>CP136063.1:136194725-136777709 GCA_032622095.1 Siphonodentalium dalli | reverse complement strand
TCCAGAGTTATCAGGATTCTATAACTGGTGTTATGTCTTACCCCAAAAAATTTGTTAATTTTAAAACGGGGTATGTGGGTTAAATGACCGCTGGGAGATAATAGGATGTCCAATGACTCCTATATTTCTATTGTGTCACGGTAAAGATTTTTTTGTAAAATTGGCGCGGTTTACACGATCAAACTTCAATTTTCTTTTCAATTATAGGTTACAAACAACTAATTATATAGAGTTACGCTTCTTGAATTTGTGTAGGGAAACTCGAGTCAGCATAAAAACAAATTCTGGCTGCTGATTGGTTGATTATCATTGAGGGAAATATCCCTAATCGGGAACAAAAAATTATAACCTACGTAAATATGGCGATCGTGTATGTTTAGATGTCCAGGAAGAGTCTGGTGGTGTCCAGAAGTTACGGAAGAGGTCGTGGTATTTTTATGCTGCTGATTTTTGTGCAGTAAATGGGGTAGTTGTGGAAATGCAAGATTATCGTTTGAAAAAAATACCGAAAAGGGCGCGTTTGTTGTCACATACTGGTGCAGAGGATGACGTTCTAAGGGAAAATTGACAACTTGAAGTTCAAATAGTTCAAACCCATGGCCGGCGGGACTTTTAGTTAACACTGTCGCCTATGGAAAATAATTAGTTGTGTGTAACCTATAGGCAAAAAAATCACATTTTTCAAATATCGTTCAGGGCAGCGAATAGGTTACAAACAACTAACCTTAATTTCTATTGTGTCACGAATTTAGGAACACTGATAAACAAAGACTGACTCGTTTTGTTTGAGTTATTATATTTTCACTCCCTACAGACCCATTTTCAGATTATGCGAGACATTTATTAACCCTCTGTCGCCGGAACTTAAACTTTTCCCGGAGGCGAAATTTTCTGAAAATCATCAAATTTGTGCATATAGGTGGACCTTTAATGTTCAAAATAACACGATCGAGGTGATGAAAGTTTCTCTTATAGGAATTCGACTCAAACTCCTAAAAAGTACTGAAATTTAAAGGGACATCCGCCTATCATTGAACAAAACCATCATCGGATGGTGAAATTTTGAGGGGGGGGGGTTCTATTTCAAATCCGATTAAACATTGTATTGTTCAAAATTAGATAAATTCCTTAAAACGCATGGTAGCTATACGTGACTAGTTTTCAAAACTTATACATATTACTTTCTATCGTGTGCGTTATGCACGCGAGTCGGTTTTTACAAATTAAATTATGATGAAAAACCCTGAATTTGGGGTGTGGTCACATTTGTGGTCATAATATCCCCATTAGTGAGTGGATGGACATGGGACATGCGACACTGTGCAGTATATATGTCTATGACAAGCTTAACATGAGACATTAGTATCTTTTCTACTAAACTGCGCTTCCAGAGTTATCAGGATTCTATAACTGGTGTTATGTCTTACCCCAAAAAATTTGTTAATTTTAAAACGGGGTATGTGGGTTAAATGACCGCTGGGAGATAATAGGATGTCCAATGACTCCTATATTTCTATTGTGTCACGGTAAAGATTTTTTTGTAAAATTGGCGCGGTTTACACGATCAAACTTCAATTTTCTTTTCAATTATAGGTTACAAACAACTAATTATATAGAGTTACGCTTCTTGAATTTGTGTAGGGAAACTCGAGTCAGCATAAAAACAAATTCTGGCTGCTGATTGGTTGATTATCATTGAGGGAAATATCCCTAATCGGGAACAAAAAATTATAACCTACGTAAATATGGCGATCGTGTATGTTTAGATGTCCAGGAAGAGTCTGGTGGTGTCCAGAAGTTACGGAAGAGGTCGTGGTATTTTTATGCTGCTGATTTTTGTGCAGTAAATGGGGTAGTTGTGGAAATGCAAGATTATCGTTTGAAAAAAATACCGAAAAGGGCGCGTTTGTTGTCACATACTGGTGCAGAGGATGACGTTCTAAGGGAAAATTGACAACTTGAAGTTCAAATAGTTCAAACCCATGGCCGGCGGGACTTTTAGTTAACACTGTCGCCTATGGAAAATAATTAGTTGTGTGTAACCTATAGGCAAAAAAATCACATTTTTCAAATATCGTTCAGGGCAGCGAATAGGTTACAAACAACTAACCTTAATTTCTATTGTGTCACGAATTTAGGAACACTGATAAACAAAGACTGACTCGTTTTGTTTGAGTTATTATATTTTCACTCCCTACAGACCCATTTTCAGATTATGCGAGACATTTATTAACCCTCTGTCGCCGGAACTTAAACTTTTCCCGGAGGCGAAATTTTCTGAAAATCATCAAATTTGTGCATATAGGTGGACCTTTAATGTTCAAAATAACACGATCGAGGTGATGAAAGTTTCTCTTATAGGAATTCGACTCAAACTCCTAAAAAGTACTGAAATTTAAAGGGACATCCGCCTATCATTGAACAAAACCATCATCGGATGGTGAAATTTTGAGGGGGGGGGGGGTTCTATTTCAAATCCGATTAAACATTGTATTGTTCAAAATTAGATAAATTCCTTAAAACGCATGGTAGCTATACGTGACTAGTTTTCAAAACTTATACATATTACTTTCTATCGTGTGCGTTATGCACGCGAGTCGGTTTTTACAAATTAAATTATGATGAAAAACCCTGAATTTGGGGTGTGGTCACATTTGTGGTCATAATATCCCCATTAGTGAGTGGATGGACATGGGACATGCGACACTGTGCAGTATATATGTCTATGACAAGCTTAACATGAGACATTAGTATCTTTTCTACTAAACTGCGCTTCCAGAGTTATCAGGATTCTATAACTGGTGTTATGTCTTACCCCAAAAAATTTGTTAATTTTAAAACGGGGTATGTGGGTTAAATGACCGCTGGGAGATAATAGGATGTCCAATGACTCCTATATTTCTATTGTGTCACGGTAAAGATTTTTTTTGTAAAATTGGCGCGGTTTACACGATCAAACTTCAATTTTCTTTTCAATTATAGGTTACAAACAACTAATTATATAGAGTTACGCTTCTTGAATTTGTGTAGGGAAACTCGAGTCAGCATAAAAACAAATTCTGGCTGCTGATTGGTTGATTATCATTGAGGGAAATATCCCTAATCGGGAACAAAAAATTATAACCTACGTAAATATGGCGATCGTGTATGTTTAGATGTCCAGGAAGAGTCTGGTGGTGTCCAGAAGTTACGGAAGAGGTCGTGGTATTTTTATGCTGCTGATTTTTGTGCAGTAAATGGGGTAGTTGTGGAAATGCAAGATTATCGTTTGAAAAAAATACCGAAAAGGGCGCGTTTGTTGTCACATACTGGTGCAGAGGATGACGTTCTAAGGGAAAATTGACAACTTGAAGTTCAAATAGTTCAAACCCATGGCCGGCGGGACTTTTAGTTAACACTGTCGCCTATGGAAAATAATTAGTTGTGTGAAACCTATAGGCAAAAAAATCACATTTTTCAAATAACGTTCAGGGCAGCGAATAGGTTACAAACAACAAACCTTAATTTCTATTGTGTCACGAATTTAGGAACACTGATAAACAAAGACTGACTCGTTTTGTTTGAGTTATTATATTTTCACTCCCTACAGACCCATTTTCAGATTATGCGAGACATTTATTAACCCTCTGTCGCCGGAACTTAAACTTTTCCCGGAGGCGAAATTTTCTGAAAATCATCAAATTTGTGCATATAGGTGGACCTTTAATGTTCAAAATAACACGATCGAGGTGATGAAAGTTTCTCTTATAGGAATTCGACTCAAACTCCTAAAAAGTACTGAAATTTAAAGGGACATCCGCCTATCATTGAACAAAACCATCATCGGATGGTGAAATTTTGAGGGGGGGGGGGGTTCTATTTCAAATCCGATTAAACATTGTATTGTTCAAAATTAGATAAATTCCTTAAAACGCATGGTAGCTATACGTGACTAGTTTTCAAAACTTATACATATTACTTTCTATCGTGTGCGTTATGCACGCGAGTCGGTTTTTACAAATTAAATTATGATGAAAAACCCTGAATTTGGGGTGTGGTCACATTTGTGGTCATAATATCCCCATTAGTGAGTGGATGGACATGGGACATGCGACACTGTGCAGTATTTATGTCTATGACAAGCTTAACATGAGACATTAGTATCTTTTCTACTAAACTGCGCTTCCAGAGTTATCAGGATTCTATAACTGGTGTTATGTCTTACCCCAAAAAAATTGTTAATTTTAAAACGGGGTATGTGGGTTAAATGACCGCTGGGAGATAATAGGATGTCCAATGACTCCTATATTTCTATTGTGTCACGGTAAAGATTTTTTTGTAAAATTGGCGCGGTTTACACGATCAAACTTCAATTTTCTTTTCAATTATAGGTTACAAACAACTAATTATATAGAGTTACGCTTCTTGAATTTGTGTAGGGAAACTCGAGTCAGCATAAAAAAAAATTCTGGCTGCTGATTGGTTGATTATCATTGAGGGAAATATCCCTAATCGGGAACAAAAAATTATAACCTACGTAAATATGGCGATCGTGTATGTTTAGATGTCCAGGAAGAGTCTGGTGGTGTCCAGAAGTTACGGAAGAGGTCGTGCTATTTTTATGCTGCTGATTTTTGTGCAGTAAATGGGGTAGTTGTGGAAATGCAAGATTATCGTTTGAAAAAAATACCGAAAAGGGCGCGTTTGTTGTCACATACTGGTGCAGAGGATGACGTTCTAAGGGAAAATTGACAACTTGAAGTTCAAATAGTTCAAACCCATGGCCGGCGGGACTTTTAGTTAACACTGTCGCCTATGGAAAATAATTAGTTGTGTGTAACCTATAGGCAAAAAAATCACATTTTTCAAATATCGTTCAGGGCAGCGAATAGGTTACAAACAACTAACCTTAATTTCTATTGTGTCACGAATTTAGGAACACTGATAAACAAAGACTGACTCGTTTTGTTTGAGTTATTATATTTTCACTCCCTACAGACCCATTTTCAGATTATGCGAGACATTTATTAACCCTCTGTCGCCGGAACTTAAACTTTTCCCGGAGGCGAAATTTTCTGAAAATCATCAAATTTGTGCATATAGGTGGACCTTTAATGTTCAAAATAACACGATCGAGGTGATGAAAGTTTCTCTTATAGGAATTCGACTCAAACTCCTAAAATGTACTGAAATTTAAAGGGACATCCGCCTATCATTGAACAAAACCATCATCGGATGGTGAAATTTTGAGGGGGGGGGGGGGGTTCTATTTCAAATCCGATTAAACATTGTATTGTTCAAAATTAGATAAATTCCTTAAAACGTATGGTAGCTATACGTGACTAGTTTTCAAAACTTATACATATTACTTTCTATCGTGTGCGTTATGCACGCGAGTCGGTTTTTACAAATTAAATTATGATGAAAAACTCTGAATTTGGGGTGTGGTCACATTTGTGGTCATAATATCCCCATTAGTGAGTGGATGGACATGGGACATGCGACACTGTGCAGTATATATGTCTATGACAAGCTTAACATGAGACATTAGTATCTTTTCTACTAAACTGCGCTTCCAGAGTTATCAGGATTCTATAACTGGTGTTATGTCTTACCCCAAAACATTTGTTAATTTTAAAATGGGGTATGTGGGTTAAATGACCGCTGGGAGATAATAGGATGTCCAATGACTCCTATATTTCTATTGTGTCACGGTAAAGATTTTTTTGTAAAATTGGCGCGGTTTACACGATCAAACTTCAATTTTCTTTTCAATTATAGGTTACAAACAACTAATTATATAGAGTTACGCTTCTTGAATTTGTGTAGGGAAACTCGAGTCAGCATAAAAAAAAATTCTGGCTGCTGATTGGTTGATTATCATTGAGGGAAATATCCCTAATCGGGAACAAAAAATTATAACCTACGTAAATATGGCGATCGTGTATGTTTAGATGTCCAGGAAGAGTCTGGTGGTGTCCAGAAGTTACGGAAGAGGTCGTGCTATTTTTATGCTGCTGATTTTTGTGCAGTAAATGGGGTAGTTGTGGAAATGCAAGATTATCGTTTGAAAAAAATACCGAAAAGGGCGCGTTTGTTGTCACATACTGGTGCAGAGGATGACGTTCTAAGGGAAAATTGACAACTTGAAGTTCAAATAGTTCAAACCCATGGCCGGCGGGACTTTTAGTTAACACTGTCGCCTATGGAAAATAATTAGTTGTGTGTAACCTATAGGCAAAAAAATCACATTTTTCAAATATCGTTCAGGGCAGCGAATAGGTTACAAACAACTAACCTTAATTTCTATTGTGTCACGAATTTAGGAACACTGATAAACAAAGACTGACTCGTTTTGTTTGAGTTATTATATTTTCACTCCCTACAGACCCATTTTCAGATTATGCGAGACATTTATTAACCCTCTGTCGCCGGAACTTAAACATTTCCCGGAGGCGAAATTTTCTGAAAATCATCAAATTTGTGCATATAGGTGGACCTTTAATGTTCAAAATAACACGATCGAGGTGATGAAAGTTTCTCTTATAGGAATTCGACTCAAACTCCTAAAAAGTACTGAAATTTAAAGGGACATCCGCCTATCATTGAACAAAACCATCATCGGATGGTGAAATTTTGAGGGGGGGGGGGGTTCTATTTCAAATCCGATTAAACATTGTATTGTTCAAAATTAGATAAATTCCTTAAAACGTATGGTAGCTATACGTGACTAGTTTTCAAAACTTATACATATTACTTTCTATCGTGTGCGTTATGCACGCGAGTCGGTTTTTACAAATTAAATTATGATGAAAAACTCTGAATTTGGGGTGTGGTCACATTTGTGGTCATAATATCCCCATTAGTGAGTGGATGGACATGGGACATGCGACACTGTGCAGTATATATGTCTATGACAAGCTTAACATGAGACATTAGTATCTTTTCTACTAAACTGCGCTTCCAGAGTTATCAGGATTCTATAACTGGTGTTATGTCTTACCCCAAAACATTTGTTAATTTTAAAATGGGGTATGTGGGTTAAATGACCGCTGGGAGATAATAGGATGTCCAATGACTCCTATATTTCTATTGTGTCACGGTAAAGATTTTTTTGTAAAATTGGCGCGGTTTACACGATCAAACTTCAATTTTCTTTTCAATTATAGGTTACAAACAACTAATTATATAGAGTTACGCTTCTTGAATTTGTGTAGGGAAACTCGAGTCAGCATAAAAAAAAATTCTGGCTGCTGATTGGTTGATTATCATTGAGGGAAATATCCCTAATCGGGAACAAAAAATTATAACCTACGTAAATATGGCGATCGTGTATGTTTAGATGTCCAGGAAGAGTCTGGTGGTGTCCAGAAGTTACGGAAGAGGTCGTGGTATTTTTATGCTGCTGATTTTTGTGCAGTAAATGGGGTAGTTGTGGAAATGCAAGATTATCGTTTGAAAAAAATACCGAAATGGGGCGCGTTTGTTGTCACATACTGGTGCAGAGGATGACGTTCTAAGGGAAAATTGACAACTTGAAGTTCAAATAGTTCAAACCCATGGCCGGCGGGACTTTTAGTTAACACTGTCGCCTATGGAAAATAATTAGTTGTGTGTAACCTATAGGCAAAAAAATCACATTTTTCAAATATCGTTCAGGGCAGCGAATAGGTTACAAACAACTAACCTTAATTTCTATTGTGTCACGAATTTAGGAACACTGATAAACAAAGACTGACTCGTTTTGTTTGAGTTATTATATTTTCACTCCCTACAGACCCATTTTCAGATTATGCGAGACATTTATTAACCCTCTGTCGCCGGAACTTAAACTTTTCCCGGAGGCAAAATTTTCTGAAAATCATCAAATTTGTGCATATAGGTGGACCTTTAATGTTCAAAATAACACGATCGAGATGATGAAAGTTTCTCTTATAGGAATTCGACTCAAACTCCTAAAAAGTACTGAAATTTAAAGGGACATCCGCCTATCATTGAACAAAACCATCATCGGATGGTGAAATTTTGAGGGGGGGGGTTCTATTTCAAATCCGATTAAACATTGTATTGTTCAAAATTAGATAAATTCCTTAAAACGTATGGTAGCTATACGTGACTAGTTTTCAAAACTTATACATATTACTTTCTATCGTGTGCGTTATGCACGCGAGTCGGTTTTTACAAATTAAATTATGATGAAAAACTCTGAATTTGGGGTGTGGTCACATTTGTGGTCATAATATCCCCATTAGTGAGTGGATGGACATGGGACATGCGACACTGTGCAGTATATATGTCTATGACAAGCTTAACATGAGACATTAGTATCTTTTCTACTAAACTGCGCTTCCAGAGTTATCAGGATTCTATAACTGGTGTTATGTCTTACCCCAAAACATTTGTTAATTTTAAAATGGGGTATGTGGGTTAAATGACCGCTGGGAGATAATAGGATGTCCAATGACTCCTATATTTCTATTGTGTCACGGTAAAGATTTTTTTGTAAAATTGGCGCGGTTTACACGATCAAACTTCAATTTTCTTTTCAATTATAGGTTACAAACAACTAATTATATAGAGTTACGCTTCTTGAATTTGTGTAGGGAAACTCGAGTCAGCATAAAAAAAAATTCTGGCTGCTGATTGGTTGATTATCATTGAGGGAAATATCCCTAATCGGGAACAAAAAATTATAACCTACGTAAATATGGCGATCGTGTATGTTTAGATGTCCAGGAAGAGTCTGGTGGTGTCCAGAAGTTACGGAAGAGGTCGTGGTATTTTTATGCTGCTGATTTTTGTGCAGTAAATGGGGTAGTTGTGGAAATGCAAGATTATCGTTTGAAAAAAATACCGAAAAGGGCGCGTTTGTTGTCACATACTGGTGCAGAGGATGACGTTCTAAGGGAAAATTGACAACTTGAAGTTCAAATAGTTCAAACCCATGGCCGGCGGGACTTTTAGTTAACACTGTCGCCTATGGAAAATAATTAGTTGTGTGTAACCTATAGGCAAAAAAATCACATTTTTCAAATATCGTTCAGGGCAGCGAATAGGTTACAAACAACTAACCTTAATTTCTATTGTGTCACGAATTTAGGAACACTGATAAACAAAGACTGACTCGTTTTGTTTGAGTTATTATATTTTCACTCCCTACAGACCCATTTTCAGATTATGCGAGACATTTATTAACCCTCTGTCGCCGGAACTTAAACTTTTCCCGGAGGCGAAATTTTCTGAAAATCATCAAATTTGTGCATATAGGTGGACCTTTCATGTTCAAAATAACACGATCGAGGTGATGAAAGTTTCACTTATAGGAATTCGACTCAAACTCCTAAAAAGTACTGAAATTTAAAGGGACATCCGCCTATCATTGAACAAAACCATCATCGGATGGTGAAATTTTGAGGGGGGGGGGGGGGGGTTCTATTTCAAATCCGATTAAACATTGTATTGTTCAAAATTAGATAAATTCCTTAAAACGTATGGTAGCTATACGTGACTAGTTTTCAAAACTTATACATATTACTTTCTATCGTGTGCGTTATGCACGCGAGTCGGTTTTTACAAATTAAATTATGATGAAAAACTCTGAATTTGGGGTGTGGTCACATTTGTGGTCATAATATCCCCATTAGTGAGTGGATGGACATGGGACATGCGACACTGTGCAGTATATATGTCTATGACAAGCTTAACATGAGACATTAGTATCTTTTCTACTAAACTGCGCTTCCAGAGTTATCAGGATTCTATAACTGGTGTTATGTCTTACCCCAAAACATTTGTTAATTTTAAAATGGGGTATGTGGGTTAAATGACCGCTGGGAGATAATAGGATGTCCAATGACTCCTATATTTCTATTGTGTCACGGTAAAGATTTTTTTGTAAAATTGGCGCGGTTTACACGATCAAACTTCAATTTTCTTTTCAATTATAGGTTACAAACAACTAATTATATAGAGTTACGCTTCTTGAATTTGTGTAGGGAAACTCGAGTCAGCATAAAAAAAAATTCTGGCTGCTGATTGGTTGATTATCATTGAGGGAAATATCCCTAATCGGGAACAAAAAATTATAACCTACGTAAATATGGCGATCGTGTATGTTTAGATGTCCAGGAAGAGTCTGGTGGTGTCCAGAAGTTACGGAAGAGGTCGTGGTATTTTTATGCTGCTGATTTTTGTGCAGTAAATGGGGTAGTTGTGGAAATGCAAGATTATCGTTTGAAAAAAATACCGAAAAGGGCGCGTTTGTTGTCACATACTGGTGCAGAGGATGACGTTCTAAGGGAAAATTGACAACTTGAAGTTCAAATAGTTCAAACCCATGGCCGGCGGGACTTTTAGTTAACACTGTCGCCTATGGAAAATAATTAGTTGTGTGTAACCTATAGGCAAAAAAATCACATTTTTCAAATATCGTTCAGGGCAGCGAATAGGTTACAAACAACTAACCTTAATTTCTATTGTGTCACGAATTTAGGAACACTGATAAACAAAGACTGACTCGTTTTGTTTGAGTTATTATATTTTCACTCCCTACAGACCCATTTTCAGATTATGCGAGACATTTATTAACCCTCTGTCGCCGGAACTTAAACTTTTCCCGGAGGCGAAATTTTCTGAAAATCATCAAATTTGTGCATATAGGTGGACCTTTCATGTTCAAAATAACACGATCGAGGTGATGAAAGTTTCTCTTATAGGAATTCGACTCAAACTCCTAAAAAGTACTGAAATTTAAAGGGACATCCGCCTATCATTGAACAAAACCATCATCGGATGGTGAAATTTTGAGGGGGGGGGGGGGTTCTATTTCAAATCCGATTAAACATTGTATTGTTCAAAATTAGATAAATTCCTTAAAACGTATGGTAGCTATACGTGACTAGTTTTCAAAACTTATACATATTACTTTCTATCGTGTGCGTTATGCACGCGAGTCGGTTTTTACAAATTAAATTATGATGAAAAACCCTGAATTTGGGGTGTGGTCACATTTGTGGTCATAATATCCCCATTAGTGAGTGATTGGGCATGGGACATGCGACACTGTGCAGTATATATGTCAATGACAAGCTTAACATGAGACATTAGTATCTTTTCTACTAAACTGCGCTTCCAGAGTTATCAGGATTCTATAACTGGTGTTATGTCTTACCCCAAAAAATTTGTCGCCGGAACTTAAACTTTTCCCGGAGGCGAAATTTTCTGAAAATCATCAAATTTGTGCATATAGGTGGACCTTTAATGTTCAAAATAACACGATCGAGGTGATGAAAGTTTCTCTTATAGGAATTCGACTCAAACTCCTAAAAAGTACTGAAATTTAAAGGGACATCCGCCTATCATTGAACAAAACCATCATCGGATGGTGAAATTTTGAGGGGGGGGGGGGTTCTATTTCAAATCCGATTAAACATTGTATTGTTCAAAATTAGATAAATTCCTTAAAACGTATGGTAGCTATACGTGACTAGTTTTCAAAACTTATACATATTACTTTCTATCGTGTGCGTTATGCACGCGAGTCGGTTTTTACAAATTAAATTATGATGAAAAACTCTGAATTTGGGGTGTGGTCACATTTGTGGTCATAATATCCCCATTAGTGAGTGGATGGACATGGGACATGCGACACTGTGCAGTATATATGTCTATGACAAGCTTAACATGAGACATTAGTATCTTTTCTACTAAACTGCGCTTCCAGAGTTATCAGGATTCTATAACTGGTGTTATGTCTTACCCCAAAACATTTGTTAATTTTAAAATGGGGTATGTGGGTTAAATGACCGCTGGGAGATAATAGGATGTCCAATGACTCCTATATTTCTATTGTGTCACGGTAAAGATTTTTTTGGAAAATTGGCGCGGTTTACACGATCAAACTTCAATTTTCTTTTCAATTATAGGTTACAAACAACTAATTATATAGAGTTACGCTTCTTGAATTTGTGTAGGGAAACTCGAGTCAGCATAAAAAAAATTTCTGGCTGCTGATTGGTTGATTATCATTGAGGGAAATATCCCTAATCGGGAACAAAAAATTATAACCTACGTAAATATGGCGATCGTGTATGTTTAGATGTCCAGGAAGAGTCTGGTGGTGTCCAGAAGTTACGGAAGAGGTCGTGGTATTTTTATGCTGCTGATTTTTGTGCAGTAAATGGGGTAGTTGTGGAAATGCAAGATTATCGTTTGAAAAAAATACCGAAAAGGGCGCGTTTGTTGTCACATACTGGTGCAGAGGATGACGTTCTAAGGGAAAATTGACAACTTGAAGTTCAAATAGTTCAAACCCATGGCCGGCGGGACTTTTAGTTAACACTGTCGCCTATGGAAAATAATTAGTTGTGTGTAACCTATAGGCAAAAAAATCACATTTTTCAAATATCGTTCAGGGCAGCGAATAGGTTACAAACAACTAACCTTAATTTCTATTGTGTCACGAATTTAGGAACACTGATAACAAAGACTGACTCGTTTTGTTTGAGTTATTATATTTTCATTCCCTACAGACCCATTTTCAGATTATGCGAGACATTTATTAACCCTCTGTCGCCGGAACTTAAACTTTTCCCGGAGGCGAAATTTTCTGAAAATCATCAAATTTGTGCATATAGGTGGACCTTTAATGTTCAAAATAACACGATCGAGGTGATGAAAGTTTCTCTTATAGGAATTCGACTCAAACTCCTAAAAAGTACTGAAATTTAAAGGGACATCCGCCTATCATTGAACAAAACCATCATCGGATGGTGAAATTTTGAGGGGGGGGGGTTCTATTTCAAATCCGATTAAACATTGTATTGTTCAAAATTAGATAAATTCCTTAAAACGTATGGTAGCTATACGTGACTAGTTTTCAAAACTTATACATATTACTTTCTATCGTGTGCGTTATGCACGCGAGTCGGTTTTTACAAATTAAATTATGATGAAAAACTCTGAATTTGGGGTGTGGTCACATTTGTGGTCATAATATCCCCATTAGTGAGTGGATGGACATGGGACATGCGACACTGTGCAGTATATATGTCTATGACAAGCTTAACATGAGACATTAGTATCTTTTCTACTAAACTGCGCTTCCAGAGTTATCAGGATTCTATAACTGGTGTTATGTCTTACCCCAAAACATTTGTTAATTTTAAAATGGGGTATGTGGGTTAAATGACCGCTGGGAGATAATAGGATGTCCAATGACTCCTATATTTCTATTGTGTCACGGTAAAGATTTTTTTGTAAAATTGGCGCGGTTTACACGATCAAACTTCAATTTTCTTTTCAATTATAGGTTACAAACAACTAATTATATAGAGTTACGCTTCTTGAATTTGTGTAGGGAAACTCGAGTCAGCATAAAAAAAAATTCTGGCTGCTGATTGGTTGATTATCATTGAGGGAAATATCCCTAATCGGGAACAAAAAATTATAACCTACGTAAATATGGCGATCGTGTATGTTTAGATGTCCAGGAAGAGTCTGGTGGTGTCCAGAAGTTACGGAAGAGGTCGTGGTATTTTTATGCTGCTGATTTTTGTGCAGTAAATGGGGTAGTTGTGGAAATGCAAGATTATCGTTTGAAAAAAATACCGAAAAGGGCGCGTTTGTTGTCACATACTGGTGCAGAGGATGACGTTCTAAGGGAAAATTGACAACTTGAAGTTCAAATAGTTCAAACCCATGGCCGGCGGGACTTTTAGTTAACACTGTCGCCTATGGAAAATAATTAGTTGTGTGTAACCTATAGGCAAAAAAATCACATTTTTCAAATATCGTTCAGGGCAGCGAATAGGTTACAAACAACTAACCTTAATTTCTATTGTGTCACGAATTTAGGAACACTGATAACAAAGACTGACTCGTTTTGTTTGAGTTATTATATTTTCACTCCCTACAGACCCATTTTCAGATTATGCGAGACATTTATTAACCCTCTGTCGCCGGAACTTAAACTTTTCCCGGAGGCGAAATTTTCTGAAAATCATCAAATTTGTGCATATAGGTGGACCTTTAATGTTCAAAATAACACGATCGAGGTGATGAAAGTTTCTCTTATAGGAATTCGACTCAAACTCCTAAAAAGTACTGAAATTTAAAGGGACATCCGCCTATCATTGAACAAAACCATCATCGGATGGTGAAATTTTGAGGGGGGGGGGGTTCTATTTCAAATCCGATTAAACATTGTATTGTTCAAAATTAGATAAATTCCTTAAAACGTATGGTAGCTATACGTGACTAGTTTTCAAAACTTATACATATTACTTTCTATCGTGTGCGTTATGCACGCGAGTCGGTTTTTACAAATTAAATTATGATGAAAAACCCTGAATTTGGGGTGTGGTCACATTTGTGGTCATAATATCCCCATTAGTGAGTGGATGGACATGGGACATGCGACACTGTGCAGTATATATGTCAATGACAAGCTTAACATGAGACATTAGTATCTTTTCTACTAAACTGCGCTTCCAGAGTTATCAGGATTCTATAACTGGTGTTATGTCTTACCCCAAAAAAATTGTCGCCGGAACTTAAACTTTTCCCGGAGGCGAAATTTTCTGAAAATCATCAAATTTGTGCATATAGGTGGACCTTTAATGTTCAAAATAACACGATCGAGGTGATGAAAGTTTCTCTTATAGGAATTCGACTCAAACTCCTAAAAAGTACTGAAATTTAAAGGGACATCCGCCTATCATTGAACAAAACCATCATCGGATGGTGAAATTTTGAGGGGGGGGGGTTCTATTTCAAATCCGATTAAACATTGTATTGTTCAAAATTAGATAAATTCCTTAAAACGTATGGTAGCTATACGTGACTAGTTTTCAAAACTTATACATATTACTTTCTATCGTGTGCGTTATGCACGCGAGTCGGTTTTTACAAATTAAATTATGATGAAAAACTCTGAATTTGGGGTGTGGTCACATTTGTGGTCATAATATCCCCATTAGTGAGTGGATGGACATGGGACATGCGACACTGTGCAGTATATATGTCTATGACAAGCTTAACATGAGACATTAGTATCTTTTCTACTAAACTACGCTTCCAGAGTTATCAGGATTCTATAACTGGTGTTATGTCTTACCCCAAAACATTTGTTAATTTTAAAATGGGGTATGTGGGTTAAATGACCGCTGGGAGATAATAGGATGTCCAATGACTCCTATATTTCTATTGTGTCACGGTAAAGATTTTTTTGTAAAATTGGCGCGGTTTACACGATCAAACTTCAATTTTCTTTTCAATTATAGGTTACAAACAACTAATTATATAGAGTTACGCTTCTTGAATTTGTGTAGGGAAACTCGAGTCAGCATAAAAAAAAATTCTGGCTGCTGATTGGTTGATTATCATTGAGGGAAATATCCCTAATCGGGAACAAAACATTATAACCTACGTAAATATGGCGATCGTGTATGTTTAGATGTCCAGGAAGAGTCTGGTGGTGTCCAGAAGTTACGGAAGAGGTCGTGGTATTTTTATGCTGCTGATTTTTGTGCAGTAAATGGGGTAGTTGTGGAAATGCAAGATTATCGTTTGAAAAAAATACCGAAAAGGGCGCGTTTGTTGTCACATACTGGTGCAGAGGATGACGTTCTAAGGGAAAATTGACAACTTGAAGTTCAAATAGTTCAAACCCATGGCCGGCGGGACTTTTAGTTAACACTGTCGCCTATGGAAAATAATTAGTTGTGTGTAACCTATAGGCAAAAAAATCACATTTTTCAAATATCGTTCAGGGCAGCGAATAGGTTACAAACAACTAACCTTAATTTCTATTGTGTCACGAATTTAGGAACACTGATAAACAAAGACTGACTCGTTTTGTTTGAGTTATTATATTTTCACTCCCTACAGACCCATTTTCAGATTATGCGAGACATTTATTAACCCTCTGTCGCCGGAACTTAAACTTTTCCCGGAGGCGAAATTTTCTGAAAATCATCAAATTTGTGCATATAGGTGGACCTTTAATGTTCAAAATAACACGATCGAGGTGATGAAAGTTTCTCTTATAGGAATTCGACTCAAACTCCTAAAAAGTACTGAAATTTAAAGGGACATCCGCCTATCATTGAACAAAACCATCATCGGATGGTGAAATTTTGAGGGGGGGGGGGGGGTTCTATTTCAAATCCGATTAAACATTGTATTGTTCAAAATTAGATAAATTCCTTAAAACGTATGGTAGCTATACGTGACTAGTTTTCAAAACTTATACATATTACTTTCTATCGTGTGCGTTATGCACGCGAGTCGGTTTTTACAAATTAAATTATGATGAAAAACTCTGAATTTGGGGTGTGGTCACATTTGTGGTCATAATATCCCCATTAGTGAGTGGATGGACATGGGACATGCGACACTGTGCAGTATATATGTCTATGACAAGCTTAACATGAGACATTAGTATCTTTTCTACTAAACTGCGCTTCCAGAGTTATCAGGATTCTATAACTGGTGTTATGTCTTACCCCAAAACATTTGTTAATTTTAAAATGGGGTATGTGGGTTAAATGACCGCTGGGAGATAATAGGATGTCCAATGACTCCTATATTTCTATTGTGTCACGGTAAAGATTTTTTTGTAAAATTGGCGCGGTTTACACGATCAAACTTCAATTTTCTTTTCAATTATAGGTTACAAACAACTAATTATATAGAGTTACGCTTCTTGAATTTGTGTAGGGAAACTCGAGTCAGCATAAAAAAAAATTCTGGCTGCTGATTGGTTGATTATCATTGAGGGAAATATCCCTAATCGGGAACAAAAAATTATAACCTACGTAAATATGGCGATCGTGTATGTTTAGATGTCCAGGAAGAGTCTGGTGGTGTCCAGAAGTTACGGAAGGGGTCGTGGTATTTTTATGCTGCTGATTTTTGTGCAGTAAATGGGGGTAGTTGTGGAAATGCAAGATTATCGTTTGAAAAAAATACCGAAAAGGGCGCGTTTGTTGTCACATACTGGTGCAGAGGATGACGTTCTAAGGGAAAATTGACAACTTGAAGTTCAAATAGTTCAAACCCATGGCCGGCGGGACTTTTAGTTAACACTGTCGCCTATGGAAAATAATTAGTTGTGTGTAACCTATAGGCAAAAAAATCACATTTTTCAAATATCGTTCAGGGCAGCGAATTTAGGAACACTGATAAACAAAGACTGACTCGTTTTGTTTGAGTTATTATATTTTCACTCCCTACAGACCCATTTTCAGATTATGCGAGACATTTATTAACCCTCTGTCGCCGGAACTTAAACTTTTCCCGGAGGCGAAATTTTCTGAAAATCATCAAATTTGTGCATATAGGTGGACCTTTAATGTTCAAAATAACACGATCGAGGGGATGAAAGTTTCTCTTATAGGAATTCGACTCAAACTCCTAAAAAGTACTGAAATTTAAAGGGACATCCGCCTATCATTGAACAAAACCATCATCGGATGGTGAAATTTTGAGGGGGGGGGGGGGTTCTATTTCAAATCCGATTAAACATTGTATTGTTCAAAATTAGATAAATTCCTTAAAACGCATGGTAGCTATACGTGACTAGTTTTCAAAACTTATACATATTACTTTCTATCGTGTGCGTTATGCACGCGAGTCGGTTTTTACAAATTAAATTATGATGAAAAACCCTGAATTTGGGGTGTGGTCACATTTGTGGTCATAATATCCCCATTAGTGAGTGGATGGACATGGGACATGCGACACTGTGCAGTATATATGTCTATGACAAGCTTAACATGAGACATTAGTATCTTTTCTACTAAACTGCGCTTCCAGAGTTATCAGGATTCTATAACTGGTGTTATGTCTTACCCCAAAAAATTTGTTAATTTTAAAACGGGGTATGTGGGTTTAAATGACCGCTGGGAGATAATAGGATGTCCAATGACTCCTATATTTCTATTGTGTCACGGTAAAGATTTTTTTGTAAAATTGGCGCGGTTTACACGATCAAACTTCAATTTTCTTTTCAATTATAGGCAAAAAAATCACATTTTTCAAATATCGTTCAGGGCAGCGAATTTAGGAACACTGATAAACAAAGACTGACTCGTTTTGTTTGAGTTATTATATTTTCACTCCCTACAGACCCATTTTCAGATTATGCGAGACATTTATTAACCCTCTGTCGCCGGAACTTAAACTTTTCCCGGAGGCGAAATTTTCTGAAAATCATCAAATTTGTGCATATAGGTGGACCTTTCATGTTCAAAATAACACGATCGAGGTGATGAAAGTTTCTCTTATAGGAATTCGACTCAAACTCCTAAAAAGTACTGAAATTTAAAGGGACATCCGCCTATCATTGAACAAAACCATCATCGGATGGTGAAATTTTGAGGGGGGGGGGGGTTCTATTTCAAATCCGATTAAACATTGTATTGTTCAAAATTAGATAAATTCCTTAAAACGTATGGTAGCTATACGTGACTAGTTTTCAAAACTTATACATATTACTTTCTATCGTGTGCGTTATGCACGCGAGTCGGTTTTTACAAATTAAATTATGATGAAAAACCCTGAATTTGGGGTGTGGTCACATTTGTGGTCATAATATCCCCATTAGTGAGTGGATGGACATGGGACATGCGACACTGTGCAGTATATATGTCAATGACAAGCTTAACATGAGACATTATTATCTTTTCTACTAAACTGCGCTTCCAGAGTTATCAGGATTCTATAACTGGTGTTATGTCTTACCCCAAAAAATTTGTCGCCGGAACTTAAACTTTTCCCGGAGGCGAAATTTTCTGAAAATCATCAAATTTGTGCATATAGGTGGACCTTTAATGTTCAAAATAACACGATCGAGGTGATGAAAGTTTCTCTTATAGGAATTCGACTCAAACTCCTAAAAAGTACTGAAATTTAAAGGGACATCCGCCTATCATTGAACAAAACCATCATCGGATGGTGAAATTTTGAGGGGGGGGGGGGGGGGGTTCTATTTCAAATCCGATTAAACATTGTATTGTTCAAAATTAGATAAATTCCTTAAAACGTATGGTAGCTATACGTGACTAGTTTTCAAAATTTATACATATTACTTTCTATCGTGTGCGTTATGCACGCGAGTCGGTTTTTACAAATTAAATTATGATGAAAAACTCTGAATTTGGGGTGTGGTCACATTTGTGGTCATAATATCCCCATTAGTGAGTGGATGGACATGGGACATGCGACACTGTGCAGTATATATGTCTATGACAAGCTTAACATGAGACATTAGTATCTTTTCTACTAAACTGCGCTTCCAGAGTTATCAGGATTCTATAACTGGTGTTATGTCTTACCCCAAAACATTTGTTAATTTTAAAATGGGGTATGTGGGTTAAATGACCGCTGGGAGATAATAGGATGTCCAATGACTCCTATATTTCTATTGTGTCACGGTAAAGATTTTTTTTGTAAAATTGGCGCGGGTTTACACGATCAAACTTCAATTTTTCTTTTCAATTATAGGTTACAAACAACTAATTATATAGAGTTACGCTTCTTGAATTTGTGTAGGGAAACTCGAGTCAGCATAAAAAAAAATTCTGGCTGCTGATTGGTTGATTATCATTGAGGGAAATATCCCTAATCGGGAACAAAACATTATAACCTACGTAAATATGGCGATCGTGTATGTTTAGATGTCCAGGAAGAGTCTGGTGGTGTCCAGAAGTTACGGAAGAGGTCGTGGTATTTTTATGCTGCTGATTTTTGTGCAGTAAATGGGGTAGTTGTGGAAATGCAAGATTATCGTTTGAAAAAAAATACCGAAAAGGACGCGTTTGTTGTCACATACTGGTGCAGAGGATGACGTTCTAAGGGAAAATTGACAACTTGAAGTTCAAATAGTTCAAACCCATGGCCGGCGGGACTTTTAGTTAACACTGTCGCCTATGGAAAATAATTAGTTGTGTGTAACCTATAGGCAAAAAAATCACATTTTTCAAATATCGTTCAGGGCAGCGAATAGGTTACAAACAACTAACCTTAATTTCTATTGTGTCACGAATTTAGGAACACTGATAAACAAAGACTGACTCGTTTTGTTTGAGTTATTATATTTTCACTCCCTACAGACCCATTTTCAGAGACCCATTTTCAGATTATGCGAGACATTTATTAACCCTCTGTCGCCGGAACTTAAACTTTTCCCGGAGGCGAAATTTTCTGAAAATCATCAAATTTGTGCATATAGGTGGACCTTTAATGTTCAAAATAACACGATCGAGGTGATGAAAGTTTCTCTTATAGGAATTCGACTCAAACTCCTAAAAAGTACTGAAATTTAAAGGGACATCCGCCTATCATTGAACAAAACCATCATCGGATGGTGAAATTTTGAGGGGGGGGGGGGGTTCTATTTCAAATCCGATTAAACATTGTATTGTTCAAAATTAGATAAATTCCTTAAAACGTATGGTAGCTATACGTGACTAGTTTTCAAAACTTATACATATTACTTTCTATCGTGTGCGTTATGCACGCGAGTCGGTTTTTACAAATTAAATTATGATGAAAAACTCTGAATTTGGGGTGTGGTCACATTTGTGGTCATAATATCCCCATTAGTGAGTGGATGGACATGGGACATGGGACACTGTGCAGTATATATGTCTATGACAAGCTTAACATGAGACATTAGTATCTTTTCTACTAAACTGCGCTTCCAGAGTTATCAGGATTCTATAACTGGTGTTATGTCTTACCCCAAAACATTTGTTAATTTTAAAATGGGGTATGTGGGTTAAATGACCGCTGGGAGATAATAGGATGTCCAATGACTCCTATATTTCTATTGTGTCACGGTAAAGATTTTTTTGTAAAATTGGCGCGGTTTACACGATCAAACTTCAATTTTCTTTTCAATTATAGGTTACAAACAACTAATTATATAGAGTTACGCTTCTTGAATTTGTGTAGGGAAACTCGAGTCAGCATAAAAAAAAATTCTGGCTGCTGATTGGTTGATTATCATTGAGGGAAATATCCCTAATCGGGAACAAAAAATTATAACCTACGTAAATATGGCGATCGTGTATGTTTAGATGTCCAGGAAGAGTCTGGTGGTGTCCAGAAGTTACGGAAGAGGTCGTGGTATTTTTATGCTGCTGATTTTTGTGCAGTAAATGGGGTAGTTGTGGAAATGCAAGATTATCGTTTGAAAAAAATACCGAAAAGGGCGCGTTTGTTGTCACATACTGGTGCAGAGGATGACGTTCTAAGGGAAAATTGACAACTTGAAGTTCAAATAGTTCAAACCCATGGCCGGCGGGACTTTTAGTTAACACTGTCGCCTATGGAAAATAATTAGTTGTGTGTAACCTATAGGCAAAAAAATCACATTTTTCAAATATCGTTCAGGGCAGCGAATTTAGGAACACTGATAAACAAAGACTGACTCGTTTTGTTTGAGTTATTATATTTTCACTCCCTACAGACCCATTTTCAGATTATGCGAGACATTTATTAACCCTCTGTCGCCGGAACTTAAACTTTTCCCGGAGGCGAAATTTTCTGAAAATCATCAAATTTGTGCATATAGGTGGACCTTTAATGTTCAAAATAACACGATCGAGGTGATGAAAGTTTCTCTTATAGGAATTCGACTCAAACTCCTAAAAAGTACTGAAATTTAAAGGGACATCCGCCTATCATTGAACAAAACCATCATCGGATGGTGAAATTTTGAGGGGGGGGGGGGGTTCTATTTCAAATCCGATTAAACATTGTATTGTTCAAAATTAGATAAATTCCTTAAAACGCATGGTAGCTATACGTGACTAGTTTTCAAAACTTATACATATTACTTTCTATCGTGTGCGTTATGCACGCGAGTCGGTTTTTTACAAATTAAATTATGATGAAAAACCCTGAATTTGGGGGTGTGGTCACATTTGTGGTCATAATATCCCCATTAGTGAGTGGGATGGACATGGGACATGCGACACTGTGCAGTATATATGTCAATGACAAGCTTAACATGAGACATTAGTATCTTTTCTACTAAACTGCGCTTCAGAGTTATCAGGATTCTATAACTGGTGTTATGTCTTACCCCAAAAAATTTGTCGCCGGAACTTAAACTTTTCCCGGAGGCGAAATTTTCTGAAAATCATCAAATTTGTGCATATAGGTGGACATTTAATGTTCAAAATAACACGATCGAGGTGATGAAAGTTTCTCTTATAGGAATTCGACTCAAACTCCTAAAAAGTACTGAAATTTAAAGGGACATCCGCCTATCATTGAACAAAACCATCATCGGATGGTGAAATTTTGAGGGGGGGGGGGTTCTATTTCAAATCCGATTAAACATTGTATTGTTCAAAATTAGATAAATTCCTTAAAACGTATGGTAGCTATACGTGACTAGTTTTCAAAACTTATACATATTACTTTCTATCGTGTGCGTTATGCACGCGAGTCGGTTTTTACAAATTAAATTATGATGAAAAACTCTGAATTTGGGGTGTGGTCACATTTGTGGTCATAATATCCCCATTAGTGAGTGGGATGGACATGGGACATGCGACACTGTGCAGTATATATGTCTATGACAAGCTTAACATGAGACATTAGTATTTTTTCACTAAACTGCGCTTCCAGAGTTATCAGGATTCTATAACTGGTGTTATGTCTTACCCCAAAACATTTGTTAATTTTAAAATGGGGTATGTGGGTTAAATGACCGCTGGGAGATAATAGGATGTCCAATGACTCCTATATTTCTATTGTGTCACGGTAAAGATTTTTTTGTAAAATTGGCGCGGTTTACACGATCAAACTTCAATTTTCTTTTCAATTATAGGTTACAAACAACTAATTATATAGAGTTACGCTTCTTGAATTTGTGTAGGGAAACTCGAGTCAGCATAAAAAAAAATTCTGGCTGCTGATTGGTTGATTATCATTGAGGGAAATATCCCTAATCGGGAACAAAACATTATAACCTACGTAAATATGGCGATCGTGTATGTTTAGATGTCCAGGAAGAGTCTGGTGGTGTCCAGAAGTTACGGAAGAGGTCGTGGTATTTTTATGCTGCTGATTTTTGTGCAGTAAATGGGGTAGTTGTGGAAATGCAAGATTATCGTTTGAAAAAAATACCGAAAAGGGCGCGTTTGTTGTCACATACTGGTGCAGAGGATGACGTTCTAAGGGAAAATTGACAACTTGAAGTTCAAATAGTTCAAACCCATGGCCGGCGGGACTTTTAGTTAACACTGTCGCCTATGGAAAATAATTAGTTGTGTGTAACCTATAGGCAAAAAAATCACATTTTTCAAATATCGTTCAGGGCAGCGAATTTAGGAACACTGATAAACAAAGACTGACTCGTTTTGTTTGAGTTATTATATTTTCACTCCCTACAGACCCATTTTCAGATTATGCGAGACATTTATTAACCCTCTGTCGCCGGAACTTAAACTTTTCCCGGAGGCGAAATTTTCTGAAAATCATCAAATTTGTGCATATAGGTGGACCTTTAATGTTCAAAATAACACGATCGAGGTGATGAAAGTTTCTCTTATAGGAATTCGACTCAAACTCCTAAAAAGTACTGAAATTTAAAGGGACATCCGCCTATCATTGAACAAAACCATCATCGGATGGTGAAATTTTGAGGGGGGGGGGTTCTATTTCAAATCCGATTAAACATTGTATTGTTCAAAATTAGATAAATTCCTTAAAACGCATGGTAGCTATACGTGACTAGTTTTCAAAACTTATACATATTACTTTCTATCGTGTGCGTTATGCACGCGAGTCGGTTTTTACAAATTAAATTATGATGAAAAACCCTGAATTTGGGGGGTGTGGTCACATTTGTGGTCATAATATCCCCATTAGTGAGTGGATGGACATGGGACATGCGACACTGTGCAGTATATATGTCTATGACAAGCTTAACATGAGACATTAGTATCTTTTCTACTAAACTGCGCTTCCAGAGTTATCAGGATTCTATAACTGGTGTTATGTCTTACCCCAAAAAATTTGTTAATTTTAAAACGGGGTATGTGGGTTAAATGACCACTGGGAGATAATAGGATGTCCAATGACTCCTATATTTCTATTGTGTCACGGTAAAGATTTTTTTTGTAAAATTGGCGCGGTTTACACGATCAAACTTCAATTTTCTTTTCAATTATAGGCAAAAAAATCACATTTTTCAAATATCGTTCAGGGCAGCGAATTTAGGAACACTGATAAACAAAGACTGACTCGTTTTGTTTGAGTTATTATATTTTCACTCCCTACAGACCCATTTTCAGATTATGCGAGACATTTATTAACCCTCTGTCGCCGGAACTTAAACTTTTCCCGGAGGCGAAATTTTCTGAAAATCATCAAATTTGTGCATATAGGTGGACCTTTCATGTTCAAAATAACACGATCGAGGTGATGAAAGTTTCTCTTATAGGAATTCGACTCAAACTCCTAAAAAGTACTGAAATTTAAAGGGACATCCGCCTATCATTGAACAAAACCATCATCGGATGGTGAAATTTTGAGGGGGGGGGGTTCTATTTCAAATCCGATTAAACATTGTATTGTTCAAAATTAGATAAATTCCTTAAAACGTATGGTAGCTATACGTGACTAGTTTTCAAAACTTATACATATTACTTTCTATCGTGTGCGTTATGCACGCGAGTCGGTTTTTACAAATTAAATTATGATGAAAAACCCTGAATTTGGGGGTGTGGTCACATTTGTGGTCATAATATCCCCATTAGTGAGTGGATGGACATGGGGACATGCGACACTGTGCAGTATATATGTCAATGACAAGCTTAACATGAGGACATTAGTATCTTTTCTACTAAACTGCGCTTTCCAGAGTTATCAGGATTCCTATAACTGGTGTTATGTCTTACCCCAAAAAATTTGTCGCCGGAACTTAAACTTTTCCCGGAGGCGAAATTTTCTGAAAATCATCAAATTGTGCATATAGGTGGACCTTTAATGTTCAAAATAACACGATCGAGGTGATGAAAGTTTCTCTTATAGGAATTCGACTACAAACTCCTAAAAAGTACTGAAATTTAAAGGGACATCCGCCTATCATTGAACAAACCATCATCGGATGGTGAAATTTTGAGGGGGGGGGGGGTTCTATTTCAAATCCGATTAAACATTGTATTGTTCAAAATTAGATAAATTCCTTAAAACGTATGGTAGCTATACGTGACTAGTTTTCAAAACTTATACATATTACTTTCTATCGTGTGCGTTATGCACGCGAGTCGGTTTTTTACAAATTAAATTATGATGAAAAACTCTGAATTTGGGGTGTGGTCACATTTGTGGTCATAATATCCCCATTAGTGAGTGGATGGACATGGGACATGCGACACTGTGCAGTATATATGTCTATGACAAGCTTAACATGAGACATTAGTATCTTTTCTACTAAACTGCGCTTCCAGAGTTATCAGGATTCTATAACTGGTGTTATGTCTTACCCCAAAACATTTGTTAATTTTAAAATGGGGTATGTGGGTTAAATGACCGCTGGGAGATAATAGGATGTCCAATGACTCCTATATTTCTATTGTGTCCACGGTTAAAGATTTTTTTGTAAAATTGGCGCGGTTTACACGATCAAACTTCAATTTTCTTTTCAATTATAGGTTACAAACAACTAATTATATAGAGTTACGCTTCTTGAATTTGTGTAGGGAAACTCGAGTCAGCAAAAAAAAATTCTGGCTGCTGATTGGTTGATTATCATTGAGGGAAATATCCCTAATCGGGAACAAAACATTATAACCTACGTAAATATGGCGATCGTGTATGTTTAGATGTCCAGGAAGAGTCTGGTGGTGTCCAGAAGTTACGGAAGAGGTCGTGGTATTTTTATGCTGCTGATTTTTGTGCAGTAAATGGGGTAGTTGTGGAAATGCAAGATTATCGTTTGAAAAAAATACCGAAAAGGGCGCGTTTGTTGTCACATACTGGTGCAGAGGATGACGTTCTAAGGGAAAATTGACAACTTGAAGTTCAAATAGTTCAAATAGTTCAAACCCATGGCCGGCGGGACTTTTAGTTAACACTGTCGCCTATGGAAAATAATTAGTTGTGTGTAACCTATAGGCAAAAAAATCACATTTTTCAAATATCGTTCAGGGCAGCGAATAGGTTACAAACAACTAACCTTAATTTCTATTGTGTCACGAATTTAGGAACACTGATAAACAAAGACTGACTCGTTTTGTTTGAGTTATTATATTTTCACTCCCTACAGACCCATTTTCAGATTATGCGTGACATTTATTAACCCTCTGTCGCCGGAACTTAAACTTTTCCCGGAGGCGAAATTTTCTGAAAATCATCAAATTTGTGCATATAGGTGGACCTTTAATGTTCAAAATAACACGATCGAGGTGATGAAAGTTTCTCTTATAGGAATTCGACTCAAACTCCTAAAAAGTACTGAAATTTAAAGGGACATCCGCCTATCATTGAACAAAACCATCATCGGATGGTGAAATTTTGAGGGGGGGGGGGTTCTATTTCAAATCCGATTAAACATTGTATTGTTCAAAATTAGATAAATTCCTTAAAACGTATGGTAGCTATACGTGACTAGTTTTCAAAACTTATACATATTACTTTCTATCGTGTGCGTTATGCACGCGAGTCGGTTTTTACAAATTAAATTATGATGAAAAACTCTGAATTTGGGGTGTGGTCACATTTGTGGTCATAATATCCCCATTAGTGAGTGGATGGACATGGGACATGCGACACTGTGCAGTATATATGTCTATGACAAGCTTAACATGAGACATTAGTATCTTTTCTACTAAACTGCGCTTCCAGAGTTATCAGGATTCTATAACTGGTGTTATGTCTTACCCCAAAACATTTGTTAATTTTAAAATGGGGTATGTGGGTTAAATGACCGCTGGGAGATAATAGGATGTCCAATGACTCCTATATTTCTATTGTGTCACGGTAAAGATTTTTTTGTAAAATTGGCGCGGTTTACACGATCAAACTTCAATTTTCTTTTCAATTATAGGTTACAAACAACTAATTATATAGAGTTACGCTTCTTGAATTTGTGTAGGGAAACTCGAGTCAGCATAAAAAAAAATTCTGGCTGCTGATTGGTTGATTATCATTGAGGGAAATATCCCTAATCGGGAACAAAAAATTATAACCTACGTAAATATGGCGATCGTGTATGTTTAGATGTCCAGGAAGAGTCTGGTGGTGTCCAGAAGTTACGGAAGAGGTCGTGGTATTTTTATGCTGCTGATTTTTGTGCAGTAAATGGGGTAGTTGTGGAAATGCAAGATTATCGTTTGAAAAAAATACCGAAAAGGGCGCGTTTGTTGTCACATACTGGTGCAGAGGATGACGTTCTAAGGGAAAATTGACAACTTGAAGTTCAAATAGTTCAAACCCATGGCCGGCGGGACTTTTAGTTAACACTGTCGCCTATGGAAAATAATTAGTTGTGTGTAACCTATAGGCAAAAAAATCACATTTTTCAAATATCGTTCAGGGCAGCGAATAGGTTACAAACAACTAACCTTAATTTCTATTGTGTCACGAATTTAGGAACACTGATAAACAAAGACTGACTCGTTTTGTTTGAGTTATTATATTTTCACTCCCTACAGACCCATTTTCAGATTATGCGAGACATTTATTAACCCTCTGTCGCCGGAACTTAAACTTTTCCCGGAGGCGAAATTTTCTGAAAATCATCAAATTTGTGCATATAGGTGGACCTTTAATGTTCAAAATAACACGATCGAGGTGATGAAAGTTTCTCTTATAGGAATTCGACTCAAACTCCTAAAAAGTACTGAAATTTAAAGGGACATCCGCCTATCATTGAACAAAACCATCATCGGATGGTGAAATTTTGAGGGGGGGGGGGGGGGGGTTCTATTTCAAATCCGATTAAACATTGTATTGTTCAAAATTAGATAAATTCCTTAAAACGTATGGTAGCTATACGTGACTAGTTTTCAAAACTTATACATATTACTTTCTATCGTGTGCGTTATGCACGCGAGTCGGTTTTTACAAATTAAATTATGATGAAAAACTCTGAATTTGGGGTGTGGTCACATTTGTGGTCATAATATCCCCATTAGTGAGTGGATGGACATGGGACATGCGACACTGTGCAGTATATATGTCTATGACAAGCTTAACATGAGACATTAGTATCTTTTCTACTAAACTGCGCTTCCAGAGTTATCAGGATTCTATAACTGGTGTTATGTCTTACCCCAAAACATTTGTTAATTTTAAAATGGGGTATGTGGGTTAAATGACCGCTGGGAGATAATAGGATGTCCAATGACTCCTATATTTCTATTGTGTCACGGTAAAGATTTTTTTGTAAAATTGGCGCGGTTTACACGATCAAACTTCAATTTTCTTTTCAATTATAGGTTACAAACAACTAATTATATAGAGTTACGCTTCTTGAATTTGTGTAGGGAAACTCGAGTCAGCATAAAAAAAAATTCTGGCTGCTGATTGGTTGATTATCATTGAGGGAAATATCCCTAATCGGGAACAAAAAATTATAACCTACGTAAATATGGCGATCGTGTATGTTTAGATGTCCAGGAAGAGTCTGGTGGTGTCCAGAAGTTACGGAAGAGGTCGTGGTATTTTTATGCTGCTGATTTTTGTGCAGTAAATGGGGTAGTTGTGGAAATGCAAGATTATCGTTTGAAAAAAATACCGAAAAGGGCGCGTTTGTTGTCACATACTGGTGCAGAGGATGACGTTCTAAGGGAAAATTGACAACTTGAAGTTCAAATAGTTCAAACCCATGGCCGGCGGGACTTTTAGTTAACACTGTCGCCTATGGAAAATAATTAGTTGTGTGTAACCTATAGGCAAAAAAATCACATTTTTCAAATATCGTTCAGGGCAGCGAATAGGTTACAAACAACTAACCTTAATTTCTATTGTGTCACGAATTTAGGAACACTGATAAACAAAGACTGACTCGTTTTGTTTGAGTTATTATATTTTCACTCCCTACAGACCCATTTTCAGATTATGCGAGACATTTATTAACCCTCTGTCGCCGGAACTTAAACTTTTCCCGGAGGCGAAATTTTCTGAAAATCATCAAATTTGTGCATATAGGTGGACCTTTAATGTTCAAAATAACACGATCGAGGTGATGAAAGTTTCTCTTATAGGAATTCGACTCAAACTCCTAAAAAGTACTGAAATTTAAAGGGACATCCGCCTATCATTGAACAAAACCATCATCGGATGGTGAAATTTTGAGGGGGGGGGGGGGTTCTATTTCAAATCCGATTAAACATTGTATTGTTCAAAATTAGATAAATTCCTTAAAACGTATGGTAGCTATACGTGACTAGTTTTCAAAACTTATACATATTACTTTCTATCGTGTGCGTTATGCACGCGAGTCGGTTTTTACAAATTAAATTATGATGAAAAACTCTGAATTTGGGGTGTGGTCACATTTGTGGTCATAATATCCCCATTAGTGAGTGGATGGACATGGGACATGCGACACTGTGCAGTATATATGTCTATGACAAGCTTAACATGAGACATTAGTATCTTTTCTACTAAACTGCGCTTCCAGAGTTATCAGGATTCTATAACTGGTGTTATGTCTTACCCCAAAACATTTGTTAATTTTAAAATGGGGTATGTGGGTTAAATGACCGCTGGGAGATAATAGGATGTCCAATGACTCCTATATTTCTATTGTGTCACGGTAAAGATTTTTTTGTAAAATTGGCGCGGTTTACACGATCAAACTTCAATTTTCTTTTCAATTATAGGTTACAAACAACTAATTATATAGAGTTACGCTTCTTGAATTTGTGTAGGGAAACTCGAGTCAGCATAAAAACAAATTCTGGCTGCTGATTGGTTGATTATCATTGAGGGAAATATCCCTAATCGGGAACAAAAAATTATAACCTACGTAAATATGGCGATCGTGTATGTTTAGATGTCCAGGAAGAGTCTGGTGGTGTCCAGAAGTTACGGAAGAGGTCGTGGTATTTTTATGCTGCTGATTTTTGTGCAGTAAATGGGGTAGTTGTGGAAATGCAAGATTATCGTTTGAAAAAAATACCGAAAAGGGCGCGTTTGTTGTCACATACTGGTGCAGAGGATGACGTTCTAAGGGAAAATTGACAACTTGAAGTTCAAATAGTTCAAACCCATGGCCGGCGGGACTTTTAGTTAACACTGTCGCCTATGGAAAATAATTAGTTGTGTGTAACCTATAGGCAAAAAAATCACATTTTTCAAATATCGTTCAGGGCAGCGAATAGGTTACAAACAACTAACCTTAATTTCTATTGTGTCACGAATTTAGGAACACTGATAAACAAAGACTGACTCGTTTTGTTTGAGTTATTATATTTTCACTCCCTACAGACCCATTTTCAGATTATGCGAGACATTTATTAACCCTCTGTCGCCGGAACTTAAACTTTTCCCGGAGGCGAAATTTTCTGAAAATCATCAAATTTGTGCATATAGGTGGACCTTTAATGTTCAAAATAACACGATCGAGGTGATGAAAGTTTCTCTTATAGGAATTCGACTCAAACTCCTAAAAAGTACTGAAATTTAAAGGGACATCCGCCTATCATTGAACAAAACCATCATCGGATGGTGAAATTTTGAGGGGGGGGGGGGGGTTCTATTTCAAATCCGATTAAACATTGTATTGTTCAAAATTAGATAAATTCCTTAAAACGTATGGTAGCTATACGTGACTAGTTTTCAAAACTTATACATATTACTTTCTATCGTGTGCGTTATGCACGCGAGTCGGTTTTTACAAATTAAATTATGATGAAAAACTCTGAATTTGGGGTGTGGTCACATTTGTGGTCATAATATCCCCATTAGTGAGTGTATGGACATGGGACATGCGACACTGTGCAGTATATATGTCTATGACAAGCTTAACATGAGACATTAGTATCTTTTCTACTAAACTGCGCTTCCAGAGTTATCAGGATTCTATAACTGGTGTTATGTCTTACCCCAAAACATTTGTTAATTTTAAAATGGGGTATGTGGGTTAAATGACCGCTGGGAGATAATAGGATGTCCAATGACTCCTATATTTCTATTGTGTCACGGTAAAGATTTTTTTGTAAAATTGGCGCGGTTTACACGATCAAACTTCAATTTTCTTTTCAATTATAGGTTACAAACAACTAATTATATAGAGTTACGCTTCTTGAATTTGTGTAGGGAAACTCGAGTCAGCATAAAAACAAATTCTGGCTGCTGATTGGTTGATTATCATTGAGGGAAATATCCCTAATCGGGAACAAAAAATTATAACCTACGTAAATATGGCGATCGTGTATGTTTAGATGTCCAGGAAGAGTCTGATGGTGTCCAGAAGTTACGGAAGAGGTCGTGGTATTTTTATGCTGCTGATTTTTGTGCAGTAAATGGGGTAGTTGTGGAAATGCAAGATTATCGTTTGAAAAAAAATACCGAAAAGGGCGCGTTTGTTGTCACATACTGGTGCAGAGGATGACGTTCTAAGGGAAAATTGACAACTTGAAGTTCAAATAGTTCAAACCCATGGCCGGCGGGACTTTTAGTTAACACTGTCGCCTATGGAAAATAATTAGTTGTGTGTAACCTATAGGCAAAAAAATCACATTTTTCAAATATCGTTCAGGGCAGCGAATAGGTTACAAACAACTAACCTTAATTTCTATTGTGTCACGAATTTAGGAACACTGATAACAAAGACTGACTCGTTTTGTTTGAGTTATTATATTTTCACTCCCTACAGACCCATTTTCAGATTATGCGAGACATTTATTAACCCTCTGTCGCCGGAACTTAAACTTTTCCCGGAGGCGAAATTTTCTGAAAATCATCAAATTTGTGCATATAGGTGGACCTTTAATGTTCAAAATAACACGATCGAGGTGATGAAAGTTTCTCTTATAGGAATTCGACTCAAACTCCTAAAAAGTACTGAAATTTAAAGGGACATCCGCCTATCATTGAACAAAACCATCATCGGATGGTGAAATTTTGAGGGGGGGGGGGGTTCTATTTCAAATCCGATTAAACATTGTATTGTTCAAAATTAGATAAATTCCTTAAAACGCATGGTAGCTATACGTGACTAGTTTTCAAAACTTATACATATTACTTTCTATCGTGTGCGTTATGCACGCGAGTCGGTTTTTACAAATTAAATTATGATGAAAAACTCTGAATTTGGGGTGTGGTCACATTTGTGGTCATAATATCCCCATTAGTGAGTGGGATGGACATGGGACATGCGACACTGTGCAGTATATATGTCTATGACAAGCTTAACATGAGACATTAGTATCTTTTCTACTAAACTGCGCTTCCAGAGTTATCAGGATTCTATAACTGGTGTTATGTCTTACCCCAAAACATTTGTTAATTTTAAAATGGGGTATGTGGGTTAAATGACCGCTGGGAGATAATAGGATGTCCAATGACTCCTATATTTTCTATTGTGTCACGGTAAAGATTTTTTTGTAAAATTGGCGCGGTTTACACGATCAAACTTCAATTTTCTTTTCAATTATAGGTTACAAACAACTAATTATATAGAGTTACGCTTCTTGAATTTGTGTAGGGGAAACTCGAGTCAGCATAAAAAAAAATTCTGGCTGCTGATTGGTTGATTATCATTGAGGGAAATATCCCTAATCGGGAACAAAAAATTATAACCTACGTAAATATGGCGATCGTGTATGTTTAGATGTCCAGGAAGAGTCTGGTGGTGTCCAGAAGTTACGGAAGAGGTCGTGGTATTTTTATGCTGCTGATTTTTGTGCAGTAAATGGGGTAGTTGTGGAAATGCAAGATTATCGTTTGAAAAAAATACCGAAAAGGGCGCGTTTGTTGTCACATACTGGTGCAGAGGATGACGTTCTAAGGGAAAATTGACAACTTGAAGTTCAAATAGTTCAAACCCATGGCCGGCGGGACTTTTAGTTAACACTGTCGCCTATGGAAATAATTAGTTGTGTGTAACCTATAGGCAAAAAAATCACATTTTTCAAATATCGTTCAGGGCAGCGAATAGGTTACAAACAACTAACCTTAATTTCTATTGTGTCACGAATTTAGGAACACTGATAAACAAAGACTGACTCGTTTTGTTTGAGTTATTATATTTTCACTCCCTACAGACCCATTTTCAGATTATGCGAGACATTTATTAACCCTCTGTCGCCGGAACTTAAACTTTTCCCGGAGGCGAAATTTTCTGAAAATCATCAAATTTGTGCATATAGGTGGACCTTTAATGTTCAAAATAACACGATCGAGGTGATGAAAGTTTCTCTTATAGGAATTCGACTCAAACTCCTAAAAAGTACTGAAATTTAAAGGGACATCCGCCTATCATTGAACAAAACCATCATCGGATGGTGAAATTTTGAGGGGGGGGGGGGTTCTATTTCAAATCCGATTAAACATTGTATTGTTCAAAATTAGATAAATTCCTTAAAACGTATGGTAGCTATACGTGACTAGTTTTCAAAACTTATACATATTACTTTCTATCGTGTGCGTTATGCACGCGAGTCGGTTTTTACAAATTAAATTATGATGAAAAACTCTGAATTTGGGGTGTGGTCACATTTGTGGTCATAATATCCCCATTAGTGAGTGGATGGACATGGGACATGCGACACTGTGCAGTATATATGTCTATGACAAGCTTAACATGAGACATTAGTATCTTTTCTACTAAACTGCGCTTCCAGAGTTATCAGGATTCTATAACTGGTGTTATGTCTTACCCCAAAACATTTGTTAATTTTAAAATGGGGTATGTGGGTTAAATGACCGCTGGGAGATAATAGGATGTCCAATGACTCCTATATTTCTATTGTGTCACGGTAAAGATTTTTTTGTAAAATTGGCGCGGTTTACACGATCAAACTTCAATTTTCTTTTCAATTATAGGTTACAAACAACTAATTATATAGAGTTACGCTTCTTGAATTTGTGTAGGGAAACTCGAGTCAGCATAAAAACAAATTCTGGCTGCTGATTGGTTGATTATCATTGAGGGAAATATCCCTAATCGGGAACAAAAAATTATAACCTACGTAAATATGGCGATCGTGTATGTTTAGATGTCCAGGAAGAGTCTGATGGTGTCCAGAAGTTACGGAAGAGGTCGTGGTATTTTTATGCTGCTGATTTTTGTGCAGTAAATGGGGGTAGTTGTGGAAATGCAAGATTATCGTTTGAAAAAAATACCGAAAAGGGCGCGTTTGTTGTCACATACTGGTGCAGAGGATGACGTTCTAAGGGAAAATTGACAACTTGAAGTTCAAATAGTTCAAACCCATGGCCGGCGGGACTTTTAGTTAACACTGTCGCCTATGGAAAATAATTAGTTGTGTGTAACCTATAGGCAAAAAAATCACATTTTTCAAATATCGTTCAGGGCAGCGAATAGGTTACAAACAACTAACCTTAATTTCTATTGTGTCACGAATTTAGGAACACTGATAACAAAGACTGACTCGTTTTGTTTGAGTTATTATATTTTCACTCCCTACAGACCCATTTTCAGATTATGCGAGACATTTATTAACCCTCTGTCGCCGGAACTTAAACTTTTCCCGGAGGCGAAATTTTCTGAAAATCATCAAATTTGTGCATATAGGTGGACCTTTAATGTTCAAAATAACACGATCGAGGTGATGAAAGTTTCTCTTATAGGAATTCGACTCAAACTCCTAAAAAGTACTGAAATTTAAAGGGACATCCGCCTATCATTGAACAAAACCATCATCGGATGGTGAAATTTTGAGGGGGGGGGGGGTTCTATTTCAAATCCGATTAAACATTGTATTGTTCAAAATTAGATAAATTCCTTAAAACGCATGGTAGCTATACGTGACTAGTTTTCAAAACTTATACATATTACTTTCTATCGTGTGCGTTATGCACGCGAGTCGGTTTTTACAAATTAAATTATGATGAAAAACTCTGAATTTGGGGGTGTGGTCACATTTGTGGTCATAATATCCCCATTAGTGAGTGGATGGACATGGGACATGCGACACTGTGCAGTATATATGTCTATGACAAGCTTAACATGAGACATTAGTATCTTTTCTACTAAACTGCGCTTCCAGAGTTATCAGGATTCTATAACTGGTGTTATGTCTTACCCCAAAACATTTGTTAATTTTAAAATGGGGTATGTGGGTTAAATGACCGCTGGGAGATAATAGGATGTCCAATGACTCCTATATTTCTATTGTGTCACGGTAAAGATTTTTTTGTAAAATTGGCGCGGTTTACACGATCAAACTTCAATTTTCTTTTCAATTATAGGTTACAAACAACTAATTATATAGAGTTACGCTTCTTGAATTTGTGTAGGGAAACTCGAGTCAGCATAAAAAAAAATTCTGGCTGCTGATTGGTTGATTATCATTGAGGGAAATATCCCTAATCGGGAACAAAAAATTATAACCTACGTAAATATGGCGATCGTGTATGTTTAGATGTCCAGGAAGAGTCTGGTGGTGTCCAGAAGTTACGGAAGAGGTCGTGGTATTTTTATGCTGCTGATTTTTGTGCAGTAAATGGGGTAGTTGTGGAAATGCAAGATTATCGTTTGAAAAAAATACCGAAAAGGGCGCGTTTGTTGTCACATACTGGTGCAGAGGATGACGTTCTAAGGGAAAATTGACAACTTGAAGTTCAAATAGTTCAAACCCATGGCCGGGCGGGACTTTTAGTTAACACTGTCGCCTATGGAAAATAATTAGTTGTGTGTAACCTATAGGCAAAAAAATCACATTTTTCAAATATCGTTCAGGGCAGCGAATAGGTTACAAACAACTAACCTTAATTTCTATTGTGTCACGAATTTAGGAACACTGATAAACAAAGACTGACTCGTTTTGTTTGAGTTATTATATTTTCACTCCCTACAGACCCATTTTCAGATTATGCGAGACATTTATTAACCCTCTGTCGCCGGAACTTAAACTTTTCCCGGAGGCGAAATTTTCTGAAAATCATCAAATTTGTGCATATAGGTGGACCTTTAATGTTCAAAATAACACGATCGAGGTGATGAAAGTTTCTCTTATAGGAATTCGACTCAAACTCCTAAAAAGTACTGAAATTTAAAGGGACATCCGCCTATCATTGAACAAAACCATCATCGGATGGGAAATTTTGAGGGGGGGGGGGGTTCTATTTCAAATCCGATTAAACATTGTATTGTTCAAAATTAGATAAATTCCTTAAAACGTATGGTAGCTATACGTGACTAGTTTTCAAAACTTATACATATTACTTTCTATCGTGTGCGTTATGCACGCGAGTCGGTTTTTACAAATTAAATTATGATGAAAAACTCTGAATTTGGGGGTGTGGTCACATTTGTGGTCATAATATCCCCATTAGTGAGTGGATGGACATGGGACATGCGACACTGTGCAGTATATATGTCTATGACAAGCTTAACATGAGACATTAGTATCTTTTCTACTAAACTGCGCTTCCAGAGTTATCAGGATTCTATAACTGGTGTTATGTCTTACCCCAAAACATTTGTTAATTTTAAAATGGGGTATGTGGGTTAAATGACCGCTGGGAGATAATAGGATGTCCAATGACTCCTATATTTCTATTGTGTCACGGTAAAGATTTTTTTTGTAAAATTGGCGCGGTTTACACGATCAAACTTCAATTTTCTTTTCAATTATAGGTTACAAACAACTAATTATATAGAGTTACGCTTCTTGAATTTGTGTAGGGAAACTCGAGTCAGCATAAAAAAAAATTCTGGCTGCTGATTGGTTGATTATCATTGAGGGAAATATCCCTAATCGGGAACAAAAAATTATAACCTACGTAAATATGGCGATCGTGTATGTTTAGATGTCCAGGAAGAGTCTGGTGGTGTCCAGAAGTTACGGAAGAGGTCGTGGTATTTTTATGCTGCTGATTTTTGTGCAGTAAATGGGGTAGTTGTGGAAATGCAAGATTATCGTTTGAAAAAAATACCGAAAAGGGCGCGTTTGTTGTCACATACTGGTGCAGAGGATGACGTTCTAAGGGAAAATTGACAACTTGAAGTTCAAATAGTTCAAACCCATGGCCGGCGGGACTTTTAGTTAACACTGTCGCCTATGGAAAATAATTAGTTGTGTGTAACCTATAGGCAAAAAAATCACATTTTTCAAATATCGTTCAGGGCAGCGAATAGGTTACAAACAACTAACCTTAATTTCTATTGTGTCACGAATTTAGGAACACTGATAAACAAAGACTGACTCGTTTTGTTTGAGTTATTATATTTTCACTCCCTACAGACCCATTTTCAGATTATGCGAGACATTTATTAACCCTCTGTCGCCGGAACTTAAACTTTTCCCGGAGGCGAAATTTTCTGAAAATCATCAAATTTGTGCATATAGGTGGACCTTTAATGTTCAAAATAACACGATCGAGGTGATGAAAGTTTCTCTTATAGGAATTCGACTCAAACTCCTAAAAAGTACTGAAATTTAAAGGGACATCCGCCTATCATTGAACAAAACCATCATCGGATGGTGAAATTTTGAGGGGGGGGGGGGGGTTCTATTTCAAATCCGATTAAACATTGTATTGTTCAAAATTAGATAAATTCCTTAAAACGTATGGTAGCTATACGTGACTAGTTTTCAAAACTTATACATATTACTTTCTATCGTGTGCGTTATGCACGCGAGTCGGTTTTTACAAATTAAATTATGATGAAAAACTCTGAATTTGGGGTGTGGTCACATTTGTGGTCATAATATCCCCATTAGTGAGTGGATGGACATGGGACATGCGACACTGTGCAGTATATATGTCTATGACAAGCTTAACATGAGACATTAGTATCTTTTCTACTAAACTGCGCTTCCAGAGTTATCAGGATTCTATAACTGGTGTTATGTCTTACCCCAAAACATTTGTTAATTTTAAAATGGGGTATGTGGGTTAAATGACCGCTGGGAGATAATAGGATGTCCAATGACTCCTATATTTCTATTGTGTCACGGTAAAGATTTTTTTGTAAAATTGGCGCGGTTTACACGATCAAACTTCAATTTTCTTTTCAATTATAGGTTACAAACAACTAATTATATAGAGTTACGCTTCTTGAATTTGTGTAGGGAAACTCGAGTCAGCATAAAAAAAAATTCTGGCTGCTGATTGGTTGATTATCATTGAGGGAAATATCCCTAATCGGGAACAAAAAATTATAACCTACGTAAATATGGCGATCGTGTATGTTTAGATGTCCAGGAAGAGTCTGGTGGTGTCCAGAAGTTACGGAAGAGGTCGTGGTATTTTTATGCTGCTGATTTTTGTGCAGTAAATGGGGTAGTTGTGGAAATGCAAGATTATCGTTTGAAAAAAATACCGAAAAGGGCGCGTTTGTTGTCACATACTGGTGCAGAGGATGACGTTCTAAGGGAAAATTGACAACTTGAAGTTCAAATAGTTCAAACCCATGGCCGGCGGGACTTTTAGTTAACACTGTCGCCTATGGAAAATAATTAGTTGTGTGTAACCTATAGGCAAAAAAATCACATTTTTCAAATATCGTTCAGGGCAGCGAATAGGTTACAAACAACTAACCTTAATTTCTATTGTGTCACGAATTTAGGAACACTGATAAACAAAGACTGACTCGTTTTGTTTGAGTTATTATATTTTCACTCCCTACAGACCCATTTTCAGATTATGCGAGACATTTATTAACCCTCTGTCGCCGGAACTTAAACTTTTCCCGGAGGCGAAATTTTCTGAAAATCATCAAATTTGTGCATATAGGTGGACCTTTAATGTTCAAAATAACACGATCGAGGTGATGAAAGTTTCTCTTATAGGAATTCGACTCAAACTCCTAAAAAGTACTGAAATTTAAAGGGACATCCGCCTATCATTGAACAAAACCATCATCGGATGGTGAAATTTTGAGGGGGGGGGGGGGTTCTATTTCAAATCCGATTAAACATTGTATTGTTCAAAATTAGATAAATTCCTTAAAACGTATGGTAGCTATACGTGACTAGTTTTCAAAACTTATACATATTACTTTCTATCGTGTGCGTTATGCACGCGAGTCGGTTTTTACAAATTAAATTATGATGAAAAACTCTGAATTTGGGGGTGTGGTCACATTTGTGGTCATAATATCCCCATTAGTGAGTGGATGGACATGCGACATGCGACACTGTGCAGTATATATGTCTATGACAAGCTTAACATGAGACATTAGTATCTTTTCTACTAAACTGCGCTTCCAGAGTTATCAGGATTCTATAACTGGTGTTATGTCTTACCCCAAAACATTTGTTAATTTTAAAATGGGGTATGTGGGTTAAATGACCGCTGGGAGATAATAGGATGTCCAATGACTCCTATATTTCTATTGTGTCACGGTAAAGATTTTTTTGTAAAATTGGCGCGGTTTACACGATCAAACTTCAATTTTCTTTTCAATTATAGGTTACAAACAACTAATTATATAGAGTTACGCTTCTTGAATTTGTGTAGGGAAACTCGAGTCAGCATAAAAAAAAATTCTGGCTGCTGATTGGTTGATTATCATTGAGGGAAATATCCCTAATCGGGAACAAAAAATTATAACCTACGTAAATATGGCGATCGTGTATGTTTAGATGTCCAGGAAGAGTCTGGTGGTGTCCAGAAGTTACGGAAGAGGTCGTGGTATTTTTATGCTGCTGATTTTTGTGCAGTAAATGGGGTAGTTGTGGAAATGCAAGATTATCGTTTGAAAAAAATACCGAAAAGGGCGCGTTTGTTGTCACATACTGGTGCAGAGGATGACGTTCTAAGGGAAAATTGACAACTTGAAGTTCAAATAGTTCAAACCCATGGCCGGCGGGACTTTTAGTTAACACTGTCGCCTATGGAAAATAATTAGTTGTGTGTAACCTATAGGCAAAAAAATCACATTTTTCAAATATCGTTCAGGGCAGCGAATAGGTTACAAACAACTAACCTTAATTTCTATTGTGTCACGAATTTAGGAACACTGATAAACAAAGACTGACTCGTTTTGTTTGAGTTATTATATTTTCACTCCCTACAGACCCATTTTCAGATTATGCGAGACATTTATTAACCCTCTGTCGCCGGAACTTAAACTTTTCCCGGAGGCGAAATTTTCTGAAAATCATCAAATTTGTGCATATAGGTGGACCTTTAATGTTCAAAATAACACGATCGAGGTGATGAAAGTTTCTCTTATAGGAATTCGACTCAAACTCCTAAAAAGTACTGAAATTTAAAGGGACATCCGCCTATCATTGAACAAAACCATCATCGGATGGTGAAATTTTGAGGGGGGGGGGGTTCTATTTCAAATCCGATTAAACATTGTATTGTTCAAAATTAGATAAATTCCTTAAAACGTATGGTAGCTATACGTGACTAGTTTTCAAAACTTATACATATTACTTTCTATCGTGTGCGTTATGCACGCGAGTCGGTTTTTACAAATTAAATTATGATGAAAAACTCTGAATTTGGGGTGTGGTCACATTTGTGGTCATAATATCCCCATTAGTGAGTGGATGGACATGGGACATGCGACACTGTGCAGTATATATGTCTATGACAAGCTTAACATGAGACATTAGTATCTTTTCTACTAAACTGCGCTTCCAGAGTTATCAGGATTCTATAACTGGTGTTATGTCTTACCCCAAAACATTTGTTAATTTTAAAATGGGGTATGTGGGTTAAATGACCGCTGGGAGATAATAGGATGTCCAATGACTCCTATATTTCTATTGTGTCACGGTAAAGATTTTTTTGTAAAATTGGCGCGGTTTACACGATCAAACTTCAATTTTCTTTTCAATTATAGGTTACAAACAACTAATTATATAGAGTTACGCTTCTTGAATTTGTGTAGGGAAACTCGAGTCAGCATAAAAAAAAATTCTGGCTGCTGATTGGTTGATTATCATTGAGGGAAATATCCCTAATCGGGAACAAAAAATTATAACCTACGTAAATATGGCGATCGTGTATGTTTAGATGTCCAGGAAGAGTCTGGTGGTGTCCAGAAGTTACGGAAGAGGTCGTGGTATTTTTATGCTGCTGATTTTTGTGCAGTAAATGGGGTAGTTGTGGAAATGCAAGATTATCGTTTGAAAAAAATACCGAAAAGGGCGCGTTTGTTGTCACATACTGGTGCAGAGGATGACGTTCTAAGGGAAAATTGACAACTTGAAGTTCAAATAGTTCAAACCCATGGCCGGCGGGACTTTTAGTTAACACTGTCGCCTATGGAAAATAATTAGTTGTGTGTAACCTATAGGCAAAAAAATCACATTTTTCAAATATCGTTCAGGGCAGCGAATAGGTTACAAACAACTAACCTTAATTTCTATTGTGTCACGAATTTAGGAACACTGATAAACAAAGACTGACTCGTTTTGTTTGAGTTATTATATTTTCACTCCCTACAGACCCATTTTCAGATTATGCGAGACATTTATTAACCCTCTGTCGCCGGAACTTAAACTTTTCCCGGAGGCGAAATTTTCTGAAAATCATCAAATTTGTGCATATAGGTGGACCTTTAATGTTCAAAATAACACGATCGAGGTGATGAAAGTTTCTCTTATAGGAATTCGACTCAAACTCCTAAAAAGTACTGAAATTTAAAGGGACATCCGCCTATCATTGAACAAAACCATCATCGGATGGTGAAATTTTGAGGGGGGGGGGGGTTCTATTTCAAATCCGATTAAACATTGTATTGTTCAAAATTAGATAAATTCCTTAAAACGTATGGTAGCTATACGTGACTAGTTTTCAAAACTTATACATATTACTTTCTATCGTGTGCGTTATGCACGCGAGTCGGTTTTTACAAATTAAATTATGATGAAAAACTCTGAATTTGGGGTGTGGTCACATTTGTGGTCATAATATCCCCATTAGTGAGTGTATGGACATGGGACATGCGACACTGTGCAGTATATATGTCTATGACAAGCCTAACATGAGACATTAGTATCTTTTCTACTAAACTGCGCTTCCAGAGTTATCAGGATTCTATAACTGGTGTTATGTCTTACCCCAAAACATTTGTTAATTTTAAAATGGGGTATGTGGGTTAAATGACCGCTGGGAGATAATAGGATGTCCAATGACTCCTATATTTCTATTGTGTCACGGTAAAGATTTTTTTGTAAAATTGGCGCGGTTTACACGATCAAACTTCAATTTTCTTTTCAATTATAGGTTACAAACAACTAATTATATAGAGTTACGCTTCTTGAATTTGTGTAGGGAAACTCGAATCAGCATAAAAAAATATTCTGGCTGCTGATTGGTTGATTATCATTGAGGGAAATATCCCTAATCGGGAACAAAAAATTATAACCTACGTAAATATGGCGATCGTGTATGTTTAGATGTCCAGGAAGAGTCTGGTGGTGTCCAGAAGTTACGGAAGAGGTCGTGGCATTTTTATGCTGCTGATTTTTGTGCAGTAAATGGGGTAGTTGTGGAAATGCAAGATTATCGTTTGAAAAAAATACCGAAAAGGGCGCGTTTGTTGTCACATACTGGTGCAGAGGATGACGTTCTAAGGGAAAATTGACAACTTGAAGTTCAAATAGTTCAAACCCATGGCCGGCGGGACTTTTAGTTAACACTGTCGCCTATGGAAAATAATTAGTTGTGTGTAACCTATAGGCAAAAAAATCACATTTTTCAAATATCGTTCAGGGCAGCGAATAGGTTACAAACAACTAACCTTAATTTCTATTGTGTCACGAATTTAGGAACACTGATAACAAAGACTGACTCGTTTTGTTTGAGTTATTATATTTTCACTCCCTACAGACCCATTTTCAGATTATGCGAGACATTTATTAACCCTCTGTCGCCGGAACTTAAACTTTTCCCGGAGGCGAAATTTTCTGAAAATCATCAAATTTGTGCATATAGGTGGACCTTTAATGTTCAAAATAACACGATCGAGGTGATGAAAGTTTCTCTTATAGGAATTCGACTCAAACTCCTAAAAAGTACTGAAATTTAAAGGGACATCCGCCTATCATTGAACAAAACCATCATCGGATGGTGAAATTTTGAGGGGGGGGGGGGTTCTATTTCAAATCCGATTAAACATTGTATTGTTCAAAATTAGATAAATTCCTTAAAACGCATGGTAGCTATACGTGACTAGTTTTCAAAACTTATACATATTACTTTCTATCGTGTGCGTTATGCACGCGAGTCGGTTTTTACAAATTAAATTATGATGAAAAACCCTGAATTTGGGGTGTGGTCACATTTGTGGTCATAATATCCCCATTAGTGAGTGGATGGACATGGGACATGCGACACTGTGCAGTATATATGTCTATGACAAGCTTAACATGAGACATTAGTATCTTTTCTACTAAACTGCGCTTCCAGAGTTATCAGGATTCTATAACTGGTGTTATGTCTTACCCCAAAAAATTTGTTAATTTTAAAACGGGGTATGTGGGTTAAATGACCGCTGGGAGATAATAGGATGTCCAATGACTCCTATATTTCTATTGTGTCACGGTAAAGATTTTTTTGTAAAATTGGCGCGGTTTACACGATCAAACTTCAATTTTCTTTTCAATTATAGGCAAAAAAATCACATTTTTCAAATATCGTTCAGGGCAGCGAATTTAGGAACACTGATAAACAAAGACTGACTCGTTTTGTTTGAGTTATTATATTTTCACTCCCTACAGACCCATTTTCAGATTATGCGAGACATTTATTAACCCTCTGTCGCCGGAACTTAAACTTTTCCCGGAGGCGAAATTTTCTGAAAATCATCAAATTTGTGCATATAGGTGGACCTTTCATGTTCAAAATAACACGATCGAGGTGATGAAAGTTTCTCTTATAGGAATTCGACTCAAACTCCTAAAAAGTACTGAAATTTAAAGGGACATCCGCCTATCATTGAACAAAACCATCATCGGATGGTGAAATTTTGAGGGGGGGGGGTTCTATTTCAAATCCGATTAAACATTGTATTGTTCAAAATTTGATAAATTCCTTAAAACGTATGGTAGCTATACGTGACTAGTTTTCAAAACTTATACATATTACTTTCTATCGTGTGCGTTATGCACGCGAGTCGGTTTTTACAAATTAAATTATGATGAAAAACCCTGAATTTGGGGTGTGGTCACATTTGTGGTCATAATATCCCCATTAGTGAGTGGATGGACATGGGACATGCGACACTGTGCAGTATATATGTCAATGACAAGCTTAACATGAGACATTAGTATCTTTTCTACTAAACTGCGCTTCCAGAGTTATCAGGATTCTATAACTGGTGTTATGTCTTACCCCAAAAAATTTGTCGCCGGAACTTAAACTTTTCCCGGAGGCGAAATTTTCTGAAAATCATCAAATTTGTGCATATAGGTGGACCTTTAATGTTCAAAATAACACGATCGAGGTGATGAAAGTTTCTCTTATAGGAATTCGACTCAAACTCCTAAAAAGTACTGAAATTTAAAGGGACATCCGCCTATCATTGAACAAAACCATCATCGGATGGTGAAATTTTGAGGGGGGGGGGGGTTCTATTTCAAATCCGATTAAACATTGTATTGTTCAAAATTAGATAAATTCCTTAAAACGTATGGTAGCTATACGTGACTAGTTTTCAAAACTTATACATATTACTTTCTATCGTGTGCGTTATGCACGCGAGTCGGTTTTTACAAATTAAATTATGATGAAAAACTCTGAATTTGGGGTGTGGTCACATTTGTGGTCATAATATCCCCATTAGTGAGTGGATGGACATGGGACATGCGACACTGTGCAGTATATATGTCTATGACAAGCTTAACATGAGACATTAGTATCTTTTCTACTAAACTGCGCTTCCAGAGTTATCAGGATTCTATAACTGGTGTTATGTCTTACCCCAAAACATTTGTTAATTTTAAAATGGGGTATGTGGGTTAAATGACCGCTGGGAGATAATAGGATGTCCAATGACTCCTATATTTCTATTGTGTCACGGTAAAGATTTTTTTGTAAAATTGGCGCGGTTTACACGATCAAACTTCAATTTTCTTTTCAATTATAGGCAAAAAAATCACATTTTTCAAATATCGTTCAGGGCAGCGAATTTAGGAACACTGATAAACAAAGACTGACTCGTTTTGTTTGAGTTATTATATTTTCACTCCCTACAGACCCATTTTCAGATTATGCGAGACATTTATTAACCCTCTGTCGCCGGAACTTAAACTTTTCCCGGAGGCGAAATTTTCTGAAAATCATCAAATTTGTGCATATAGGTGGACCTTTCATGTTCAAAATAACACGATCGAGGTGATGAAAGTTTCTCTTATAGGAATTCGACTCAAACTCCTAAAAAGTACTGAAATTTAAAGGGACATCCGCCTATCATTGAACAAAACCATCATCGGATGGTGAAATTTTGAGGGGGGGGGGGGTTCTATTTCAAATCCGATTAAACATTGTATTGTTCAAAATTAGATAAATTCCTTAAAACGTATGGTAGCTATACGTGACTAGTTTTCAAAACTTATACATATTACTTTCTATCGTGTGCGTTATGCACGCGAGTCGGTTTTTACAAATTAAATTATGATGAAAAACCCTGAATTTGGGGTGTGGTCACATTTGTGGTCATAATATCCCCATTAGTGAGTGGATGGACATGGGACATGCGACACTGTGCAGTATATATGTCAATGACAAGCTTAACATGAGACATTAGTATCTTTTCTACTAAACTGCGCTTCCAGAGTTATCAGGATTCTATAACTGGTGTTATGTCTTACCCCAAAAAATTTGTCGCCGGAACTTAAACTTTTCCCGGAGGCGAAATTTTCTGAAAATCATCAAATTTGTGCATATAGGTGGACCTTTAATGTTCAAAATAACACGATCGAGGTGATGAAAGTTTCTCTTATAGGAATTCGACTCAAACTCCTAAAAAGTACTGAAATTTAAAGGGACATCCGCCTATCATTGAACAAAACCATCATCGGATGGTGAAATTTTGAGGGGGGGGGGGGTTCTATTTCAAATCCGATTAAACATTGTATTGTTCAAAATTAGATAAATTCCTTAAAACGTATGGTAGCTATACGTGACTAGTTTTCAAAACTTATACATATTACTTTCTATCGTGTGCGTTATGCACGCGAGTCGGTTTTTACAAATTAAATTATGATGAAAAACTCTGAATTTGGGGTGTGGTCACATTTGTGGTCATAATATCCCCATTAGTGAGTGGATGGACATGGGACATGCGACACTGTGCAGTATATATGTCTATGACAAGCTTAACATGAGACATTAGTATCTTTTCTACTAAACTGCGCTTCCAGAGTTATCAGGATTCTATAACTGGTGTTATGTCTTACCCCAAAACATTTGTTAATTTTAAAATGGGGTATGTGGGTTAAATGACCGCTGGGAGATAATAGGATGTCCAATGACTCCTATATTTCTATTGTGTCACGGTAAAGATTTTTTTGTAAAATTGGCGCGGTTTACACGATCAAACTTCAATTTTCTTTTCAATTATAGGCAAAAAAATCACATTTTTCAAATATCGTTCAGGGCAGCGAATTTAGGAACACTGATAAACAAAGACTGACTCGTTTTGTTTGAGTTATTATATTTTCACTCCCTACAGACCCATTTTCAGATTATGCGAGACATTTATTAACCCTCTGTCGCCGGAACTTAAACTTTTCCCGGAGGCGAAATTTTCTGAAAATCATCAAATTTGTGCATATAGGTGGACCTTTCATGTTCAAAATAACACGATCGAGGTGATGAAAGTTTCTCTTATAGGAATTCGACTCAAACTCCTAAAAAGTACTGAAATTTAAAGGGACATCCGCCTATCATTGAACAAAACCATCATCGGATGGTGAAATTTTGAGGGGGGGGGGGGGTTCTATTTCAAATCCGATTAAACATTGTATTGTTCAAAATTAGATAAATTCCTTAAAACGTATGGTAGCTATACGTGACTAGTTTTCAAAACTTATACATATTACTTTCTATCGTGTGCGTTATGCACGCGAGTCGGTTTTTACAAATTAAATTATGATGAAAAACCCTGAATTTGGGGTGTGGTCACATTTGTGGTCATAATATCCCCATTAGTGAGTGGATGGACATGGGACATGCGACACTGTGCAGTATATATGTCAATGACAAGCTTAACATGAGACATTAGTATCTTTTCTACTAAACTGCGCTTCCAGAGTTATCAGGATTCTATAACTGGTGTTATGTCTTACCCCAAAAAATTTGTCGCCGGAACTTAAACTTTTCCCGGAGGCGAAATTTTCTGAAAATCATCAAATTTGTGCATATAGGTGGACCTTTAATGTTCAAAATAACACGATCGAGGTGATGAAAGTTTCTCTTATAGGAATTCGACTCAAACTCCTAAAAAGTACTGAAATTTAAAGGGACATCCGCCTATCATTGAACAAAACCATCATCGGATGGTGAAATTTTGAGGGGGGGGGGGTTCTATTTCAAATCCGATTAAACATTGTATTGTTCAAAATTAGATAAATTCCTTAAAACGTATGGTAGCTATACGTGACTAGTTTTCAAAACTTATACATATTACTTTCTATCGTGTGCGTTATGCACGCGAGTCGGTTTTTACAAATTAAATTATGATGAAAAACTCTGAATTTGGGGTGTGGTCACATTTGTGGTCATAATATCCCCATTAGTGAGTGGATGGACATGGGACATGCGACACTGTGCAGTATATATGTCTATGACAAGCTTAACATGAGACATTAGTATCTTTTCTACTAAACTGCGCTTCCAGAGTTATCAGGATTCTATAACTGGTGTTATGTCTTACCCCAAAACATTTGTTAATTTTAAAATGGGGTATGTGGGTTAAATGACCGCTGGGAGATAATAGGATGTCCAATGACTCCTATATTTCTATTGTGTCACGGTAAAGATTTTTTTGTAAAATTGGCGCGGTTTACACGATCAAACTTCAATTTTCTTTTCAATTATAGGTTACAAACAACTAATTATATAGAGTTACGCTTCTTGAATTTGTGTAGGGAAACTCGAGTCAGCATAAAAAAAAATTCTGGCTGCTGATTGGTTGATTATCATTGAGGGAAATATCCCTAATCGGGAACAAAAAATTATAACCTACGTAAATATGGCGATCGTGTATGTTTAGATGTCCAGGAAGAGTCTGGTGGTGTCCAGAAGTTACGGAAGAGGTCGTGGTATTTTTATGCTGCTGATTTTTGTGCAGTAAATGGGGTAGTTGTGGAAATGCAAGATTATCGTTTGAAAAAAATACCGAAAAGGGCGCGTTTGTTGTCACATACTGGTGCAGAGGATGACGTTCTAAGGGAAAATTGACAACTTGAAGTTCAAATAGTTCAAACCCATGGCCGGCGGGACTTTTAGTTAACACTGTCGCCTATGGAAAATAATTAGTTGTGTGTAACCTATAGGCAAAAAAATCACATTTTTCAAATATCGTTCAGGGCAGCGAATAGGTTACAAACAACTAACCTTAATTTCTATTGTGTCACGAATTTAGGAACACTGATAACAAAGACTGACTCGTTTTGTTTGAGTTATTATATTTTCACTCCCTACAGACCCATTTTCAGATTATGCGAGACATTTATTAACCCTCTGTCGCCGGAACTTAAACTTTTCCCGGAGGCGAAATTTTCTGAAAATCATCAAATTTGTGCATATAGGTGGACCTTTAATGTTCAAAATAACACGATCGAGGTGATGAAAGTTTCTCTTATAGGAATTCGACTCAAACTCCTAAAAAGTACTGAAATTTAAAGGGACATCCGCCTATCATTGAACAAAACCATCATCGGATGGTGAAATTTTGAGGGGGGGGGGGTTCTATTTCAAATCCGATTAAACATTGTATTGTTCAAAATTAGATAAATTCCTTAAAACGTATGGTAGCTATACGTGACTAGTTTTCAAAACTTATACATATTACTTTCTATCGTGTGCGTTATGCACGCGAGTCGGTTTTTACAAATTAAATTATGATGAAAAACTCTGAATTTGGGGTGTGGTCACATTTGTGGTCATAATATCCCCATTAGTGAGTGGATGGACATGGGACATGCGACACTGTGCAGTATATATGTCTATGACAAGCTTAACATGAGACATTAGTATCTTTTCTACTAAACTGCGCTTCCAGAGTTATCAGGATTCTATAACTGGTGTTATGTCTTACCCCAAAACATTTGTTAATTTTAAAATGGGGTATGTGGGTTAAATGACCGCTGGGAGATAATAGGATGTCCAATGACTCCTATATTTCTATTGTGTCACGGTAAAGATTTTTTTGTAAAATTGGCGCGGTTTACACGATCAAACTTCAATTTTCTTTTCAATTATAGGTTACAAACAACTAATTATATAGAGTTACGCTTCTTGAATTTGTGTAGGGAAACTCGAGTCAGCATAAAAAAAAATTCTGGCTGCTGATTGGTTGATTATCATTGAGGGAAATATCCCTAATCGGGAACAAAAAATTATAACCTACGTAAATATGGCGATCGTGTATGTTTAGATGTCCAGGAAGAGTCTGGTGGTGTCCAGAAGTTACGGAAGAGGTCGTGGTATTTTTATGCTGCTGATTTTTGTGCAGTAAATGGGGTAGTTGTGGAAATGCAAGATTATCGTTTGAAAAAAATACCGAAAAGGGCGCGTTTGTTGTCACATACTGGTGCAGAGGATGACGTTCTAAGGGAAAATTGACAACTTGAAGTTCAAATAGTTCAAACCCATGGCCGGCGGGACTTTTAGTTAACACTGTCGCCTATGGAAAATAATTAGTTGTGTGTAACCTATAGGCAAAAAAATCACATTTTTCAAATATCGTTCAGGGCAGCGAATAGGTTACAAACAACTAACCTTAATTTCTATTGTGTCACGAATTTAGGAACACTGATAAACAAAGACTGACTCGTTTTGTTTGAGTTATTATATTTTCACTCCCTACAGACCCATTTTCAGATTAACCGAGACATTTATTAACCCTCTGTCGCCGGAACTTAAACTTTTCCCGGAGGCGAAATTTTCTGAAAATCATCAAATTTGTGCATATAGGTGGACCTTTAATGTTCAAAATAACACGATCGAGGTGATGAAAGTTTCTCTTATAGGAATTCGACTCAAACTCCTAAAAAGAACTGAAATTTAAAGGGACATCCGCCTATCATTGAACAAAACCATCATCGGATGGTGAAATTTTGAGGGGGGGGGGGTTCTATTTCAAATCCGATTAAACATTGTATTGTTCAAAATTAGATAAATTCCTTAAAACGTATGGTAGCTATACGTGACTAGTTTTCAAAACTTATACATATTACTTTCTATCGTGTGCGTTATGCACGCGAGTCGGTTTTTACAAATTAAATTATGATGAAAAACTCTGAATTTGGGGTGTGGTCACATTTGTGGTCATAATATCCCCATTAGTGAGTGGATGGACATGGGACATGCGACACTGTGCAGTATATATGTCTATGACAAGCTTAACATGAGACATTAGTATCTTTTCTACTAAACTGCGCTTCCAGAGTTATCAGGATTCTATAACTGGTGTTATGTCTTACCCCAAAACATTTGTTAATTTTAAAATGGGGTATGTGGGTTAAATGACCGCTGGGAGATAATAGGATGTCCAATGACTCCTATATTTCTATTGTGTCACGGTAAAGATTTTTTTGTAAAATTGGCGCGGTTTACACGATCAAACTTCAATTTTCTTTTCAATTATAGGTTACAAACAACTAATTATATAGAGTTACGCTTCTTGAATTTGTGTAGGGAAACTCGAGTCAGCATAAAAAAAAATTCTGGCTGCTGATTGGTTGATTATCATTGAGGGAAATATCCCTAATCGGGAACAAAAAATTATAACCTACGTAAATATGGCGATCGTGTATGTTTAGATGTCCAGGAAGAGTCTGGTGGTGTCCAGAAGTTACGGAAGAGGTCGTGGTATTTTTATGCTGCTGATTTTTGTGCAGTAAATGGGGTAGTTGTGGAAATGCAAGATTATCGTTTGAAAAAAATACCGAAAAGGGCGCGTTTGTTGTCACATACTGGTGCAGAGGATGACGTTCTAAGGGAAAATTGACAACTTGAAGTTCAAATAGTTCAAACCCATGGCCGGCGGGACTTTTAGTTAACACTGTCGCCTATGGAAAATAATTAGTTGTGTGTAACCTATAGGCAAAAAAATCACATTTTTCAAATATCGTTCAGGGCAGCGAATAGGTTACAAACAACTAACCTTAATTTCTATTGTGTCACGAATTTAGGAACACTGATAAACAAAGACTGACTCGTTTTGTTTGAGTTATTATATTTTCACTCCCTACAGACCCATTTTCAGATTATGCGAGACATTTATTAACCCTCTGTCGCCGGAACTTAAACTTTTCCCGGAGGCGAAATTTTCTGAAAATCATCAAATTTGTGCATATAGGTGGACCTTTAATGTTCAAAATAACACGATCGAGGTGATGAAAGTTTCTCTTATAGGAATTCGACTCAAACTCCTAAAAAGTACTGAAATTTAAAGGGACATCCGCCTATCATTGAACAAAACCATCATCGGATGGTGAAATTTTGAGGGGGGGGGGGTTCTATTTCAAATCCGATTAAACATTGTATTGTTCAAAATTAGATAAATTCCTTAAAACGTATGGTAGCTATACGTGACTAGTTTTCAAAACTTATACATATTACTTTCTATCGTGTGCGTTATGCACGCGAGTCGGTTTTTACAAATTAAATTATGATGAAAAACTCTGAATTTGGGGTGTGGTCACATTTGTGGTCATAATATCCCCATTAGTGAGTGGATGGACATGGGACATGCGACACTGTGCAGTATATATGTCTATGACAAGCTTAACATGAGACATTAGTATCTTTTCTACTAAACTGCGCTTCCAGAGTTATCAGGATTCTATAACTGGTGTTATGTCTTACCCCAAAACATTTGTTAATTTTAAAATGGGGTATGTGGGTTAAATGACCGCTGGGAGATAATAGGATGTCCAATGACTCCTATATTTCTATTGTGTCACGGTAAAGATTTTTTTGTAAAATTGGCGCGGTTTACACGATCAAACTTCAATTTTCTTTTCAATTATAGGTTACAAACAACTAATTATATAGAGTTACGCTTCTTGAATTTGTGTAGGGAAACTCGAGTCAGCATAAAAAAAAATTCTGGCTGCTGATTGGTTGATTATCATTGAGGGAAATATCCCTAATCGGGAACAAAAAATTATAACCTACGTAAATATGGCGATCGTGTATGTTTAGATGTCCAGGAAGAGTCTGGTGGTGTCCAGAAGTTACGGAAGAGGTCGTGGTATTTTTATGCTGCTGATTTTTGTGCAGTAAATGGGGTAGTTGTGGAAATGCAAGATTATCGTTTGAAAAAAATACCGAAAAGGGCGCGTTTGTTGTCACATACTGGTGCAGAGGATGACGTTCTAAGGGAAAATTGACAACTTGAAGTTCAAATAGTTCAAACCCATGGCCGGCGGGACTTTTAGTTAACACTGTCGCCTATGGAAAATAATTAGTTGTGTGTAACCTATAGGCAAAAAAATCACATTTTTCAAATATCGTTCAGGGCAGCGAATAGGTTACAAACAACTAACCTTAATTTCTATTGTGTCACGAATTTAGGAACACTGATAAACAAAGACTGACTCGTTTTGTTTGAGTTATTATATTTTCACTCCCTACAGACCCATTTTCAGATTATGCGAGACATTTATTAACCCTCTGTCGCCGGAACTTAAACTTTTCCCGGAGGCGAAATTTTCTGAAAATCATCAAATTTGTGCATATAGGTGGACCTTTAATGTTCAAAATAACACGATCGAGGTGATGAAAGTTTCTCTTATAGGAATTCGACTCAAACTCCTAAAAAGTACTGAAATTTAAAGGGACATCCGCCTATCATTGAACAAAACCATCATCGGATGGTGAAATTTTGAGGGGGGGGGGGGTTCTATTTCAAATCCGATTAAACATTGTATTGTTCAAAATTAGATAAATTCCTTAAAACGTATGGTAGCTATACGTGACTAGTTTTCAAAACTTATACATATTACTTTCTATCGTGTGCGTTATGCACGCGAGTCGGTTTTTACAAATTAAATTATGATGAAAAACTCTGAATTTGGGGTGTGGTCACATTTGTGGTCATAATATCCCCATTAGTGAGTGGATGGACATGGGACATGCGACACTGTGCAGTATATATGTCTATGACAAGCTTAACATGAGACATTAGTATCTTTTCTACTAAACTGCGCTTCCAGAGTTATCAGGATTCTATAACTGGTGTTATGTCTTACCCCAAAACATTTGTTAATTTTAAAATGGGGTATGTGGGTTAAATGACCGCTGGGAGATAATAGGATGTCCAATGACTCCTATATTTCTATTGTGTCACGGTAAAGATTTTTTTGTAAAATTGGCGCGGTTTACACGATCAAACTTCAATTTTCTTTTCAATTATAGGTTACAAACAACTAATTATATAGAGTTACGCTTCTTGAATTTGTGTAGGGAAACTCGAGTCAGCATAAAAAAAAATTCTGGCTGCTGATTGGTTGATTATCATTGAGGGAAATATCCCTAATCGGGAACAAAAAATTATAACCTACGTAAATATGGCGATCGTGTATGTTTAGATGTCCAGGAAGAGTCTGGTGGTGTCCAGAAGTTACGGAAGAGGTCGTGGTATTTTTATGCTGCTGATTTTTGTGCAGTAAATGGGGTAGTTGTGGAAATGCAAGATTATCGTTTGAAAAAAATACCGAAAAGGGCGCGTTTGTTGTCACATACTGGTGCAGAGGATGACGTTCTAAGGGAAAATTGACAACTTGAAGTTCAAATAGTTCAAACCCATGGCCGGCGGGACTTTTAGTTAACACTGTCGCCTATGGAAAATAATTAGTTGTGTGTAACCTATAGGCAAAAAAATCACATTTTTCAAATATCGTTCAGGGCAGCGAATAGGTTACAAACAACTAACCTTAATTTCCATTGTGTCACGAATTTAGGAACACTGATAAACAAAGACTGACTCGTTTTGTTTGAGTTATTATATTTTCACTCCCTACAGACCCATTTTCAGATTATGCGAGACATTTATTAACCCTCTGTCGCCGGAACTTAAACTTTTCCCGGAGGCGAAATTTTCTGAAAATCATCAAATTTGTGCATATAGGTGGACCTTTCATGTTCAAAATAACACGATCGAGGTGATGAAAGTTTCTCTTATAGGAATTCGACTCAAACTCCTAAAAAGTACTGAAATTTAAAGGGACATCCGCCTATCATTGAACAAAACCATCATCGGATGGTGAAATTTTGAGGGGGGGGGGGTTCTATTTCAAATCCGATTAAACATTGTATTGTTCAAAATTAGATAAATTCCTTAAAACGTATTGTAACTATACGTGACTAGTTTTCAAAACTTATACATATTACTTTCTATCGTGTGCGTTATGCACGCGAGTCGGTTTTTACAAATTAAATTATGATGAAAAACCCTGAATTTGGGGTGTGGTCACATTTGTGGTCATAATATCCCCATTAGTGAGTGGATGGACATGGGACATGCGACACTGTGCAGTATATATGTCAATGACAAGCTTAACATGAGACATTAGTATCTTTTCTACTAAACTGCGCTTCCAGAGTTATCAGGATTCTATAACTGGTGTTATGTCTTACCCCAAAAAATTTGTCGCCGGAACTTAAACTTTTCCCGGAGGCGAAATTTTCTGAAAATCATCAAATTTGTGCATATAGGTGGACCTTTAATGTTCAAAATAACACGATCGAGGTGTTGAAAGTTTCTCTTATAGGAATTCGACTCAAACTCCTAAAAAGTACTGAAATTTAAAGGGACATCCGCCTATCATTGAACAAAACCATCATCGGATGGTGAAATTTTGAGGGGGGGGGGGTTCTATTTCAAATCCGATTAAACATTGTATTGTTCAAAATTAGATAAATTCCTTAAAACGTATGGTAGCTATACGTGACTAGTTTTCAAAACTTATACATATTACTTTCTATCGTGTGCGTTATGCACGCGAGTCGGTTTTTACAAATTAAATTATGATGAAAAACTCTGAATTTGGGGTGTGGTCACATTTGTGGTCATAATATCCCCATTAGTGAGTGGATGGACATGGGACATGCGACACTGTGCAGTATATATGTCTATGACAAGCTTAACATGAGACATTAGTATCTTTTCTACTAAACTGCGCTTCCAGAGTTATCAGGATTCTATAACTGGTGTTATGTCTTACCCCAAAACATTTGTTAATTTTAAAATGGGGTATGTGGGTTAAATGACCGCTGGGAGATAATAGGATGTCCAATGACTCCTATATTTCTATTGTGTCACGGTAAAGATTTTTTTGTAAAATTGGCGCGGTTTACACGATCAAACTTCAATTTTCTTTTCAATTATAGGTTACAAACAACTAATTATATAGAGTTACGCTTCTTGAATTTGTGTAGGGAAACTCGAGTCAGCATAAACAAAAATTCTGGCTGCTGATTGGTTGATTATCATTGAGGGAAATATCCCTAATCGGGAACAAAAAATTATAACCTACGTAAATATGGCGATCGTGTATGTTTAGATGTCCAGGAAGAGTCTGGTGGTGTCCAGAAGTTACGGAAGAGGTCGTGGTATTTTTATGCTGCTGATTTTTGTGCAGTAAATGGGGTAGTTGTGGAAATGCAAGATTATCGTTTGAAAAAAATACCGAAAAGGGCGCGTTTGTTGTCACATACTGGTGCAGAGGATGACGTTCTAAGGGAAAATTGACAACTTGAAGTTCAAATAGTTCAAACCCATGGCCGGCGGGACTTTTAGTTAACACTGTCGCCTATGGAAAATAATTAGTTGTGTGTAACCTATAGGCAAAAAAAATCACATTTTTCAAATATCGTTCAGGGCAGCGAATAGGTTACAAACAACTAACCTTAATTTCTATTGTGTCACGAATTTAGGAACACTGATAACAAAGACTGACTCGTTTTGTTTGAGTTATTATATTTTCACTCCCTACAGACCCATTTTCAGATTATGCGAGACATTTATTAACCCTCTGTCGCCGGAACTTAAACTTTTCCCGGAGGCGAAATTTTCTGAAAATCATCAAATTTGTGCATATAGGTGGACCTTTAATGTTCAAAATAACACGATCGAGGTGTTGAAAGTTTCTCTTATAGGAATTCGACTCAAACTCCTAAAAAGTACTGAAATTTAAAGGGACATCCGCCTATCATTGAACAAAACCATCATCGGATGGTGAAATTTTGAGGGGGGGGGGGGTTCTATTTCAAATCCGATTAAACATTGTATTGTTCAAAATTAGATAAATTCCTTAAAACGTATGGTAGCTATACGTGACTAGTTTTCAAAACTTATACATATTACTTTCTATCGTGTGCGTTATGCACGCGAGTCGGTTTTTACAAATTAAATTATGATGAAAAACTCTGAATTTGGGGTGTGGTCACATTTGTGGTCATAATATCCCCATTAGTGAGTGGATGGACATGGGACATGCGACACTGTGCAGTATATATGTCTATGACAAGCTTAACATGAGACATTAGTATCTTTTCTACTAAACTGCGCTTCCAGAGTTATCAGGATTCTATAACTGGTGTTATGTCTTACCCCAAAACATTTGTTAATTTTAAAATGGGGTATGTGGGTTAAATGACCGCTGGGAGATAATAGGATGTCCAATGACTCCTATATTTCTATTGTGTCACGGTAAAGATTTTTTTGTAAAATTGGCGCGGTTTACACGATCAAACTTCAATTTTCTTTTCAATTATAGGTTACAAACAACTAATTATATAGAGTTACGCTTCTTGAATTTGTGTAGGGAAACTCGAGTCAGCATAAACAAACATTCTGGCTGCTGATTGGTTGATTATCATTGAGGGAAATATCCCTAATCGGGAACAAAAAATTATAACCTACGTAAATATGGCGATCGTGTATGTTTAGATGTCCAGGAAGAGTCTGGTGGTGTCCAGAAGTTACGGAAGAGGTCGTGGTATTTTTATGCTGCTGATTTTTGTGCAGTAAATGGGGTAGTTGTGGAAATGCAAGATTATCGTTTGAAAAAAATACCGAAAAGGGCGCGTTTGTTGTCACATACTGGTGCAGAGGATGACGTTCTAAGGGAAAATTGACAACTTGAAGTTCAAATAGTTCAAACCCATGGCCGGCGGGACTTTTAGTTAACACTGTCGCCTATGGAAAATAATTAGTTGTGTGTAACCTATAGGCAAAAAAATCACATTTTTCAAATATCGTTCAGGGCAGCGAATAGGTTACAAACAACTAACCTTAATTTCTATTGTGTCACGAATTTAGGAACACTGATAACAAAGACTGACTCGTTTTGTTTGAGTTATTATATTTTCACTCCCTACAGACCCATTTTCAGATTATGCGAGACATTTATTAACCCTCTGTCGCCGGAACTTAAACTTTTCCCGGAGGCGAAATTTTCTGAAAATCATCAAATTTGTGCATATAGGTGGACCTTTAATGTTCAAAATAACACGATCGAGGTGATGAAAGTTTCTCTTATAGGAATTCGACTCAAACTCCTAAAAAGTACTGAAATTTAAAGGGACATCCGCCTATCATTGAACAAAACCATCATCGGATGGTGAAATTTTGAGGGGGGGGGGGGTTCTATTTCAAATCCGATTAAACATTGTATTGTTCAAAATTAGATAAATTCCTTAAAACGTATGGTAGCTATACGTGACTAGTTTTCAAAACTTATACATATTACTTTCTATCGTGTGCGTTATGCACGCGAGTCGGTTTTTACAAATTAAATTATGATGAAAAACTCTGAATTTGGGGTGTGGTCACATTTGTGGTCATAATATCCCCATTAGTGAGTGGATGGACATGGGACATGCGACACTGGGCAGTATATATGTCTATGACAAGCTTAACATGAGACATTAGTATCTTTTCTACTAAACTGCGCTTCCAGAGTTATCAGGATTCTATAACTGGTGTTATGTCTTACCCCAAAACATTTGTTAATTTTAAAATGGGGTATGTGGGTTAAATGACCGCTGGGAGATAATAGGATGTCCAATGACTCCTATATTTCTATTGTGTCACGGTAAAGATTTTTTTGTAAAATTGGCGCGGTTTACACGATCAAACTTCAATTTTCTTTTCAATTATAGGTTACAAACAACTAATTATATAGAGTTACGCTTCTTGAATTTGTGTAGGGAAACTCGAGTCAGCATAAACAAAAATTCTGGCTGCTGATTGGTTGATTATCATTGAGGGAAATATCCCTAATCGGGAACAAAAAATTATAACCTACGTAAATATGGCGATCGTGTATGTTTAGATGTCCAGGAAGAGTCTGGTGGTGTCCAGAAGTTACGGAAGAGGTCGTGGTATTTTTATGCTGCTGATTTTTGTGCAGTAAATGGGGTAGTTGTGGAAATGCAAGATTATCGTTTGAAAAAAATACCGAAAAGGGCGCGTTTGTTGTCACATACTGGTGCAGAGGATGACGTTCTAAGGGAAAATTGACAACTTGAAGTTCAAATAGTTCAAACCCATGGCCGGCGGGACTTTTAGTTAACACTGTCGCCTATGGAAAATAATTAGTTGTGTGTAACCTATAGGCAAAAAAATCACATTTTTCAAATATCGTTCAGGGCAGCGAATAGGTTACAAACAACTAACCTTAATTTCTATTGTGTCACGAATTTAGGAACACTGATAACAAAGACTGACTCGTTTTGTTTGAGTTATTATATTTTCACTCCCTACAGACCCATTTTCAGATTATGCGAGACATTTATTAACCCTCTGTCGCCGGAACTTAAACTTTTCCCGGAGGCGAAATTTTCTGAAAATCATCAAATTTTGTGCATATAGGTGGACCTTTAATGTTCAAAATAACACGATCGAGGTGATGAAAGTTTCTCTTATAGGAATTCGACTCAAACTCCTAAAAAGTACTGAAATTTAAAGGGACATCCGCCTATCATTGAACAAAACCATCATCGGATGGTGAAATTTTGAGGGGGGGGGGGGTTCTATTTCAAATCCGATTAAACATTGTATTGTTCAAAATTAGATAAATTCCTTAAAACGTATGGTAGCTATACGTGACTAGTTTTCAAAACTTATACATATTACTTTCTATCGTGTGCGTTATGCACGCGAGTCGGTTTTTACAAATTAAATTATGATGAAAAACTCTGAATTTGGGGGTGTGGTCACATTTGTGGTCATAATATCCCCATTAGTGAGTGGATGGACATGGGACATGCGACACTGGGCAGTATATATGTCTATGACAAGCTTAACATGAGACATTAGTATCTTTTCTACTAAACTGCGCTTCCAGAGTTATCAGGATTCTATAACTGGTGTTATGTCTTACCCCAAAACATTTGTTAATTTTTAAAATGGGGTATGTGGGTTAAATGACCGCTGGGAGATAATAGGATGTCCAATGACTCCTATATTTCTATTGTGTCACGGTAAAGATTTTTTTGTAAAATTGGCGCGGTTTACACGATCAAACTTCAATTTTCTTTTCAATTATAGGTTACAAACAACTAATTATATAGAGTTACGCTTCTTGAATTTGTGTAGGGAAACTCGAGTCAGCATAAAAAAAAAATTCTGGCTGCTGATTGGTTGATTATCATTGAGGGAAATATCCCCTAATCGGGAACAAAAAATTATAACCTACGTAAATATGGCGATCGTGTATGTTTAGATGTCCAGGAAGAGTCTGGTGGTGTCCAGAAGTTACGGAAGAGGTCGTGGTATTTTTATGCTGCTGATTTTTGTGCAGTAAATGGGGGTAGTTGTGGAAATGCAAGATTATCGTTTGAAAAAAATACCGAAAAGGGCGCGTTTGTTGTCACATACTGGTGCAGAGGATGACGTTCTAAGGGAAAATTGACAACTTGAAGTTCAAATAGTTCAAACCCATGGCCGGCGGGACTTTTAGTTAACACTGTCGCCTATGGAAAATAATTAGTTGTGTGTAACCTATAGGCAAAAAAATCACATTTTTCAAATATCGTTCAGGGCAGCGAATAGGTTACAAACAACTAACCTTAATTTCTATTGTGTCACGAATTTAGGAACACTGATAACAAAGACTGACTCGTTTTGTTTGAGTTATTATATTTTCACTCCCTACAGACCCATTTTCAGATTATGCGAGACATTTATTAACCCTCTGTCGCCGGAACTTAAACTTTTCCCGGAGGCGAAATTTTCTGAAAATCATCAAATTTGTGCATATAGGTGGACCTTTAATGTTCAAAATAACACGATCGAGGTGATGAAAGTTTCTCTTATAGGAATTCGACTCAAACTCCTAAAAAGTACTGAAATTTAAAGGGACATCCGCCTATCATTGAACAAAACCATCATCGGATGGTGAAATTTTGAGGGGGGGGGGGTTCTATTTCAAATCCGATTAAACATTGTATTGTTCAAAATTAGATAAATTCCTTAAAACGTATGGTAGCTATACGTGACTAGTTTTCAAAACTTATACATATTACTTTCTATCGTGTGCGTTATGCACGCGAGTCGGTTTTTACAAATTAAATTATGATGAAAAACTCTGAATTTGGGGTGTGGTCACATTTGTGGTCATAATATCCCCATTAGTGAGTGGATGGACATGGGACATGCGACACTGTGCAGTATATATGTCTATGACAAGCTTAACATGAGACATTAGTATCTTTTCTACTAAACTGCGCTTCCAGAGTTATCAGGATTCTATAACTGGTGTTATGTCTTACCCCAAAACATTTGTTAATTTTAAAATGGGGTATGTGGGTTAAATGACCGCTGGGAGATAATAGGATGTCCAATGACTCCTATATTTCTATTGTGTCACGGTAAAGATTTTTTTGTAAAATTGGCGCGGTTTACACGATCAAACTTCAATTTTCTTTTCAATTATAGGTTACAAACAACTAATTATATAGAGTTACGCTTCTTGAATTTGTGTAGGGAAACTCGAGTCAGCATAAAAAAAAATTCTGGCTGCTGATTGGTTGATTATCATTGAGGGAAATATCCCTAATCGGGAACAAAAAATTATAACCTACGTAAATATGGCGATCGTGTATGTTTAGATGTCCAGGAAGAGTCTGGTGGTGTCCAGAAGTTACGGAAGAGGTCGTGGTATTTTTATGCTGCTGATTTTTGTGCAGTAAATGGGGTAGTTGTGGAAATGCAAGATTATCGTTTGAAAAAAATACCGAAAAGGGCGCGTTTGTTGTCACATACTGGTGCAGAGGATGACGTTCTAAGGGAAAATTGACAACTTGAAGTTCAAATAGTTCAAACCCATGGCCGGCGGGACTTTTAGTTAACACTGTCGCCTATGGAAAATAATTAGTTGTGTGTAACCTATAGGCAAAAAAATCACATTTTTCAAATATCGTTCAGGGCAGCGAATAGGTTACAAAGAACTAACCTTAATTTCTATTGTGTCACGAATTTAGGAACACTGATAAACAAAGACTGACTCGTTTTGTTTGAGTTATTATATTTTCACTCCCTACAGACCCATTTTCAGATTATGCGAGACATTTATTAACCCTCTGTCGCCGGAACTTAAACTTTTCCCGGAGGCGAAATTTTCTGAAAATCATCAAATTTGTGCATATAGGTGGACCTTTAATGTTCAAAATAACACGATCGAGGTGATGAAAGTTTCTCTTATAGGAATTCGACTCAAACTCCTAAAAAGTACTGAAATTTAAAGGGACATCCGCCTATCATTGAACAAAACCATCATCGGATGGTGAAATTTTGAGGGGGGGGGGGGGTTCTATTTCAAATCCGATTAAACATTGTATTGTTCAAAATTAGATAAATTCCTTAAAACGTATGGTAGCTATACGTGACTAGTTTTCAAAACTTATACATATTACTTTCTATCGTGTGCGTTATGCACGCGAGTCGGTTTTTACAAATTAAATTATGATGAAAAACTCTGAATTTGGGGTGTGGTCACATTTGTGGTCATAATATCCCCATTAGTGAGTGGATGGACATGGGACATGCGACACTGTGCAGTATATATGTCTATGACAAGCTTAACATGAGACATTAGTATCTTTTCTACTAAACTGCGCTTCCAGAGTTATCAGGATTCTATAACTGGTGTTATGTCTTACCCCAAAACATTTGTTAATTTTAAAATGGGGTATGTGGGTTAAATGACCGCTGGGAGATAATAGGATGTCCAATGACTCCTATATTTCTATTGTGTCACGGTAAAGATTTTTTTGTAAAATTGGCGCGGTTTACACGATCAAACTTCAATTTTCTTTTCAATTATAGGTTACAAACAACTAATTATATAGAGTTACGCTTCTTGAATTTGTGTAGGGAAACTCGAGTCAGCATAAAAAAAAATTCTGGCTGCTGATTGGTTGATTATCATTGAGGGAAATATCCCTAATCGGGAACAAAAAATTATAACCTACGTAAATATGGCGATCGTGTATGTTTAGATGTCCAGGAAGAGTCTGGTGGTGTCCAGAAGTTACGGAAGAGGTCGTGGTATTTTTATGCTGCTGATTTTTGTGCAGTAAATGGGGTAGTTGTGGAAATGCAAGATTATCGTTTGAAAAAAATACCGAAAAGGGCGCGTTTGTTGTCACATACTGGTGCAGAGGATGACGTTCTAAGGGAAAATTGACAACTTGAAGTTCAAATAGTTCAAACCCATGGCCGGCGGGACTTTTAGTTAACACTGTCGCCTATGGAAAATAATTAGTTGTGTGTAACCTATAGGCAAAAAAATCACATTTTTCAAATATCGTTCAGGGCAGCGAATAGGTTACAAACAACTAACCTTAATTTCTATTGTGTCACGAATTTAGGAACACTGATAAACAAAGACTGACTCGTTTTGTTTGAGTTATTATATTTTCACTCCCTACAGACCCATTTTCAGATTATGCGAGACATTTATTAACCCTCTGTCGCCGGAACTTAAACTTTTCCCGGAGGCGAAATTTTCTGAAAATCATCAAATTTGTGCATATAGGTGGACCTTTAATGTTCAAAATAACACGATCGAGGTGATGAAAGTTTCTCTTATAGGAATTCGACTCAAACTCCTAAAAAGTACTGAAATTTAAAGGGACATCCGCCTATCATTGAACAAAACCATCATCGGATGGTGAAATTTTGAGGGGGGGGGGGGGTTCTATTTCAAATCCGATTAAACATTGTATTGTTCAAAATTAGATAAATTCCTTAAAACGTATGGTAGCTATACGTGACTAGTTTTCAAAACTTATACATATTACTTTCTATCGTGTGCGTTATGCACGCGAGTCGGTTTTTACAAATTAAATTATGATGAAAAACTCTGAATTTGGGGTGTGGTCACATTTGTGGTCATAATATCCCCATTAGTGAGTGGATGGACATGGGACATGCGACACTGTGCAGTATATATGTCTATGACAAGCTTAACATGAGACATTAGTATCTTTTCTACTAAACTGCGCTTCCAGAGTTATCAGGATTCTATAACTGGTGTTATGTCTTACCCCAAAACATTTGTTAATTTTAAAATGGGGTATGTGGGTTAAATGACCGCTGGGAGATAATAGGATGTCCAATGACTCCTATATTTCTATTGTGTCACGGTAAAGATTTTTTTGTAAAATTGGCGCGGTTTACACGATCAAACTTCAATTTTCTTTTCAATTATAGGTTACAAACAACTAATTATATAGAGTTACGCTTCTTGAATTTGTGTAGGGAAACTCGAGTCAGCATAAAAAAAAATTCTGGCTGCTGATTGGTTGATTATCATTGAGGGAAATATCCCTAATCGGGAACAAAAAATTATAACCTACGTAAATATGGCGATCGTGTATGTTTAGATGTCCAGGAAGAGTCTGGTGGTGTCCAGAAGTTACGGAAGAGGTCGTGGTATTTTTATGCTGCTGATTTTTGTGCAGTAAATGGGGTAGTTGTGGAAATGCAAGATTATCGTTTGAAAAAAATACCGAAAAGGGCGCGTTTGTTGTCACATACTGGTGCAGAGGATGACGTTCTAAGGGAAAATTGACAACTTGAAGTTCAAATAGTTCAAACCCATGGCCGGCGGGACTTTTAGTTAACACTGTCGCCTATGGAAAATAATTAGTTGTGTGTAACCTATAGGCAAAAAAATCACATTTTTCAAATATCGTTCAGGGCAGCGAATAGGTTACAAACAACTAACCTTAATTTCTATTGTGTCACGAATTTAGGAACACTGATAAACAAAGACTGACTCGTTTTGTTTGAGTTATTATATTTTCACTCCCTACAGACCCATTTTCAGATTATGCGAGACATTTATTAACCCTCTGTCGCCGGAACTTAAACTTTTCCCGGAGGCGAAATTTTCTGAAAATCATCAAATTTGTGCATATAGGTGGACCTTTAATGTTCAAAATAACACGATCGAGGTGATGACAGTTTCTCTTATAGGAATTCGACTCAAACTCCTAAAAAGTACTGAAATTTAAAGGGACATCCGCCTATCATTGAACAAAACCATCATCGGATGGTGAAATTTTGAGGGGGGGGGGGGGGTTCTATTTCAAATCCGATTAAACATTGTATTGTTCAAAATTAGATAAATTCCTTAAATCGTATGGTAGCTATACGTGACTAGTTTTCAAAACTTATACATATTACTTTCTATCGTGTGCGTTATGCACGCGAGTCGGTTTTTACAAATTAAATTATGATGAAAAACTCTGAATTTGGGGTGTGGTCACATTTGTGGTCATAATATCCCCATTAGTGAGTGGATGGACATGGGACATGCGACACTGTGCAGTATATATGTCTATGACAAGCTTAACATGAGACATTAGTATCTTTTCTACTAAACTGCGCTTCCAGAGTTATCAGGATTCTATAACTGGTGTTATGTCTTACCCCAAAACATTTGTTAATTTTAAAATGGGGTATGTGGGTTAAATGACCGCTGGGAGATAATAGGATGTCCAATGACTCCTATATTTCTATTGTGTCACGGTAAAGATTTTTTTGTAAAATTGGCGCGGTTTACACGATCAAACTTCAATTTTCTTTTCAATTATAGGTTACAAACAACTAATTATATAGAGTTACGCTTCTTGAATTTGTGTAGGGAAACTCGAGTCAGCATAAAAAAAAATTCTGGCTGCTGATTGGTTGATTATCATTGAGGGAAATATCCCTAATCGGGAACAAAAAATTATAACCTACGTAAATATGGCGATCGTGTATGTTTAGATGTCCAGGAAGAGTCTGGTGGTGTCCAGAAGTTACGGAAGAGGTCGTGGTATTTTTATGCTGCTGATTTTTGTGCAGTAAATGGGGTAGTTGTGGAAATGCAAGATTATCGTTTGAAAAAAATACCGAAAAGGGCGCGTTTGTTGTCACATACTGGTGCAGAGGATGACGTTCTAAGGGAAAATTGACAACTTGAAGTTCAAATAGTTCAAACCCATGGCCGGCGGGACTTTTAGTTAACACTGTCGCCTATGGAAAATAATTAGTTGTGTGTAACCTATAGGCAAAAAAATCACATTTTTCAAATATCGTTCAGGGCAGCGAATAGGTTACAAACAACTAACCTTAATTTCTATTGTGTCACGAATTTAGGAACACTGATAAACAAAGACTGACTCGTTTTGTTTGAGTTATTATATTTTCACTCCCTACAGACCCATTTTCAGATTATGCGAGACATTTATTAACCCTCTGTCGCCGGAACTTAAACTTTTCCCGGAGGCGAAATTTTCTGAAAATCATCAAATTTGTGCATATAGGTGGACCTTTAATGTTCAAAATAACACGATCGAGGTGATGAAAGTTTCTCTTATAGGAATTCGACTCAAACTCCTAAAAAGTACTGAAATTTAAAGGGACATCCGCCTATCATTGAACAAAACCATCATCGGATGGTGAAATTTTGAGGGGGGGGGGGTTCTATTTCAAATCCGATTAAACATTGTATTGTTCAAAATTAGATAAATTCCTTAAAACGTATGGTAGCTATACGTGACTAGTTTTCAAAACTTATACATATTACTTTCTATCGTGTGCGTTATGCACGCGAGTCGGTTTTTACAAATTAAATTATGATGAAAAACTCTGAATTTGGGGTGTGGTCACATTTGTGGTCATAATATCCCCATTAGTGAGTGGATGGACATGGGACATGCGACACTGTGCAGTATATATGTCTATGACAAGCTTAACATGAGACATTAGTATCTTTTCTACTAAACTGCGCTTCCAGAGTTATCAGGATTCTATAACTGGTGTTATGTCTTACCCCAAAACATTTGTTAATTTTAAAATGGGGTATGTGGGTTAAATGACCGCTGGGAGATAATAGGATGTCCAATGACTCCTATATTTCTATTGTGTCACGGTAAAGATTTTTTTGTAAAATTGGCGCGGTTTACACGATCAAACTTCAATTTTCTTTTCAATTATAGGTTACAAACAACTAATTATATAGAGTTACGCTTCTTGAATTTGTGTAGGGAAACTCGAGTCAGCATAAAAAAAAATTCTGGCTGCTGATTGGTTGATTATCATTGAGGGAAATATCCCTAATCGGGAACAAAAAATTATAACCTACGTAAATATGGCGATCGTGTATGTTTAGATGTCCAGGAAGAGTCTGGTGGTGTCCAGAAGTTACGGAAGAGGTCGTGGTATTTTTATGCTGCTGATTTTTGTGCAGTAAATGGGGTAGTTGTGGAAATGCAAGATTATCGTTTGAAAAAAATACCGAAAAGGGCGCGTTTGTTGTCACATACTGGTGCAGAGGATGACGTTCTAAGGGAAAATTGACAACTTGAAGTTCAAATAGTTCAAACCCATGGCCGGCGGGACTTTTAGTTAACACTGTCGCCTATGGAAAATAATTAGTTGTGTGTAACCTATAGGCAAAAAAATCACATTTTTCAAATATCGTTCAGGGCAGCGAATAGGTTACAAACAACTAACCTTAATTTCTATTGTGTCACGAATTTAGGAACACTGATAAACAAAGACTGACTCGTTTTGTTTGAGTTATTATATTTTCACTCCCTACAGACCCATTTTCAGATTATGCGAGACATTTATTAACCCTCTGTCGCCGGAACTTAAACTTTTCCCGGAGGCGAAATTTTCTGAAAATCATCAAATTTGTGCATATAGGTGGACCTTTAATGTTCAAAATAACACGATCGAGGTGATGAAAGTTTCTCTTATAGGAATTCGACTCAAACTCCTAAAAAGTACTGAAATTTAAAGGGACATCCGCCTATCATTGAACAAAACCATCATCGGATGGTGAAATTTTGAGGGGGGGGGGGGTTCTATTTCAAATCCGATTAAACATTGTATTGTTCAAAATTAGATAAATTCCTTAAAACGTATGGTAGCTATACGTGACTAGTTTTCAAAACTTATACATATTACTTTCTATCGTGTGCGTTATGCACGCGAGTCGGTTTTTACAAATTAAATTATGATGAAAAACTCTGAATTTGGGGTGTGGTCACATTTGTGGTCATAATATCCCCATTAGTGAGTGGATGGACATGGGACATGCGACACTGTGCAGTATATATGTCTATGACAAGCTTAACATGAGACATTAGTATCTTTTCTACTAAACTGCGCTTCCAGAGTTATCAGGATTCTATAACTGGTGTTATGTCTTACCCCAAAACATTTGTTAATTTTAAAATGGGGTATGTGGGTTAAATGACCGCTGGGAGATAATAGGATGTCCAATGACTCCTATATTTCTATTGTGTCACGGTAAAGATTTTTTTGTAAAATTGGCGCGGTTTACACGATCAAACTTCAATTTTCTTTTCAATTATAGGTTACAAACAACTAATTATATAGAGTTACGCTTCTTGAATTTGTGTAGGGAAACTCGAGTCAGCATAAAAAAAAATTCTGGCTGCTGATTGGTTGATTATCATTGAGGGAAATATCCCTAATCGGGAACAAAAAATTATAACCTACGTAAATATGGCGATCGTGTATGTTTAGATGTCCAGGAAGAGTCTGGTGGTGTCCAGAAGTTACGGAAGAGGTCGTGGTATTTTTATGCTGCTGATTTTTGTGCAGTAAATGGGGTAGTTGTGGAAATGCAAGATTATCGTTTGAAAAAAATACCGAAAAGGGCGCGTTTGTTGTCACATACTGGTGCAGAGGATGACGTTCTAAGGGAAAATTGACAACTTGAAGTTCAAATAGTTCAAACCCATGGCCGGCGGGACTTTTAGTTAACACTGTCGCCTATGGAAAATAATTAGTTGTGTGTAACCTATAGGCAAAAAAATCACATTTTTCAAATATCGTTCAGGGCAGCGAATAGGTTACAAACAACTAACCTTAATTTCTATTGTGTCACGAATTTAGGAACACTGATAAACAAAGACTGACTCGTTTTGTTTGAGTTATTATATTTTCACTCCCTACAGACCCATTTTCAGATTATGCGAGACATTTATTAACCCTCTGTCGCCGGAACTTAAACTTTTCCCGGAGGCGAAATTTTCTGAAAATCATCAAATTTGTGCATATAGGTGGACCTTTAATGTTCAAAATAACACGATCGAGGTGATGACAGTTTCTCTTATAGGAATTCGACTCAAACTCCTAAAAAGTACTGAAATTTAAAGGGACATCCGCCTATCATTGAACAAAACCATCATCGGATGGTGAAATTTTGAGGGGGGGGGGGTTCTATTTCAAATCCGATTAAACATTGTATTGTTCAAAATTAGATAAATTCCTTAAATCGTATGGTAGCTATACGTGACTAGTTTTCAAAACTTATACATATTACTTTCTATCGTGTGCGTTATGCACGCGAGTCGGTTTTTACAAATTAAATTATGATGAAAAACTCTGAATTTGGGGTGTGGTCACATTTGTGGTCATAATATCCCCATTAGTGAGTGGATGGACATGGGACATGCGACACTGTGCAGTATATATGTCTATGACAAGCTTAACATGAGACATTAGTATCTTTTCTACTAAACTGCGCTTCCAGAGTTATCAGGATTCTATAACTGGTGTTATGTCTTACCCCAAAACATTTGTTAATTTTAAAATGGGGTATGTGGGTTAAATGACCGCTGGGAGATAATAGGATGTCCAATGACTCCTATATTTCTATTGTGTCACGGTAAAGATTTTTTTGTAAAATTGGCGCGGTTTACACGATCAAACTTCAATTTTCTTTTCAATTATAGGTTACAAACAACTAATTATATAGAGTTACGCTTCTTGAATTTGTGTAGGGAAACTCGAGTCAGCATAAAAAAAAATTCTGGCTGCTGATTGGTTGATTATCATTGAGGGAAATATCCCTAATCGGGAACAAAAAATTATAACCTACGTAAATATGGCGATCGTGTATGTTTAGATGTCCAGGAAGAGTCTGGTGGTGTCCAGAAGTTACGGAAGAGGTCGTGGTATTTTTATGCTGCTGATTTTTGTGCAGTAAATGGGGTAGTTGTGGAAATGCAAGATTATCGTTTGAAAAAAATACCGAAAAGGGCGCGTTTGTTGTCACATACTGGTGCAGAGGATGACGTTCTAAGGGAAAATTGACAACTTGAAGTTCAAATAGTTCAAACCCATGGCCGGCGGGACTTTTAGTTAACACTGTCGCCTATGGAAAATAATTAGTTGTGTGTAACCTATAGGCAAAAAAATCACATTTTTCAAATATCGTTCAGGGCAGCGAATAGGTTACAAACAACTAACCTTAATTTCTATTGTGTCACGAATTTAGGAACACTGATAAACAAAGACTGACTCGTTTTGTTTGAGTTATTATATTTTCACTCCCTACAGACCCATTTTCAGATTATGCGAGACATTTATTAACCCTCTGTCGCCGGAACTTAAACTTTTCCCGGAGGCGAAATTTTCTGAAAATCATCAAATTTGTGCATATAGGTGGACCTTTAATGTTCAAAATAACACGATCGAGGTGATGAAAGTTTCTCTTATAGGAATTCGACTCAAACTCCTAAAAAGTACTGAAATTTAAAGGGACATCCGCCTATCATTGAACAAAACCATCATCGGATGGTGAAATTTTGAGGGGGGGGGGTTCTATTTCAAATCCGATTAAACATTGTATTGTTCAAAATTAGATAAATTCCTTAAAACGTATGGTAGCTATACGTGACTAGTTTTCAAAACTTATACATATTACTTTCTATCGTGTGCGTTATGCACGCGAGTCGGTTTTTACAAATTAAATTATGATGAAAAACTCTGAATTTGGGGTGTGGTCACATTTGTGGTCATAATATCCCCATTAGTGAGTGGATGGACATGGGACATGCGACACTGTGCAGTATATATGTCTATGACAAGCTTAACATGAGACATTAGTATCTTTTCTACTAAACTGCGCTTCCAGAGTTATCAGGATTCTATAACTGGTGTTATGTCTTACCCCAAAACATTTGTTAATTTTAAAATGGGGTATGTGGGTTAAATGACCGCTGGGAGATAATAGGATGTCCAATGACTCCTATATTTCTATTGTGTCACGGTAAAGATTTTTTTGTAAAATTGGCGCGGTTTACACGATCAAACTTCAATTTTCTTTTCAATTATAGGTTACAAACAACTAATTATATAGAGTTACGCTTCTTGAATTTGTGTAGGGAAACTCGAGTCAGCATAAAAAAAAATTCTGGCTGCTGATTGGTTGATTATCATTGAGGGAAATATCCCTAATCGGGAACAAAAAATTATAACCTACGTAAATATGGCGATCGTGTATGTTTAGATGTCCAGGAAGAGTCTGGTGGTGTCCAGAAGTTACGGAAGAGGTCGTGGTATTTTTATGCTGCTGATTTTTGTGCAGTAAATGGGGTAGTTGTGGAAATGCAAGATTATCGTTTGAAAAAAATACCGAAAAGGGCGCGTTTGTTGTCACATACTGGTGCAGAGGATGACGTTCTAAGGGAAAATTGACAACTTGAAGTTCAAATAGTTCAAACCCATGGCCGGCGGGACTTTTAGTTAACACTGTCGCCTATGGAAAATAATTAGTTGTGTGTAACCTATAGGCAAAAAAATCACATTTTTCAAATATCGTTCAGGGCAGCGAATAGGTTACAAACAACTAACCTTAATTTCTATTGTGTCACGAATTTAGGAACACTGATAAACAAAGACTGACTCGTTTTGTTTGAGTTATTATATTTTCACTCCCTACAGACCCATTTTCAGATTATGCGAGACATTTATTAACCCTCTGTCGCCGGAACTTAAACTTTTCCCGGAGGCGAAATTTTCTGAAAATCATCAAATTTGTGCATATAGGTGGACGTTTAATGTTCAAAATAACACGATCGAGGTGATGACAGTTTCTCTTATAGGAATTCGACTCAAACTCCTAAAAAGTACTGAAATTTAAAGGGACATCCGCCTATCATTGAACAAAACCATCATCGGATGGTGAAATTTTGAGGGGGGGGGGGTTCTATTTCAAATCCGATTAAACATTGTATTGTTCAAAATTAGATAAATTCCTTAAATCGTATGGTAGCTATACGTGACTAGTTTTCAAAACTTATACATATTACTTTCTATCGTGTGCGTTATGCACGCGAGTCGGTTTTTACAAATTAAATTATGATGAAAAACTCTGAATTTGGGGTGTGGTCACATTTGTGGTCATAATATCCCCATTAGTGAGTGGATGGACATGGGACATGCGACACTGTGCAGTATATATGTCTATGACAAGCTTAACATGAGACATTAGTATCTTTTCTACTAAACTGCGCTTCCAGAGTTATCAGGATTCTATAACTGGTGTTATGTCTTACCCCAAAACATTTGTTAATTTTAAAATGGGGTATGTGGGTTAAATGACCGCTGGGAGATAATAGGATGTCCAATGACTCCTATATTTCTATTGTGTCACGGTAAAGATTTTTTTGTAAAATTGGCGCGGTTTACACGATCAAACTTCAATTTTCTTTTCAATTATAGGTTACAAACAACTAATTATATAGAGTTACGCTTCTTGAATTTGTGTAGGGAAACTCGAGTCAGCATAAAAAAAAATTCTGGCTGCTGATTGGTTGATTATCATTGAGGGAAATATCCCTAATCGGGAACAAAAAATTATAACCTACGTAAATATGGCGATCGTGTATGTTTAGATGTCCAGGAAGAGTCTGGTGGTGTCCAGAAGTTACGGAAGAGGTCGTGGTATTTTTATGCTGCTGATTTTTGTGCAGTAAATGGGGTAGTTGTGGAAATGCAAGATTATCGTTTGAAAAAAATACCGAAAAGGGCGCGTTTGTTGTCACATACTGGTGCAGAGGATGACGTTCTAAGGGAAAATTGACAACTTGAAGTTCAAATAGTTCAAACCCATGGCCGGCGGGACTTTTAGTTAACACTGTCGCCTATGGAAAATAATTAGTTGTGTGTAACCTATAGGCAAAAAAATCACATTTTTCAAATATCGTTCAGGGCAGCGAATAGGTTACAAACAACTAACCTTAATTTCTATTGTGTCACGAATTTAGGAACACTGATAAACAAAGACTGACTCGTTTTGTTTGAGTTATTATATTTTCACTCCCTACAGACCCATTTTCAGATTATGCGAGACATTTATTAACCCTCTGTCGCCGGAACTTAAACTTTTCCCGGAGGCGAAATTTTCTGAAAATCATCAAATTTGTGCATATAGGTGGACCTTTAATGTTCAAAATAACACGATCGAGGTGATGACAGTTTCTCTTATAGGAATTCGACTCAAACTCCTAAAAAGTACTGAAATTTAAAGGGACATCCGCCTATCATTGAACAAAACCATCATCGGATGGTGAAATTTTGAGGGGGGGGGGGGGGTTCTATTTCAAATCCGATTAAACATTGTATTGTTCAAAATTAGATAAATTCCTTAAATCGTATGGTAGCTATACGTGACTAGTTTTCAAAACTTATACATATTACTTTCTATCGTGTGCGTTATGCACGCGAGTCGGTTTTTACAAATTAAATTATGATGAAAAACTCTGAATTTGGGGTGTGGTCACATTTGTGGTCATAATATCCCCATTAGTGAGTGGATGGACATGGGACATGCGACACTGTGCAGTATATATGTCTATGACAAGCTTAACATGAGACATTAGTATCTTTTCTACTAAACTGCGCTTCCAGAGTTATCAGGATTCTATAACTGGTGTTATGTCTTACCCCAAAACATTTGTTAATTTTAAAATGGGGTATGTGGGTTAAATGACCGCTGGGAGATAATAGGATGTCCAATGACTCCTATATTTCTATTGTGTCACGGTAAAGATTTTTTTGTAAAATTGGCGCGGTTTACACGATCAAACTTCAATTTTCTTTTCAATTATAGGTTACAAACAACTAAGTATATAGAGTTACGCTTCTTGAATTTGTGTAGGGAAACTCGAGTCAGCATAAAAAAAAATTCTGGCTGCTGATTGGTTGATTATCATTGAGGGAAATATCCCTAATCGGGAACAAAAAATTATAACCTACGTAAATATGGCGATCGTGTATGTTTAGATGTCCAGGAAGAGTCTGGTGGTGTCCAGAAGTTACGGAAGAGGTCGTGGTATTTTTATGCTGCTGATTTTTGTGCAGTAAATGGGGTAGTTGTGGAAATGCAAGATTATCGTTTGAAAAAAATACCGAAAAGGGCGCGTTTGTTGTCACATACTGGTGCAGAGGATGACGTTCTAAGGGAAAATTGACAACTTGAAGTTCAAATAGTTCAAACCCATGGCCGGCGGGACTTTTAGTTAACACTGTCGCCTATGGAAAATAATTAGTTGTGTGTAACCTATAGGCAAAAAAATCACATTTTTCAAATATCGTTCAGGGCAGCGAATAGGTTACAAACAACTAACCTTAATTTCTATTGTGTCACGAATTTAGGAACACTGATAAACAAAGACTGACTCGTTTTGTTTGAGTTATTATATTTTCACTCCCTACAGACCCATTTTCAGATTATGCGAGACATTTATTAACCCTCTGTCGCCGGAACTTAAACTTTTCCCGGAGGCGAAATTTTCTGAAAATCATCAAATTTGTGCATATAGGTGGACCTTTAATGTTCAAAATAACACGATCGAGGTGATGACAGTTTCTCTTATAGGAATTCGACTCAAACTCCTAAAAAGTACTGAAATTTAAAGGGACATCCGCCTATCATTGAACAAAACCATCATCGGATGGTGAAATTTTGAGGGGGGGGGGGGGTTCTATTTCAAATCCGATTAAACATTGTATTGTTCAAAATTAGATAAATTCCTTAAATCGTATGGTAGCTATACGTGACTAGTTTTCAAAACTTATACATATTACTTTCTATCGTGTGCGTTATGCACGCGAGTCGGTTTTTACAAATTAAATTATGATGAAAAACTCTGAATTTGGGGTGTGGTCACATTTGTGGTCATAATATCCCCATTAGTGAGTGGATGGACATGGGACATGCGACACTGTGCAGTATATATGTCTATGACAAGCTTAACATGAGACATTAGTATCTTTTCTACTAAACTGCGCTTCCAGAGTTATCAGGATTCTATAACTGGTGTTATGTCTTACCCCAAAACATTTGTTAATTTTAAAATGGGGTATGTGGGTTAAATGACCGCTGGGAGATAATAGGATGTCCAATGACTCCTATATTTCTATTGTGTCACGGTAAAGATTTTTTTGTAAAATTGGCGCGGTTTACACGATCAAACTTCAATTTTCTTTTCAATTATAGGTTACAAACAACTAATTATATAGAGTTACGCTTCTTGAATTTGTGTAGGGAAACTCGAGTCAGCATAAAAAAAAATTCTGGCTGCTGATTGGTTGATTATCATTGAGGGAAATATCCCTAATCGGGAACAAAAAATTATAACCTACGTAAATATGGCGATCGTGTATGTTTAGATGTCCAGGAAGAGTCTGGTGGTGTCCAGAAGTTACGGAAGAGGTCGTGGTATTTTTATGCTGCTGATTTTTGTGCAGTAAATGGGGTAGTTGTGGAAATGCAAGATTATCGTTTGAAAAAAATACCGAAAAGGGCGCGTTTGTTGTCACATACTGGTGCAGAGGATGACGTTCTAAGGGAAAATTGACAACTTGAAGTTCAAATAGTTCAAACCCATGGCCGGCGGGACTTTTAGTTAACACTGTCGCCTATGGAAAATAATTAGTTGTGTGTAACCTATAGGCAAAAAAATCACATTTTTCAAATATCGTTCAGGGCAGCGAATAGGTTACAAACAACTAACCTTAATTTCTATTGTGTCACGAATTTAGGAACACTGATAAACAAAGACTGACTCGTTTTGTTTGAGTTATTATATTTTCACTCCCTACAGACCCATTTTCAGATTATGCGAGACATTTATTAACCCTCTGTCGCCGGAACTTAAACTTTTCCCGGAGGCGAAATTTTCTGAAAATCATCAAATTTGTGCATATAGGTGGACCTTTAATGTTCAAAATAACACGATCGAGGTGATGACAGTTTCTCTTATAGGAATTCGACTCAAACTCCTAAAAAGTACTGAAATTTAAAGGGACATCCGCCTATCATTGAACAAAACCATCATCGGATGGTGAAATTTTGAGGGGGGGGGGGGGTTCTATTTCAAATCCGATTAAACATTGTATTGTTCAAAATTAGATAAATTCCTTAAATCGTATGGTAGCTATACGTGACTAGTTTTCAAAACTTATACATATTACTTTCTATCGTGTGCGTTATGCACGCGAGTCGGTTTTTACAAATTAAATTATGATGAAAAACTCTGAATTTGGGGTGTGGTCACATTTGTGGTCATAATATCCCCATTAGTGAGTGGATGGACATGGGACATGCGACACTGTGCAGTATATATGTCTATGACAAGCTTAACATGAGACATTAGTATCTTTTCTACTAAACTGCGCTTCCAGAGTTATCAGGATTCTATAACTGGTGTTATGTCTTACCCCAAAACATTTGTTAATTTTAAAATGGGGTATGTGGGTTAAATGACCGCTGGGAGATAATAGGATGTCCAATGACTCCTATATTTCTATTGTGTCACGGTAAAGATTTTTTTGTAAAATTGGCGCGGTTTACACGATCAAACTTCAATTTTCTTTTCAATTATAGGTTACAAACAACTAATTATATAGAGTTACGCTTCTTGAATTTGTGTAGGGAAACTCGAGTCAGCATAAAAAAAAATTCTGGCTGCTGATTGGTTGATTATCATTGAGGGAAATATCCCTAATCGGGAACAAAAAATTATAACCTACGTAAATATGGCGATCGTGTATGTTTAGATGTCCAGGAAGAGTCTGGTGGTGTCCAGAAGTTACGGAAGAGGTCGTGGTATTTTTATGCTGCTGATTTTTGTGCAGTAAATGGGGTAGTTGTGGAAATGCAAGATTATCGTTTGAAAAAAATACCGAAAAGGGCGCGTTTGTTGTCACATACTGGTGCAGAGGATGACGTTCTAAGGGAAAATTGACAACTTGAAGTTCAAATAGTTCAAACCCATGGCCGGCGGGACTTTTAGTTAACACTGTCGCCTATGGAAAATAATTAGTTGTGTGTAACCTATAGGCAAAAAAATCACATTTTTCAAATATCGTTCAGGGCAGCGAATAGGTTACAAACAACTAACCTTAATTTCTATTGTGTCACGAATTTAGGAACACTGATAAACAAAGACTGACTCGTTTTGTTTGAGTTTTTATATTTTCACTCCCTACAGACCCATTTTCAGATTATGCGAGACATTTATTAACCCTCTGTCGCCGGAACTTAAACTTTTCCCGGAGGCGAAATTTTCTGAAAATCATCAAATTTGTGCATATAGGTGGACCTTTAATGTTCAAAATAACACGATCGAGGTGATGAAAGTTTCTCTTATAGGAATTCGACTCAAACTCCTAAAAAGTACTGAAATTTAAAGGGACATCCGCCTATCATTGAACAAAACCATCATCGGATGGTGAAATTTTGAGGGGAGGGGGGTTCTATTTCAAATCCGATTAAACATTGTATTGTTCAAAATTAGATAAATTCCTTAAAACGTATGGTAGCTATACGTGACTAGTTTTCAAAACTTATACATATTACTTTCTATCGTGTGCGTTATGCACGCGAGTCGGTTTTTACAAATTAAATTATGATGAAAAACTCTGAATTTGGGGTGTGGTCACATTTGTGGTCATAATATCCCCATTAGTGAGTGGATGGACATGGGACATGCGACACTGTGCAGTATATATGTCTATGACAAGCTTAACATGAGACATTAGTATCTTTTCTACTAAACTGCGCTTCCAGAGTTATCAGGATTCTATAACTGGTGTTATGTCTTACCCCAAAACATTTGTTAATTTTAAAATGGGGTATGTGGGTTAAATGACCGCTGGGAGATAATAGGATGTCCAATGACTCCTATATTTCTATTGTGTCACGGTAAAGATTTTTTTGTAAAATTGGCGCGGTTTACACGATCAAACTTCAATTTTCTTTTCAATTATAGGTTACAAACAACTAATTATATAGAGTTACGCTTCTTGAATTTGTGTAGGGAAACTCGAGTCAGCATAAAAAAAAATTCTGGCTGCTGATTGGTTGATTATCATTGAGGGAAATATCCCTAATCGGGAACAAAAAATTATAACCTACGTAAATATGGCGATCGTGTATGTTTAGATGTCCAGGAAGAGTCTGGTGGTGTCCAGAAGTTACGGAAGAGGTCGTGGTATTTTTATGCTGCTGATTTTTGTGCAGTAAATGGGGTAGTTGTGGAAATGCAAGATTATCGTTTGAAAAAAATACCGAAAAGGGCGCGTTTGTTGTCACATACTGGTGCAGAGGATGACGTTCTAAGGGAAAATTGACAACTTGAAGTTCAAATAGTTCAAACCCATGGCCGGCGGGACTTTTAGTTAACACTGTCGCCTATGGAAAATAATTAGTTGTGTGTAACCTATAGGCAAAAAAATCACATTTTTCAAATATCGTTCAGGGCAGCGAATAGGTTACAAACAACTAACCTTAATTTCTATTGTGTCACGAATTTAGGAACACTGATAAACAAAGACTGACTCGTTTTGTTTGAGTTATTATATTTTCACTCCCTACAGACCCATTTTCAGATTATGCGAGACATTTATTAACCCTCTGTCGCCGGAACTTAAACTTTTCCCGGAGGCGAAATTTTCTGAAAATCATCAAATTTGTGCATATAGGTGGACCTTTAATGTTCAAAATAACACGATCGAGGTGATGAAAGTTTCTCTTATAGGAATTCGACTCAAACTCCTAAAAAGTACTGAAATTTAAAGGGACATCCGCCTATCATTGAACAAAACCATCATCGGATGGTGAAATTTTGAGGGGGGGGGTTCTATTTCAAATCCGATTAAACATTGTATTGTTCAAAATTAGATAAATTCCTTAAAACGCATGGTAGCTATACGTGACTAGTTTTCAAAACTTATACATATTACTTTCTATCGTGTGCGTTATGCACGCGAGTCGGTTTTTACAAATTAAATTATGATGAAAAACCCTGAATTTGGGGTGTGGTCACATTTGTGGTCATAATATCCCCATTAGTGAGTGGATGGACATGGGACATGCGACACTGTGCAGTATATATGTCTATGACAAGCTTAACATGAGACATTAGTATCTTTTCTACTAAACTGCGCTTCCAGAGTTATCAGGATTCTATAACTGGTGTTATGTCTTACCCCAAAAAATTTGTTAATTTTAAAACGGGGTATGTGGGTTAAATGACCGCTGGGAGATAATAGGATGTCCAATGACTCCTATATTTCTATTGTGTCACGGTAAAGATTTTTTTGTAAAATTGGCGCGGTTTACACGATCAAACTTCAATTTTCTTTTCAATTATAGGTTACAAACAACTAATTATATAGAGTTACGCTTCTTGAATTTGTGTAGGGAAACTCGAGTCAGCATAAAAACAAATTCTGGCTGCTGATTGGTTGATTATCATTGAGGGAAATATCCCTAATCGGGAACAAAAAATTATAACCTACGTAAATATGGCGATCGTGTATGTTTAGATGTCCAGGAAGAGTCTGGTGGTGTCCAGAAGTTACGGAAGAGGTCGTGGTATTTTTATGCTGCTGATTTTTGTGCAGTAAATGGGGTAGTTGTGGAAATGCAAGATTATCGTTTGAAAAAAATACCGAAAAGGGCGCGTTTGTTGTCACATACTGGTGCAGAGGATGACGTTCTAAGGGAAAATTGACAACTTGAAGTTCAAATAGTTCAAACCCATGGCCGGCGGGACTTTTAGTTAACACTGTCGCCTATGGAAAATAATTAGTTGTGTGTAACCTATAGGCAAAAAAATCACATTTTTCAAATATCGTTCAGGGCAGCGAATAGGTTACAAACAACTAACCTTAATTTCTATTGTGTCACGAATTTAGGAACACTGATAAACAAAGACTGACTCGTTTTGTTTGAGTTATTATATTTTCACTCCCTACAGACCCATTTTCAGATTATGCGAGACATTTATTAACCCTCTGTCGCCGGAACTTAAACTTTTCCCGGAGGCGAAATTTTCTGAAAATCATCAAATTTGTGCATATAGGTGGACCTTTAATGTTCAAAATAACACGATCGAGGTGATGAAAGTTTCTCTTATAGGAATTCGACTCAAACTCCTAAAAAGTACTGAAATTTAAAGGGACATCCGCCTATCATTGAACAAAACCATCATCGGATGGTGAAATTTTGAGGGGGGGGGGGTTCTATTTCAAATCCGATTAAACATTGTATTGTTCAAAATTAGATAAATTCCTTAAAACGCATGGTAGCTATACGTGACTAGTTTTCAAAACTTATACATATTACTTTCTATCGTGTGCGTTATGCACGCGAGTCGGTTTTTACAAATTAAATTATGATGAAAAACCCTGAATTTGGGGTGTGGTCACATTTGTGGTCATAATATCCCCATTAGTGAGTGGATGGACATGGGACATGCGACACTGTGCAGTATATATGTCTATGACAAGCTTAACATGAGACATTAGTATCTTTTCTACTAAACTGCGCTTCCAGAGTTATCAGGATTCTATAACTGGTGTTATGTCTTACCCCAAAAAAATTGTTAATTTTAAAACGGGGTATGTGGGTTAAATGACCGCTGGGAGATAATAGGATGTCCAATGACTCCTATATTTCTATTGTGTCACGGTAAAGATTTTTTTGTAAAATTGGCGCGGTTTACACGATCAAACTTCAATTTTCTTTTCAATTATAGGTTACAAACAACTAATTATATAGAGTTACGCTTCTTGAATTTGTGTAGGGAAACTCGAGTCAGCATAAAAACAAATTCTGGCTGCTGATTGGTTGATTATCATTGAGGGAAATATCCCTAATCGGGAACAAAAAATTATAACCTACGTAAATATGGCGATCGTGTATGTTTAGATGTCCAGGAAGAGTCTGGTGGTGTCCAGAAGTTACGGAAGAGGTCGTGGTATTTTTATGCTGCTGATTTTTGTGCAGTAAATGGGGTAGTTGTGGAAATGCAAGATTATCGTTTGAAAAAAATACCGAAAAGGGCGCGTTTGTTGTCACATACTGGTGCAGAGGATGACGTTCTAAGGGAAAATTGACAACTTGAAGTTCAAATAGTTCAAACCCATGGCCGGCGGGACTTTTAGTTAACACTGTCGCCTATGGAAAATAATTAGTTGTGTGTAACCTATAGGCAAAAAAATCACATTTTTCAAATATCGTTCAGGGCAGCGAATAGGTTACAAACAACTAACCTTAATTTCTATTGTGTCACGAATTTAGGAACACTGATAAACAAAGACTGACTCGTTTTGTTTGAGTTATTATATTTTCACTCCCTACAGACCCATTTTCAGATTATGCGAGACATTTATTAACCCTCTGTCGCCGGAACTTAAACTTTTCCCGGAGGCGAAATTTTCTGAAAATCATCAAATTTGTGCATATAGGTGGACCTTTAATGTTCAAAATAACACGATCGAGGTGATGAAAGTTTCTCTTATAGGAATTCGACTCAAACTCCTAAAAAGTACTGAAATTTAAAGGGACATCCGCCTATCATTGAACAAAACCATCATCGGATGGTGAAATTTTGAGGGGGGGGGGTTCTATTTCAAATCCGATTAAACATTGTATTGTTCAAAATTAGATAAATTCCTTAAAACGCATGGTAGCTATACGTGACTAGTTTTCAAAACTTATACATATTACTTTCTATCGTGTGCGTTATGCACGCGAGTCGGTTTTTACAAATTAAATTATGATGAAAAACCCTGAATTTGGGGTGTGGTCACATTTGTGGTCATAATATCCCCATTAGTGAGTGGATGGACATGGGACATGCGACACTGTGCAGTATATATGTCTATGACAAGCTTAACATGAGACATTAGTATCTTTTCTACTAAACTGCGCTTCCAGAGTTATCAGGATTCTATAACTGGTGTTATGTCTTACCCCAAAAAATTTGTTAATTTTAAAACGGGGTATGTGGGTTAAATGACCGCTGGGAGATAATAGGATGTCCAATGACTCCTATATTTCTATTGTGTCACGGTAAAGATTTTTTTGTAAAATTGGCGCGGTTTACACGATCAAACTTCAATTTTCTTTTCAATTATAGGTTACAAACAACTAATTATATAGAGTTACGCTTCTTGAATTTGTGTAGGGAAACTCGAGTCAGCATAAAAACAAATTCTGGCTGCTGATTGGTTGATTATCATTGAGGGAAATATCCCTAATCGGGAACAAAAAATTATAACCTACGTAAATATGGCGATCGTGTATGTTTAGATGTCCAGGAAGAGTCTGGTGGTGTCCAGAAGTTACGGAAGAGGTCGTGGTATTTTTATGCTGCTGATTTTTGTGCAGTAAATGGGGTAGTTGTGGAAATGCAAGATTATCGTTTGAAAAAAATACCGAAAAGGGCGCGTTTGTTGTCACATACTGGTGCAGAGGATGACGTTCTAAGGGAAAATTGACAACTTGAAGTTCAAATAGTTCAAACCCATGGCCGGCGGGACTTTTAGTTAACACTGTCGCCTATGGAAAATAATTAGTTGTGTGTAACCTATAGGCAAAAAAATCACATTTTTCAAATATCGTTCAGGGCAGCGAATAGGTTACAAACAACTAACCTTAATTTCTATTGTGTCACGAATTTAGGAACACTGATAAACAAAGACTGACTCGTTTTGTTTGAGTTATTATATTTTCACTCCCTACAGACCCATTTTCAGATTATGCGAGACATTTATTAACCCTCTGTCGCCGGAACTTAAACTTTTCCCGGAGGCGAAATTTTCTGAAAATCATCAAATTTGTGCATATAGGTGGACCTTTAATGTTCAAAATAACACGATCGAGGTGATGAAAGTTTCTCTTATAGGAATTCGACTCAAACTCCTAAAAAGTACTGAAATTTAAAGGGACATCCGCCTATCATTGAACAAAACCATCATCGGATGGTGAAATTTTGAGGGGGGGGGGGGTTCTATTTCAAATCCGATTAAACATTGTATTGTTCAAAATTAGATAAATTCCTTAAAACGCATGGTAGCTATACGTGACTAGTTTTCAAAACTTATACATATTACTTTCTATCGTGTGCGTTATGCACGCGAGTCGGTTTTTACAAATTAAATTATGATGAAAAACCCTGAATTTGGGGTGTGGTCACATTTGTGGTCATAATATCCCCATTAGTGAGTGGATGGACATGGGACATGCGACACTGTGCAGTATATATGTCTATGACAAGCTTAACATGAGACATTAGTATCTTTTCTACTAAACTGCGCTTCCAGAGTTATCAGGATTCTATAACTGGTGTTATGTCTTACCCCAAAAAATTTGTTAATTTTAAAACGGGGTATGTGGGTTAAATGACCGCTGGGAGATAATAGGATGTCCAATGACTCCTATATTTCTATTGTGTCACGGTAAAGATTTTTTTGTAAAATTGGCGCGGTTTACACGATCAAACTTCAATTTTCTTTTCAATTATAGGCAAAAAAATCACATTTTTCAAATATCGTTCAGGGCAGCGAATTTAGGAACACTGATAAACAAAGACTGACTCGTTTTGTTTGAGTTATTATATTTTCACTCCCTACAGACCCATTTTCAGATTATGCGAGACATTTATTAACCCTCTGTCGCCGGAACTTAAACTTTTCCCGGAGGCGAAATTTTCTGAAAATCATCAAATTTGTGCATATAGGTGGACCTTTCATGTTCAAAATAACACGATCGAGGTGATGAAAGTTTCTCTTATAGGAATTCGACTCAAACTCCTAAAAAGTACTGAAATTTAAAGGGACATCCGCCTATCATTGAACAAAACCATCATCGGATGGTGAAATTTTGAGGGGGGGGGGGGGTTCTATTTCAAATCCGATTAAACATTGTATTGTTCAAAATTAGATAAATTCCTTAAAACGTATGGTAGCTATACGTGACTAGTTTTCAAAACTTATACATATTACTTTCTATCGTGTGCGTTATGCACGCGAGTCGGTTTTTACAAATTAAATTATGATGAAAAACCCTGAATTTGGGGTGTGGTCACATTTGTGGTCATAATATCCCCATTAGTGAGTGGATGGACATGGGACATGCGACACTGTGCAGTATATATGTCAATGACAAGCTTAACATGAGACATTAGTATCTTTTCTACTAAACTGCGCTTCCAGAGTTATCAGGATTCTATAACTGGTGTTATGTCTTACCCCAAAAAATTTGTCGCCGGAACTTAAACTTTTCCCGGAGGCGAAATTTTCTGAAAATCATCAAATTTGTGCATATAGGTGGACCTTTAATGTTCAAAATAACACGATCGAGGTGATGAAAGTTTCTCTTATAGGAATTCGACTCAAACTCCTAAAAAGTACTGAAATTTAAAGGGACATCCGCCTATCATTGAACAAAACCATCATCGGATGGTGAAATTTTGAGGGGGGGGGGTTCTATTTCAAATCCGATTAAACATTGTATTGTTCAAAATTAGATAAATTCCTTAAAACGTATGGTAGCTATACGTGACTAGTTTTCAAAACTTATACATATTACTTTCTATCGTGTGCGTTATGCACGCGAGTCGGTTTTTACAAATTAAATTATGATGAAAAACCCTGAATTTGGGGTGTGGTCACATTTGTGGTCATAATATCCCCATTAGTGAGTGGATGGACATGGGACATGCGACACTGTGCAGTATATATGTCTATGACAAGCTTAACATGAGACATTAGTATCTTTTCTACTAAACTGCGCTTCCAGAGTTATCAGGATTCTATAACTGGTGTTATGTCTTACCCCAAAAAATTTGTTAATTTTAAAACGGGGTATGTGGGTTAAATGACCGCTGGGAGATAATAGGATGTCCAATGACTCCTATATTTCTATTGTGTCACGGAAAAGATTTTTTTGTAAAATTGGCGCGGTTTACACGATCAAACTTCAATTTTCTTTTCAATTATAGGTTACAAACAACTAATTATATAGAGTTACGCTTCTTGAATTTGTGTAGGGAAACTCGAGTCAGCATAAAAACAAATTCTGGCTGCTGATTGGTTGATTATCATTGAGGGAAATTTCCCTAATCGGGAACAAAAAATTATAACCTACGTAAATATGGCGATCGTGTATGTTTAGATGTCCAGGAAGAGTCTGGTGGTGTCCAGAAGTTACGGAAGAGGTCGTGGTATTTTTATGCTGCTGATTTGTGTGCAGTAAATGGGGTAGTTGTGGAAATGCAAGATTATCGTTTGAAAAAAATACCGAAAAGGGCGCGTTTGTTGTCACATACTGGTGCAGAGGATGACGTTCTAAGGGAAAATTGACAACTTGAAGTTCAAATAGTTCAAACCCATGGCCGGCGGGACTTTTAGTTAACACTGTCGCCTATGGAAAATAATTAGTTGTGTGTAACCTATAGGCAAAAAAATCACATTTTTCAAATATCGTTCAGGGCAGCGAATAGGTTACAAACAACTAACCTTAATTTCTATTGTGTCACGAATTTAGGAACACTGATAAACAAAGACTGACTCGTTTTGTTTGAGTTATTATATTTTCACTCCCTACAGACCCATTTTCAGATTATGCGAGACATTTATTAACCCTCTGTCGCCGGAACTTAAACTTTTCCCGGAGGCGAAATTTCTGAAAATCATCAAATTTGTGCATATAGGTGGACCTTTAATGTTCAAAATAACACGATCGAGGTGATGAAAGTTTCTCTTATAGGAATTCGACTCAAACTCCTAAAAAGTACTGAAATTTAAAGGGACATCCGCCTATCATTGAACAAAACCATCATCGGATGGTGAAATTTTGAGGGGGGGGGGGGTTCTATTTCAAATCCGATTAAACATTGTATTGTTCAAAATTAGATAAATTCCTTAAAACGCATGGTAGCTATACGTGACTAGTTTTCAAAACTTATACATATTACTTTCTATCGTGTGCGTTATGCACGCGAGTCGGTTTTTACAAATTAAATTATGATGAAAAACCCTGAATTTGGGGTGTGGTCACATTTGTGGTCATAATATCCCCATTAGTGAGTGGATGGACATGGGACATGCGACACTGTGCAGTATATATGTCTATGACAAGCTTAACATGAGACATTAGTATCTTTTCTACTAAACTGCGCTTCCAGAGTTATCAGGATTCTATAACTGGTGTTATGTCTTACCCCAAAAAATTTGTTAATTTTAAAACGGGGTATGTGGGTTAAATGACCGCTGGGAGATAATAGGATGTCCAATGACTCCTATATTTCTATTGTGTCACGGTAAAGATTTTTTTGTAAAATTGGCGCGGTTTACACGATCAAACTTCAATTTTCTTTTCAATTATAGGTTACAAACAACTAATTATATAGAGTTACGCTTCTTGAATTTGTGTAGGGAAACTCGAGTCAGCATAAAAACAAATTCTGGCTGCTGATTGGTTGATTATCATTGAGGGAAATATCCCTAATCGGGAACAAAAAATTATAACCTACGTAAATATGGCGATCGTGTATGTTTAGATGTCCAGGAAGAGTCTGGTGGTGTCCAGAAGTTACGGAAGAGGTCGTGGTATTTTTATGCTGCTGATTTTTGTGCAGTAAATGGGGTAGTTGTGGAAATGCAAGATTATCGTTTGAAAAAAATACCGAAAAGGGCGCGTTTGTTGTCACATACTGGTGCAGAGGATGACGTTCTAAGGGAAAATTGACAACTTGAAGTTCAAATAGTTCAAACCCATGGCCGGCGGGACTTTTAGTTAACACTGTCGCCTATGGAAAATAATTAGTTGTGTGTAACCTATAGGCAAAAAAATCACATTTTTCAAATATCGTTCAGGGCAGCGAATAGGTTACAAACAACTAACCTTAATTTCTATTGTGTCACGAATTTAGGAACACTGATAAACAAAGACTGACTCGTTTTGTTTGAGTTATTATATTTTCACTCCCTACAGACCCATTTTCAGATTATGCGAGACATTTATTAACCCTCTGTCGCCGGAACTTAAACTTTTCCCGGAGGCGAAATTTTCTGAAAATCATCAAATTTGTGCATATAGGTGGACCTTTAATGTTCAAAATAACACGATCGAGGTGATGAAAGTTTCTCTTATAGGAATTCGACTCAAACTCCTAAAAAGTACTGAAATTTAAAGGGACATCCGCCTATCATTGAACAAAACCATCATCGGATGGTGAAATTTTGAGGGGGGGGGGGTTCTATTTCAAATCCGATTAAACATTGTATTGTTCAAAATTAGATAAATTCCTTAAAACGCATGGTAGCTATACGTGACTAGTTTTCAAAACTTATACATATTACTTTCTATCGTGTGCGTTATGCACGCGAGTCGGTTTTTACAAATTAAATTATGATGAAAAACCCTGAATTTGGGGTGTGGTCACATTTGTGGTCATAATATCCCCATTAGTGAGTGGATGGACATGGGACATGCGACACTGTGCAGTATATATGTCTATGACAAGCTTAACATGAGACATTAGTATCTTTTCTACTAAACTGCGCTTCCAGAGTTATCAGGATTCTATAACTGGTGTTATGTCTTACCCCAAAACATTTGTTAATTTTAAAATGGGGTATGTGGGTTAAATGACCGCTGGGAGATAATAGGATGTCCAATGACTCCTATATTTCTATTGTGTCACGGTAAAGATTTTTTTGTAAAATTGGCGCGGTTTACACGATCAAACTTCAATTTTCTTTTCAATTATAGGTTACAAACAACTAATTATATAGAGTTACGCTTCTTGAATTTGTGTAGGGAAACTCGAGTCAGCATAAAAAAAAATTCTGGCTGCTGATTGGTTGATTATCATTGAGGGAAATATCCCTAATCGGGAACAAAAAATTATAACCTACGTAAATATGGCGATCGTGTATGTTTAGATGTCCAGGAAGAGTCTGGTGGTGTCCAGAAGTTACGGAAGAGGTCGTGGTATTTTTATGCTGCTGATTTTTGTGCAGTAAATGGGGTAGTTGTGGAAATGCAAGATTATCGTTTGAAAAAAATACCGAAAAGGGCGCGTTTGTTGTCACATACTGGTGCAGAGGATGACGTTCTAAGGGAAAATTGACAACTTGAAGTTCAAATAGTTCAAACCCATGGCCGGCGGGACTTTTAGTTAACACTGTCGCCTATGGAAAATAATTAGTTGTGTGTAACCTATAGGCAAAAAAATCACATTTTTCAAATATCGTTCAGGGCAGCGAATAGGTTACAAACAACTAACCTTAATTTCTATTGTGTCACGAATTTAGGAACACTGATAAACAAAGACTGACTCGTTTTGTTTGAGTTATTATATTTTCACTCCCTACAGACCCATTTTCAGATTATGCGAGACATTTATTAACCCTCTGTCGCCGGAACTTAAACTTTTCCCGGAGGCGAAATTTTCTGAAAATCATCAAATTTGTGCATATAGGTGGACCTTTAATGTTCAAAATAACACGATCGAGGTGATGAAAGTTTCTCTTATAGGAATTCGACTCAAACTCCTAATAAGTACTGAAATTTAAAGGGACATCCGCCTATCATTGAACAAAACCATCATCGGATGGTGAAATTTTGAGGGGGGGGGGGTTCTATTTCAAATCCGATTAAACATTGTATTGTTCAAAATTAGATAAATTCCTTAAAACGTATGGTAGCTATACGTGACTAGTTTTCAAAACTTATACATATTACTTTCTATCGTGTGCGTTATGCACGCGAGTCGGTTTTTACAAATTAAATTATGATGAAAAACTCTGAATTTGGGGTGTGGTCACATTTGTGGTCATAATATCCCCATTAGTGAGTGGATGGACATGGACATGCGACACTGTGCAGTATATATGTCTATGACAAGCTTAACATGAGACATTAGTATCTTTTCTACTAAACTGCGCTTCCAGAGTTATCAGGATTCTATAACTGGTGTTATGTCTTACCCCAAAACATTTGTTAATTTTAAAATGGGGTATGTGGGTTAAATGACCGCTGGGAGATAATAGGATGTCCAATGACTCCTATATTTCTATTGTGTCACGGTAAAGATTTTTTTGTAAAATTGGCGCGGTTTACACGATCAAACTTCAATTTTCTTTTCAATTATAGGTTACAAACAACTAATTATATAGAGTTACGCTTCTTGAATTTGTGTAGGGAAACTCGAGTCAGCATAAAAACAAATTCTGGCTGCTGATTGGTTGATTATCATTGAGGGAAATATCCCTAATCGGGAACAAAAAATTATAACCTACGTAAATATGGCGATCGTGTATGTTTAGATGTCCAGGAAGAGTCTGGTGGTGTCCAGAAGTTACGGAAGGGGTCGTGGTATTTTTATGCTGCTGATTTTTGTGCAGTAAATGGGGTAGTTGTGGAAATGCAAGATTATCGTTTGAAAAAAAATACCGAAAAGGGCGCGTTTGTTGTCACATACTGGTGCAGAGGATGACGTTCTAAGGGAAAATTGACAACTTGAAGTTCAAATAGTTCAAACCCATGGCCGGCGGGACTTTTAGTTAACACTGTCGCCTCACGATCAAACTTCAATTTTCTTTTGAATTATAGGCAAACAAATCACATTTTTCAAATATCGTTCAGGGCAGCGAATTTAGGAACACTGATAAACAAAGACTGACTCGTTTTGTTGAGTTATTATATTTTCACTCCCTACAGACCCATTTTCAGATTATGCGAGACATTTATTAACCCTCTGTCGCCGGAACTTAAACTTTTCCCGGAGGCGAAATTTTCTGAAAATCATCAAATTTTGTGCATATAGGTGGACGTTTAATGTTCAAAATAACACGATCGAGGTGATGAAAGTTTCTCTTATAGGAATTCGACTCAAACTCCTAAAAAGTACTGAAATTTAAAGGGACATCCGCCTATCATTGAACAAAACCATCATCGGATGGTGAAATTTTGAGGGGGGGGGGGGTCTATTTCAAATCCGATTAAACATTGTATTGTTCAAAATTAGATAAATTCCTTAAAACGTATGGTAGCTATACGTGACTAGTTTTCAAAACTTATACATATTACTTTCTATCGTGTGCGTTATGCACGCGAGTCGGTTTTTACAAATTAAATTATGATGAAAAACCCTGAATTTGGGGTGTGGTCACATTTGTGGTCATAATATCCCCATTAGTGAGTGGATGGACATGGGACATGCGACACTGTGCAGTATATATGTCTATGACAAGCTTAACATGAGACATTAGTATCTTTTCTACTAAACTGCGCTTCCAGAGTTATCAGGATTATATAACTGGTGTTATGTCTTACCCCAAAAAATTTGTTAATTTTAAAACGGGGTATGTGGGTTAAATGACCGCTGGGAGATAATAGGATGTCCAATGACTCCTATATTTCTATTGTGTCACGGTAAAGCTTTTTTTTGTAAAATTGGCGCGGTTTACACGATCAAACTTCAATTTTCTTTTCAATTATAGGTTACAAACAACTAATTATATAGAGTTACGCTTCTTGAATTTGTGTAGGGAAACTCGAGTCAGCATAACAAAAAATTCTGGCTGCTGATTGGTTGATTATCATTGAGGGAAATATCCGTAATCGGGAACAAAAAATTATAACCTACGTAAATATGGCGATCGTGTATGTTTAGATGTCCAGGAAGAGTCTGGTGGTGTCTAGAAGTTACGGAAGGGGTCGTGGTATTTTTATGCTGCTGATTTTTTGTGCAGTAAATGGGGTAGTAGTGGAAATGCAAGATTATCGTTTGAAAAAAATACCGAAAAGGGCGCGTTTGTTGTCACATACTGGTGCAGAGGATGACGTTCTAAGGGAAAATTGACAACTTGAAGTTCAAAATAGTTCAAACCCATGGCCGGCGGGACTTTTAGTTAACACTGTCGCCTATGGAAAATAATTAGTTGTGTGTAACCTATAGGCAAACAAATCACATTTTTCAAATATCGTTCAGGGCAGCGAATTTAGGAACACTGATAAACAAAGACTGACTCGTTTTGTTGAGTTATTATATTTTCACTCCCTACAGACCCATTTTCAGATTATTGCGAGACATTTATTAACCCTCTGTCGCCGGAACTTAAACTTTTCCCGGAGGCGAAATTTTCTGAAAATCATCAAATTTGTGCATATAGGTGGACGTTTAATGTTCAAAATAACACGATCGAGGTGATGAAAGTTTCTCTTATAGGAATTCGACTCAAACTCCTAAAAAGTACTGAAATTTAAAGGGACATCCGCCTATCATTGAACAAAACCATCATCGGATGGTGAAATTTGGGGGGGGGGTCTATTTCAAATCCGATTAAACATTGTATTGTTCAAAATTAGATAAATTCCTTAAAACGTATGGTAGCTATACGTGACTAGTTTTCAAAACTTATACATATTACTTTCTATCGTGTGCGTTATGCACGCGAGTCGGTTTTTACAAATTAAATTATGATGAAAAACCCTGAATTTGGGGTGTGGTCACATTTTGTGGTCATAATATCCCCATTAGTGAGTGGATGGACATGGGACATGCGACACTGTGCAGTATATATGTCTATGACAAGCGTAACATGAGACATTAGTATCTTTTCTACTAAACTGCGCTTCCAGAGTTATCACGATTCTATAACTGGTGTTATGTCTTACCCCAAAAAATTTGTTAATTTTTAAAACGGGGTATGTGGGTTAAATGACCGCTGGGAGATAATAGGATGTCCAATGACTCCTATATTTCTATTGTGTCACGGTAAAGCTTTTTTTGTAAAATTGGCGCGGTTACACGATCAAACTTCAATTTTCTTTTGAATTATAGGCAAACAAATCACATTTTTCAAATATCGTTCAGGGCAGCGAATTTAGGAACACTGATAAACAAAGACTGACTCGTTTTGTTGAGTTATTATATTTTCACTCCCTACAGACCCATTTTCAGATTATGCGAGACATTTATTAACCCTCTGTCGCCGGAACTTAAACTTTTCCCGGAGGCGAAATTTTCTGAAAATCATCAAATTTGTGCATATAGGTGGACGTTTAATGTTCAAAATAACACGATCGAGGTGATGAAAGTTTCTCTTATAGGAATTCGACTCAAACTCCTAAAAAGTACTGAAATTTAAAGGGACATCCGCCTATCATTGAACAAAACCATCATCGGATGGTGAAATTTTGAGGGGGGGGGGGTCTATTTCAAATCCGATTAAACATTGTATTGTTCAAAATTAGATAAATTCCTTAAAACGAATGGTAGCTATACGTGACTAGTTTTCAAAACTTATACATATTACTTTCTATCGTGTGCGTTATGCACGCGAGTCGGTTTTTACAAATTAAATTATGATGAAAAACCCTGAATTTGGGGTGTGGTCACATTTGTGGTCATAATATCCCCATTAGTGAGTGGATGGACATGGGACATGCGACACTGTGCAGTATATATGTCTATGACAAGCTTAACATGAGACATTAGTATCTTTTCTACTAAACTGCGCTTCCAGAGTTATCAGGATTATATAACTGGTGTTATGTCTTACCCCAAAAAATTTGTTAATTTTAAAACGGGGTATGTGGGTTAAATGACCGCTGGGAGATAATAGGATGTCCAATGACTCCTATATTTCTATTGTGTCACGGTAAAGCTTTTTTTGTAAAATTGGCGCGGTTTACACGATCAAACTTCAATTTTCTTTTCAATTATAGGTTACAAACAACTAATTATATAGAGTTACGCTTCTTGAATTTGTGTAGGGAAACTCGAGTCAGCATAACAAAAAATTCTGGCTGCTGATTGGTTGATTATCATTGAGGGAAATATCCGTAATCGGGAACAAAAAATTATAACCTACGTAAATATGGCGATCGTGTATGTTTAGATGTCCAGGAAGAGTCTGGTGGTGTCCAGAAGTTACGGAAGGGGTCGTGGTATTTTTATGCTGCTGATTTTTGTGCAGTAAATGGGGTAGTAGTGGAAATGCAAGATTATCGTTTGAAAAAAATACCGAAAAGGGCGCGTTTGTTGTCACATACTGGTGCAGAGGATGACGTTCTAAGGGAAAATTGACAACTTGAAGTTCAAATAGTTCAAACCCATGGCCGGCGGGACTTTTAGTTAACACTGTCGCCTATGGAAAATAATTAGTTGTGTGTAACCTATAGGCAAACAAATCACATTTTTCAAATATCGTTCAGGGCAGCGAATTTAGGAACACTGATAAACAAAGACTGACTCGTTTTGTTGAGTTATTATATTTTCACTCCCTACAGACCCATTTTCAGATTATGCGAGACATTTATTAACCCTCTGTCGCCGGAACTTAAACTTTTCCCGGAGGCGAAATTTTCTGAAAATCATCAAATTTGTGCATATAGGTGGACGTTTAATGTTCAAAATAACACGATCGAGGTGATGAAAGTTTCTCTTATAGGAATTCGACTCAAACTCCTAAAAAGTACTGAAATTTAAAGGGACATCCGCCTATCATTGAACAAAACCATCATCGGATGGTGAAATTTTGGGGGGGGGGTCTATTTCAAATCCGATTAAACATTGTATTGTTCAAAATTAGATAAATTCCTTAAAACGTATGGTAGCTATACGTGACTAGTTTTCAAAACTTATACATATTACTTTCTATCGTGTGCGTTATGCACGCGAGTCGGTTTTTACAAATTAAATTATGATGAAAAACCCTGAATTTGGGGTGTGGTCACATTTGTGGTCATAATATCCCCATTAGTGAGTGGATGGACATTGGACATGCGACACTGTGCAGTATATATGTCTATGACAAGCGTAACATGAGACATTAGTATCTTTTCTACTAAACTGCGCTTCCAGAGTTATCACGATTCTATAACTGGTGTTATGTCTTACCCCAAAAAATTTGTTAATTTTAAAACGGGGTATGTGGGTTAAATGACCGCTGGGAGATAATAGGATGTCCAATGACTCCTATATTTCTATTGTGTCACGGTAAAGCTTTTTTTGTAAAATTGGCGCGGTTTACACGATCAAACTTCAATTTTCTTTTGAATTATAGGCAAACAAATCACATTTTTCAAATATCGTTCAGGGCAGCGAATTTAGGAACACTGATAAACAAAGACTGACTCGTTTTGTTGAGTTATTATATTTTCACTCCCTACAGACCCATTTTCAGATTATGCGAGACATTTATTAACCCTCTGTCGCCGGAACTTAAACTTTTCCCGGAGGCGAAATTTTCTGAAAATCATCAAATTTGTGCATATAGGTGGACGTTTAATGTTCAAAATAACACGATCGAGGTGATGAAAGTTTCTCTTATAGGAATTCGACTCAAACTCCTAAAAAGTACTGAAATTTAAAGGGACATCCGCCTATCATTGAACAAAACCATCATCGGATGGTGAAATTTTGAGGGGGGGGGGGGGTCTATTTCAAATCCGATTAAACATTGTATTGTTCAAAATTAGATAAATTCCTTAAAACGTATGGTAGCTATACGTGACTAGTTTTCAAAACTTATACATATTACTTTCTATCGTGTGCGTTATGCACGCGAGTCGGTTTTTACAAATTAAATTATGATGAAAAACCCTGAATTTGGGGTGTGGTCACATTTGTGGTCATAATATCCCCATTAGTGAGTGGATGGACATGGGACATGCGACACTGTGCAGTATATATGTCTATGACAAGCTTAACATGAGACATTAGTATCTTTTCTACTAAACTGCGCTTCCAGAGTTATCAGGATTATATAACTGGTGTTATGTCTTACCCCAAAAAATTTGTTAATTTTAAAACGGGGTATGTGGGTTAAATGACCGCTGGGAGATAATAGGATGTCCAATGACTCCTATATTTCTATTGTGTCACGGTAAAGCTTTTTTTGTAAAATTGGCGCGGTTTACACGATCAAACTTCAATTTTCTTTTCAATTATAGGTTACAAACAACTAATTATATAGAGTTACGCTTCTTGAATTTGTGTAGGGAAACTCGAGTCAGCATAACAAAAAATTCTGGCTGCTGATTGGTTGATTATCATTGAGGGAAATATCCGTAATCGGGAACAAAAAATTATAACCTACGTAAATATGGCGATCGTGTATGTTTAGATGTCCAGGAAGAGTCTGGTGGTGTCCAGAAGTTACGGAAGGGGTCGTGGTATTTTTATGCTGCTGATTTTTGTGCAGTAAATGGGGGTAGTAGTGGAAATGCAAGATTATCGTTTGAAAAAAATACCGAAAAGGGCGCGTTTGTTGTCACATACTGGTGCAGAGGATGACGTTCTAAGGGAAAATTGACAACTTGAAGTTCAAATAGTTCAAACCCATGGCCGGCGGGACTTTTAGTTAACACTGTCGCCTATGGAAAATAATTAGTTGTGTGTAACCTATAGGCAAACAAATCACATTTTTCAAATATCGTTCAGGGCAGCGAATTTAGGAACACTGATAAACAAAGACTGACTCGTTTTGTTGAGTTATTATATTTTCACTCCCTACAGACCCATTTTCAGATTATGCGAGACATTTATTAACCCTCTGTCGCCGGAACTTAAACTTTTCCCGGAGGCGAAATTTTCTGAAAATCATCAAATTTGTGCATATAGGTGGACGTTTAATGTTCAAAATAACACGATCGAGGTGATGAAAGTTTCTCTTATAGGAATTCGACTCAAACTCCTAAAAAGTACTGAAATTTAAAGGGACATCCGCCTATCATTGAACAAAACCATCATCGGATGGTGAAATTTTGGGGGGGGGGGGGTCTATTTCAAATCCGATTAAACATTGTATTGTTCAAAATTAGATAAATTCCTTAAAACGTATGGTAGCTATACGTGACTAGTTTTCAAAACTTATACATATTACTTTCTATCGTGTGCGTTATGCACGCGAGTCGGTTTTTACAAATTAAATTATGATGAAAAACCCTGAATTTGGGGTGTGGTCACATTTGTGGTCATAATATCCCCATTAGTGAGTGGATGGACATGGGACATGCGACACTGTGCAGTATATATGTCTATGACAAGCGTAACATGAGACATTAGTATCTTTTCTACTAAACTGCGCTTCCAGAGTTATCACGATTCTATAACTGGTGTTATGTCTTACCCCAAAAAATTTGTTAATTTTAAAACGGGGTATGTGGGTTAAATGACCGCTGGGAGATAATAGGATGTCCAATGACTCCTATATTTCTATTGTGTCACGGTAAAGCTTTTTTTTGTAAAATTGGCGCGGTTTACACGATCAAACTTCAATTTTCTTTTGAATTATAGGCAAACAAATCACATTTTTCAAATATCGTTCAGGGCAGCGAATTTAGGAACACTGATAAACAAAGACTGACTCGTTTTGTTGAGTTATTATATTTTCACTCCCTACAGACCCATTTTCAGATTATGCGAGACATTTATTAACCCTCTGTCGCCGGAACTTAAACTTTTCCCGGAGGCGAAATTTTCTGAAAATCATCAAATTTGTGCATATAGGTGGACGTTTAATGTTCAAAATAACACGATCGAGGTGATGAAAGTTTCTCTTATAGGAATTCGACTCAAACTCCTAAAAAGTACTGAAATTTAAAGGGACATCCGCCTATCATTGAACAAAACCATCATCGGATGGTGAAATTTTGAGGGGGGGGGGGGGTCTATTTCAAATCCGATTAAACATTGTATTGTTCAAAATTAGATAAATTCCTTAAAACGTATGGTAGCTATACGTGACTAGTTTTCAAAACTTATACATATTACTTTCTATCGTGTGCGTTATGCACGCGAGTCGGTTTTTACAAATTAAATTATGATGAAAAACCCTGAATTTGGGGTGTGGTCACATTTGTGGTCATAATATCCCCATTAGTGAGTGGATGGACATGGGACATGCGACACTGTGCAGTATATATGTCTATGACAAGCTTAACATGAGACATTAGTATCTTTTCTACTAAACTGCGCTTCCAGAGTTATCAGGATTATATAACTGGTGTTATGTCTTACCCCAAAAAATTTGTTAATTTTAAAACGGGGTATGTGGGTTAAATGACCGCTGGGAGATAATAGGATGTCCAATGACTCCTATATTTCTATTGTGTCACGGTAAAGCTTTTTTTGTAAAATTGGCGCGGTTTACACGATCAAACTTCAATTTTCTTTTCAATTATAGGTTACAAACAACTAATTATATAGAGTTACGCTTCTTGAATTTGTGTAGGGAAACTCGAGTCAGCATAACAAAAAATTCTGGCTGCTGATTGGTTGATTATCATTGAGGGAAATATCCGTAATCGGGAACAAAAAATTATAACCTACGTAAATATGGCGATCGTGTATGTTTAGATGTCCAGGAAGAGTCTGGTGGTGTCCAGAAGTTACGGAAGGGGTCGTGGTATTTTTATGCTGCTGATTTTTGTGCAGTAAATGGGGGTAGTAGTGGAAATGCAAGATTATCGTTTGAAAAAAATACCGAAAAGGGCGCGTTTGTTGTCACATACTGGTGCAGAGGATGACGTTCTAAGGGAAAATTGACAACTTGAAGTTCAAATAGTTCAAACCCATGGCCGGCGGGACTTTTAGTTAACACTGTCGCCTATGGAAAATAATTAGTTGTGTGTAACCTATAGGCAAACAAATCACATTTTTCAAATATCGTTCAGGGCAGCGAATTTAGGAACACTGATAAACAAAGACTGACTCGTTTTGTTGAGTTATTATATTTTCACTCCCTACAGACCCATTTTCAGATTATGCGAGACATTTATTAACCCTCTGTCGCCGGAACTTAAACTTTTCCCGGAGGCGAAATTTTCTGAAAATCATCAAATTTGTGCATATAGGTGGACGTTTAATGTTCAAAATAACACGATCGAGGTGATGAAAGTTTCTCTTATAGGAATTCGACTCAAACTCCTAAAAAGTACTGAAATTTAAAGGGACATCCGCCTATCATTGAACAAAACCATCATCGGATGGTGAAATTTGGGGGGGGGGGGGGGTCTATTTCAAATCCGATTAAACATTGTATTGTTCAAAATTAGATAAATTCCTTAAAACGTATGGTAGCTATACGTGACTAGTTTTCAAAACTTATACATATTACTTTCTATCGTGTGCGTTATGCACGTGAGTCGGTTTTTACAAATTAAATTATGATGAAAAACCCTGAATTTGGGGGTGTGGTCACATTTGTGGTCATAATATCCCCATTAGTGAGTGGATGGACATGGGACATGCGACACTGTGCAGTATATATGTCTATGACAAGCGTAACATGAGACATTAGTATCTTTTCTACTAAACTGCGCTTCCAGAGTTATCACGATTCTATAACTGGTGTTATGTCTTACCCCAAAAAATTTGTTAATTTTAAAACGGGGTATGTGGGTTAAATGACCGCTGGGAGATAATAGGATGTCCAATGACTCCTATATTTCTATTGTGTCACGGTAAAGCTTTTTTTGTAAAATTGGCGCGGTTTACACGATCAAACTTCAATTTTCTTTTGAATTATAGGCAAACAAATCACATTTTTCAAATATCGTTCAGGGCAGCGAATTTAGGAACACTGATAAACAAAGACTGACTCGTTTTGTTGAGTTATTATATTTTCACTCCCTACAGACCCATTTTCAGATTATGCGAGACATTTATTAACCCTCTGTCGCCGGAATTTAAACTTTTCCCGGAGGCGAAATTTTCTGAAAATCATCAAATTTGTGCATATAGGTGGACGTTTAATGTTCAAAATAACACGATCGAGGTGATGAAAGTTTCTCTTATAGGAATTCGACTCAAACTCCTAAAAAGTACTGAAATTTAAAGGGACATCCGCCTTATCATTGAACAAAACCATCATCGGATGGTGAAATTTTGAGGGGGGGGGGGTCTATTTCAAATCCGATTAAACATTGTATTGTTCAAAATTAGATAAATTCCTTAAAACGTATGGTAGCTATACGTGACTAGTTTTCAAAACTTATACATATTACTTTCTATCGTGTGCGTTATGCACGCGAGTCGGTTTTTACAAATTAAATTATGATGAAAAACCCTGAATTTGGGGTGTGGTCACATTTGTGGTCATAATATCCCCATTAGTGAGTGGATGGACATGGGACATGCGACACTGTGCAGTATATATGTCTATGACAAGCGTAACATGAGACATTAGTATCTTTTCTACTAAACTGCGCTTCCAGAGTTATCACGATTCTATAACTGGTGTTATGTCTTACCCCAAAAAATTTGTTAATTTTAAAACGGGGTATGTGGGTTAAATGACCGCTGGGAGATAATAGGATGTCCAATGACTCCTATATTTCTATTGTGTCACGGTAAAGCTTTTTTTGTAAAATTGGCGCGGTTTACACGATCAAACTTCAATTTTCTTTTGAATTATAGGCAAACAAATCACATTTTTCAAATATCGTTCAGGGCAGCGAATTTAGGAACACTGATAAACAAAGACTGACTCGTTTTGTTGAGTTATTATATTTTCACTCCCTACAGACCCATTTTCAGATTATGCGAGACATTTATTAACCCTCTGTCGCCGGAACTTAAACTTTTCCCGGAGGCGAAATTTTCTGAAAATCATCAAATTTGTGCATATAGGTGGACGTTTAATGTTCAAAATAACACGATCGAGGTGATGAAAGTTTCTCTTATAGGAATTCGACTCAAACTCCTAAAAAGTACTGAAATTTAAAGGGACATCCGCCTATCATTGAACAAAACCATCATCGGATGGTGAAATTTGGGGGGGGGGGGGGTCTATTTCAAATCCGATTAAACATTGTATTGTTCAAAATTAGATAAATTCCTTAAAACGTATGGTAGCTATACGTGACTAGTTTTCAAAACTTATACATATTACTTTCTATCGTGTGCGTTATGCACGTGAGTCGGTTTTTACAAATTAAATTATGATGAAAAACCCTGAATTTGGGGTGTGGTCACATTTGTGGTCATAATATCCCCATTAGTGAGTGGATGGACATGGGACATGCGACACTGTGCAGTATATATGTCTATGACAAGCTTAACATGAGACATTAGTATCTTTTCTACTAAACTGCGCTTCCAGAGTTATCAGGATTATATAACTGGTGTTATGTCTTACCCCAAAAAATTTGTTAATTTTAAAAAGGGGTATGTGGGTTAAATGACCGCTGGGAGATAATAGGATGTCCAATGACTCCTATATTTCTATTGTGTCACGGTAAAGCTTTTTTTGTAAAATTGGCGCGGTTTACACGATCAAACTTCAATTTTCTTTTCAATTATAGGTTACAAACAACTAATTATATAGAGTTACGCTTCTTGAATTTGTGTAGGGAAACTCGAGTCAGCATAACAAAAAATTCTGGCTGCTGATTGGTTGATTATCATTGAGGGAAATATCCGTAATCGGGAACAAAAAATTATAACCTACGTAAATATGGCGATCGTGTATGTTTAGATGTCCAGGAAGAGTCTGGTGGTGTCCAGAAGTTACGGAAGGGGTCGTGGTATTTTTATGCTGCTGATTTTTGTGCAGTAAATGGGGTAGTAGTGGAAATGCAAGATTATCGTTTGAAAAAAATACCGAAAAGGGCGCGTTTGTTGTCACATACTGGTGCAGAGGATGACGTTCTAAGGGAAAATTGACAACTTGAAGTTCAAATAGTTCAAACCCATGGCCGGCGGGACTTTTAGTTAACACTGTCGCCTATGGAAAATAATTAGTTGTGTGTAACCTATAGGCAAACAAATCACATTTTTCAAATATCGTTCAGGGCAGCGAATTTAGGAACACTAATAAACAAAGACTGACTCGTTTTGTTGAGTTATTATATTTTCACTCCCTACAGACCCATTTTCAGATTATGCGAGACATTTATTAACCCTCTGTCGCCGGAACTTAAACTTTTCCCGGAGGCGAAATTTTCTGAAAATCATCAAATTTGTGCATATAGGTGGACGTTTAATGTTCAAAATAACACGATCGAGGTGATGAAAGTTTCTCTTATAGGAATTCGACTCAAACTCCTAAAAAGTACTGAAATTTAAAGGGACATCCGCCTATCATTGAACAAAACCATCATCGGATGGTGAAATTTTGGGGGGGGGGGGGGTCTATTTCAAATCCGATTAAACATTGTATTGTTCAAAATTAGATAAATTCCTTAAAACGTATGGTAGCTATACGTGACTAGTTTTCAAAACTTATACATATTACTTTCTATCGTGTGCGTTATGCACGTGAGTCGGTTTTTACAAATTAAATTATGATGAAAAACCCTGAATTTGGGGTGTGGTCACATTTGTGGTCATAATATCCCCATTAGTGAGTGGATGGACATGGGACATGCGACACTGTGCAGTATATATGTCTATGACAAGCGTAACATGAGACATTAGTATCTTTTCTACTAAACTGCGCTTCCAGAGTTATCACGATTCTATAACTGGTGTTATGTCTTACCCCAAAAAATTTGTTAATTTTAAAACGGGGTATGTGGGTTAAATGACCGCTGGGAGATAATAGGATGTCCAATGACTCCTATATTTCTATTGTGTCACGGTAAAGCTTTTTTTGTAAAATTGGCGCGGTTTACACGATCAAACTTCAATTTTCTTTTGAATTATAGGCAAACAAATCACATTTTTCAAATATCGTTCAGGGCAGCGAATTTAGGAACACTGATAAACAAAGACTGACTCGTTTTGTTGAGTTATTATATTTTCACTCCCTACAGACCCATTTTCAGATTATGCGAGACATTTATTAACCCTCTGTCGCCGGAATTTAAACTTTTCCCGGAGGCGAAATTTTCTGAAAATCATCAAATTTGTGCATATAGGTGGACGTTTAATGTTCAAAATAACACGATCGAGGTGATGAAAGTTTCTCTTATAGGAATTCGACTCAAACTCCTAAAAAGTACTGAAATTTAAAGGGACATCCGCCTTATCATTGAACAAAACCATCATCGGATGGTGAAATTTTGAGGGGGGGGGGGGGTCTATTTCAAATCCGATTAAACATTGTATTGTTCAAAATTAGATAAATTCCTTAAAACGTATGGTAGCTATACGTGACTAGTTTTCAAAACTTATACATATTACTTTCTATCGTGTGCGTTATGCACGCGAGTCGGTTTTTACAAATTAAATTATGATGAAAAACCCTGAATTTGGGGTGTGGTCACATTTGTGGTCATACTATCCCCATTAGTGAGTGGATGGACATGGGACATGCGACACTGTGCAGTATATATGTCTATGACAAGCTTAACATGAGACATTAGTATCTTTTCTACTAAACTGCGCTTCCAGAGTTATCAGGATTATATAACTGGTGTTATGTCTTACCCCAAAAAATTTGTTAATTTTAAAACGGGGTATGTGGGTTAAATGACCGCTGGGAGATAATAGGATGTCCAATGACTCCTATATTTCTATTGTGTCACGGTAAAGCTTTTTTTGTAAAATTGGCGCGGTTTACACGATCAAACTTCAATTTTCTTTTCAATTATAGGTTACAAACAACTAATTATATAGAGTTACGCTTCTTGAATTTGTGTAGGGAAACTCGAGTCAGCATAACAAAAAATTCTGGCTGCTGATTGGTTGATTATCATTGAGGGAAATATCCGTAATCGGGAACAAAAAATTATAACCTACGTAAATATGGCGATCGTGTATGTTTAGATGTCCAGGAAGAGTCTGGTGGTGTCCAGAAGTTACGGAAGGGGTCGTGGTATTTTTATGCTGCTGATTTTTGTGCAGTAAATGGGGTAGTAGTGGAAATGCAAGATTATCGTTTGAAAAAAATACCGAAAAGGGCGCGTTTGTTGTCACATACTGGTGCAGAGGATGACGTTCTAAGGGAAAATTGACAACTTGAAGTTCAAATAGTTCAAACCCATGGCCGGCGGGACTTTTAGTTAACACTGTCGCCTATGGAAAATAATTAGTTGTGTGTAACCTATAGGCAAACAAATCACATTTTTCAAATATCGTTCAGGGCAGCGAATTTAGGAACACTGATAAACAAAGACTGACTCGTTTTGTTGAGTTATTATATTTTCACTCCCTACAGACCCATTTTCAGATTATGCGAGACATTTATTAACCCTCTGTCGCCGGAACTTAAACTTTTCCCGGAGGCGAAATTTTCTGAAAATCATCAAATTTGTGCATATAGGTGGACGTTTAATGTTCAAAATAACACGATCGAGGTGATGAAAGTTTCTCTTATAGGAATTCGACTCAAACTCCTAAAAAGTACTGAAATTTAAAGGGACATCCGCCTATCATTGAACAAAACCATCATCGGATGGTGAAATTTTGGGGGGGGGGGTCTATTTCAAATCCGATTAAACATTGTATTGTTCAAAATTAGATAAATTCCTTAAAACGTATGGTAGCTATACGTGACTAGTTTTCAAAACTTATACATATTACTTTCTATCGTGTGCGTTATGCACGCGAGTCGGTTTTTACAAATTAAATTATGATGAAAAACCCTGAATTTGGGGTGTGGTCACATTTGTGGTCATAATATCCCCATTAGTGAGTGGATGGACATGGGACATGCGACACTGTGCAGTATATATGTCTATGACAAGCGTAACATGAGACATTAGTATCTTTTCTACTAAACTGCGCTTCCAGAGTTATCACGATTCTATAACTGGTGTTATGTCTTACCCCAAAAAATTTGTTAATTTTAAAACGGGGTATGTGGGTTAAATGACCGCTGGGAGATAATAGGATGTCCAATGACTCCTATATTTCAATTGTGTCACGGTAAAGCTTTTTTTGTAAAATTGGCGCGGTTTACACGATCAAACTTCAATTTTCTTTTGAATTATAGGTTACAAACAACTAATTATATAGAGTTACGCTTCTTGAATTTGTGTAGGGAAACTCGAGTCAGCATAACAAAAAATTCTGGCTGCTGATTGGTTGATTATCATTGAGGGAAATATCCCTAATCGGGAACAAAAAATTATAACCTACGTAAATATGGCGATCGTGTATGTTTAGATGTCCAGGAAGAGTCTGGTGGTGTCCAGAAGTTACGGAAGGGGTCGTGGTATTTTTATGCTGCTGATTTTTGTGCAGTAAATGGGGTAGTAGTGGAAATGCAAGATTATCGTTTGAAAAAAATACCGAAAAGGGCGCGTTTGTTGTCACATACTGGTGCAGAGGATGACGTTCTAAGGGAAAATTGACAACTTGAAGTTCAAATAGTTCAAACCCATGGCCGGCGGGACTTTTAGTTAACACTGTCGCCTATGGAAAATAATTAGTTGTGTGTAACCTATAGGCAAAAAAATCACATTTTTCAAATATCGTTCAGGGCAGCGAATTTAGGAACACTGATAAACAAAGACTGACTCGTTTTGTTGAGTTATTATATTTTCACTCCCTACAGACCCATTTTCAGATTATGCGAGACATTTATTAACCCTCTGTCGCCGGAACTTAAACTTTTCCCGGAGGCGAAATTTTCTGAAAATCATCAAATTTGTGCATATAGGTGGACGTTTAATGTTCAAAATAACACGATCGAGGTGATGAAAGTTTCTCTTATAGGAATTCGACTCAAACTCCTAAAAAGTACTGAAATTTAAAGGGACATCCGCCTATCATTGAACAAAACCATCATCGGATGGTGAAATTTTGGGGGGGGGGGAGGGTCTATTTCAAATCCGATTAAACATTGTATTGTTCAAAATTAGATAAATTCCTTAAAACGTATGGTAGCTATACGTGACTAGTTTTCAAAACTTATACATATTACTTTCTATCGTGTGCGTTATGCACGCGAGTCGGTTTTTACAAATTAAATTATGATGAAAAACCCTGAATTTGGGGTGTGGTCACATTTGTGGTCATAATATCCCCATTAGTGAGTGGATGGACATGGGACATGCGACACTGTGCAGTATATATGTCTATGACAAGCGTAACATGAGACATTAGTATCTTTTCTACTAAACTGCGCTTCCAGAGTTATCACGATTCTATAACTGGTGTTATGTCTTACCCCAAAAAATTTGTTTATTTTAAAACGGGGTATGTGGGTTAAATGACCGCTGGGAGATAATAGGATGTCCAATGACTCCTATATTTCAATTGTGTCACGGTAAAGCTTTTTTTGTAAAATTGGCGCGGTTTACACGATCAAACTTCAATTTTCTTTTGAATTATAGGTTACAAACAACTAATTATATAGAGTTACGCTTCTTGAATTTGTGTAGGGAAACTCGAGTCAGCATAACAAAAAATTCTGGCTGCTGATTGGTTGATTATCATTGAGGGAAATATCCCTAATCGGGAACAAAAAATTATAACCTACGTAAATATGGCGATCGTGTATGTTTAGATGTCCAGGAAGAGTCTGGTGGTGTCCAGAAGTTACGGAAGGGGTCGTGGTATTTTTATGCTGCTGATTTTTGTGCAGTAAATGGGGTAGTTGTGGAAATGCAAGATTATCGTTTGAAAAAAATACCGAAAAGGGCGCGTTTGTTGTCACATACTGGTGCAGAGGATGACGTTCTAAGGGAAAATTGACAACTTGAAGTTCAAATAGTTCAAACCCATGGCCGGCGGGACTTTTAGTTAACACTGTCGCCTATGGAAAATAATTAGTTGTGTGTAACCTATAGGCAAAAAAATCACATTTTTCAAATATCGTTCAGGGCAGCGAATTTAGGAACACTGATAAACAAAGACTGACTCGTTTTGTTGAGTTATTATATTTTCACTCCCTACAGACCCATTTTCAGATTATGCGAGACATTTATTAACCCTCTGTCGCCGGAACTTAAACTTTTCCCGGAGGCGAAATTTTCTGAAAATCATCAAATTTGTGCATATAGGTGGACGTTTAATGTTCAAAATAACACGATCGAGGTGATGAAAGTTTCTCTTATAGGAATTCGACTCAAACTCCTAAAAAGTACTGAAATTTAAAGGGACATCCGCCTATCATTGAACAAAACCATCATCGGATGGTGAAATTTTGAGGGGGGGGGGGTCTATTTCAAATCCGATTAAACATTGTATTGTTCAAAATTAGATAAATTCCTTAAAACGTATGGTAGCTATACGTGACTAGTTTTCAAAACTTATACATATTACTTTCTATCGTGTGCGTTATGCACGCGAGTCGGTTTTTACAAATTAAATTATGATGAAAAACCCTGAATTTGGGGTGTGGTCACATTTGTGGTCATAATATCCCCATTAGTGAGTGGATGGAAATGGGACATGCGACACTGTGCAGTATATATGTCTATGACAAGCGTAACATGAGACATTAGTATCTTTTCTACTAAACTGCGCTTCCAGAGTTATCACGATTCTATAACTGGTGTTATGTCTTACCCCAAAAAAATTGTTAATTTTAAAACGGGGTATGTGGGTTAAATGACCGCTGGGAGATAATAGGATGTCCAATGACTCCTATATTTCAATTGTGTCACGGTAAAGCTTTTTTTGTAAAATTGGCGCGGTTTACACGATCAAACTTCAATTTTCTTTTCAATTATAATACCGTACCGAATCAACACAGATATATATCTATTGGCCTATCATATATATGTAAAGATAAGATAAAGATAAGTTTATTGACAATCAACTTGCAGTGAGTCGGAATCAAGTTGATTATCAAGTCACCTTCACATGTAGAGTAATTTAGATAAAACAGTCAAACAACAAGTTTAAAACAAATAGATGGACAGAACATATGAGAAAGTATTGATTGAAGTTGATTGGTGAAATAAAGTGATAAAAAATTGCTTAATCTTCATGTCCAACAGTCATCAGATATAGAATAAGGCATTAATGCCCTACATATGTAGATTTTGTGATCCGTCAGTAACTCAGTTTATTGCCCAATATCGTGCATCTATTATATTATAATATTTACACACTAAGTGTTGTCATCACTAAATCCAGCATTCTGATTGGTCGGCGCCCACGTGGCTAGTTGCAGTTATTTCTCGGTGAATGCGCAACGCCTCATAACACCAAGCTAATAACACCATCGATACGTCATTAGGTTTGGAAAGACGAACGCGTAATGCTTTGGGCGCATTTTGACTCGCGCAGGATTGACTTAATACATCATCGGGTTTCAACATGAAGAGAAATTGTTCCTATTAACTTTTGCCAAGGGTGCTATTGGGTATTTTGGGCTGATCTTGTCACGATACACTTTTCGATTTAAATATATTTACAAAAGTGGCCTTTTCGCTAAATGTATATAAATATAAGGATTAACTGTCATGTGGACTATTTTTATGGAGATGTAACGGTGAGGTAAGTGGACATAACTTGTATGTAAAACCCTTCGGGTTTTACACAAGTTGTGTCCACTTACCTCACCGTTACATCTCCATAAAAACAGTCCACATGACAGTTAATCCTTATATAATGATCTATCAATTCGGTCGATTTATCTCGATATGCAGAGCGCGCAGACTCTCTTTTCTTGTGCTTTTACTCAATGAGGTTAAATTTTATGATTTAGCCTTGTGTCATTTCATTTTCAAGTAGATTTAATCTTGATTTTTAATTTAGATCTATTGTTTTCGAAAAACGTGCTATCAACCCGGAAGTCAGTGTTCGTGTCAGTTAATGTCATCCTAACAAAGCGCGGGTCGATGTCGAGGGGCGGAGCTTAATCTTAAATCAAGATGGCTGTCAATCAAGACTACCTACCATCAAACTCCATACAGCGCCCTCTACGCTATCGCTGCGATATATCACTGCTACAATGAGTGTACTTTGCAGACGATAAATCTATTTTTACATATCGTCGCGGAACTGTATTTACTACTATTTAGTCACCTATTATCTTGTTTTGACCCCCAAATTTGTTTGAAAAGTTTGCAATAATGGTAATTCTTTCGGTATTGATAAGAACAATATGAACTGAGCCAGACATAGACAATTTTAATCCTAAAACATCAGAACTAAAAACACGTAAGAATTCCTTACCAATTAATGTCATTATGGTAGTAGTATCATAGATGAAGGAAGGATATTTTTAGTCTATGGTAGAGGATAGCTGCTATCCGTGATTAGGTGTTGTGACGTCACGGCAGTTTGATCTGTATTTTGTCATTACGTCGAACTTCCTTCCAACAGTCCGAACTCCCTACCGGCTTTTCCGTTTACGTTTCGCGCATGCGCTATGTGCAATTTTTCGTACTTATTAAAATGCAGAGTTAAAATGACGCGAAGAAAGTTTTTCATCTGGCTGAATTCAAACTTAATTGGTTAGAACACGTATTTGAATACGATTATCGGAGTTTACCGAAATTGAATGTGGTATTGAGTGGGAACGTTACATCCTTCCAAGTTCCATATGATTTCAACGACTATTGGCTGATAAACTGGTTAAAAACTCGATTTGAATTGAAGTTCGGGTGACAGTGACGATGACCGTGAATCGTGATGTTGACATTCAGTGATTCACATTGTTGTTGACATTTTTGATTGAATATTGTTAGCGGCAACACTCGGGTCTCAACGAGAGAAATTGAGCAACCTCGGAGATTAAACACTGTGACTCCAAAGTCACATCTTAGACACAGACTGATTATACACCAGCGAACATTCTCACAAGAAAAAAACCACAACACAAGTGTCTGAAGACATTGTAATGACTAATGTTGTCAAATTTATGCAAGTGACTACTGGAACACAACAACAACAACAACAACACTCAAGTCTCAACAGTGTGTACTGTGTAGCAACAGAATGAAAATGTACCAACTACAACTGTGGAATTTACAGTTACTACCCCTACAGCCTAGTACTGGCACTAGTAAATTTAAAATGACTGTTTCCAATGTTTTAAAAGTCAAAGTCTGCCACAGCTAGTGCGCGAGTCAATTGTTGTGATAAGTTATTCATAATTGACAGATCGTGTATTTGTATTTTATTTTAATACTTGATAAGTTGCACAAAAGTATGTACTAACCACTTAACTACATATTGATTCATTTGGTGCAAATTCATAGCAAGTACCATAATAAATCAAATTTGAAAATCAGTGTTCTTGAATCAATCTCTCCATGAGGTCATCAGTGGTGCCACCCCTGCCTCTCCCTCACCTGATCTCAGACTCCAACTGATGCTGAATACTAGTACTAATTATAACAGATAGAGGTATTTCTGTGTACCAGATATTCTGGAACTGTAAGATATATCTAATTGAGAATGATTGTCTGGGAGCCAAATCCAATACTTTACCTACACTACACCTATTCCAAAACTAGATAGAATGAAAATCCATTGTTTAATTTTTTTTAGTAATTTTCTGACTTAATTGTGCAAAAACATTCTTCCTTAATCTATGATTAAGAAGACAAAATGTGTTTTCCATTGTATGGACATAGCCAAAGTTTGCCCATGAAACAAAACTTGTGTGACGAAATGCCATATTTGAGATCATGTAACTCAATAAATTTATATTCATATGCCCTGCTTTTCTTGTAACATTTTTAAAGAATACTAGATTAAACTAACTGAATTTCCATTGTTGATGATATTTTTTTCAAACTAAAGTGTTTAAAATAAGAGGAAAGTTCAAATGAATTAAAAGCCTGTTGTTTTTTCTATTTCATTTGCACCAAAACTTTTAAAATAGACAAAAACACCAAAAATGATTTTTTTTTGGAAAAGAGTCGAGACTAAACATTCATACGGCCATAATTTAATTTTCTTCAATTTTTTTTTGTTGGGAATTCTTTAACAGTTTGTTCAATCTAGTATACTTAATGTTAATATGAGAAAAGTAGAGCATATGGATTTCAATTATTTAATTTTGCTTTAGCTTTTAAAATACTTTTCCAGAAAATGTGGAATTTGGCACATTCCCACAGTTGATAATAAACGCTCATTATTTGTAATTATTAGTGCCTCTTTAAGTCATCTGAGGTCAATATCAACTATCCCATGACACTCCCTGTGTCAATTTATCTCTGTGTGCACAAATTATCCCACATATCTTCTGAGCTGATAACAAACGCTCTTCATTTATCATCTACATGTATGTTTTGTTACTAAGTTAAAAAAAACGCATTAAGTCCCTTTAAATGCAAAAATTAAATATCAGAAATTTTTCGACTTATACTTTATAGCCTAGTTAGTTTGAAATATACCACTAACCAGGTATTAAATTCCAAAAAAATTGGGGTGTCTCACCGTGTCTGGTGGATAAACCCCACCCCTATCACCAATTCACCACATTGTTTAGTTATAAAAGGGTTAATTCCAATGGAGTATTTAGTATTATTTACTGAATATGAATTCAGTCTAGTTTGGACACAAGTGAAACAGGTACATGTATGACATGTATGTACAATACTATAATCTGGGACTAATATACACAGGGATAGGCAACTCCCAGAATCTCGTGTACATATCGCGGCGGTTATTGTTATTGTCTAATTTAACAAAGATAATTTGAAGAAGTAACTTAGCATAAAAGAGAATTGATTAATCATAAATCGGAAAATTCCTCAATAGGTCGTTTGCGTCGTATACAGTTTTATCAACTAATCACGATAAAAATCAAATAAAGATCACTACCGGTCCAAAATTTAATGTTTTTAGTTTAATATAAAACATATTTTGGTGGTCTTTGGTGCACGATTATGAAATGTATAAGCTATTAAATTTGTGTAGTTTCTGAGTAAATGTGGCAAAATCAGCGTTTTTCCAGATTTTATTGATGTGTTTTTCCAGAGATATGGTTATAAATCATAATCAAAATGCCACCAATCCATTCTTTGGTTATATATGAAGCTTATAAAGTAATAATATCGTGGTTCGTCTAATTTAACAAAGCTAATTTGAAGAAGTAACTTAGCATAAAAGAGAATTGATGAATCATAAATCGGAAATTTCCTCAATAGGTCGTTTGCGTCGTATACAATTTTATCAACTAATCACGATAAAAATCAAATAAAGATCACTACCAGTCCAAAATTTTATGTTTTTGGTTTGATATAAAACATATTTTGGTGGTCTTTGGTGCACGATTATGAAATGTATAAGCTATTAAATTTGTGTATTTTCTGAGTAAATGTGGCACAATCCGCGTTTTTCCAGATTTTGTCGATGTGTTTTTCAGAGATATGGTTATAAATCATAATCAAAATGCCACCAATCCATTCTTTGGTTATATATTAAGCTTATAAAGTAATAAGATCGTGGTTCGTCTAATTTAACAAAGATAATTTGAAGAACTAATTTAGCGAATTGCGTCATATTTTGATCATCATGGCGTCGTTTGCAAAGATAGCCCGTTTGAAATGACACTTTCGTCTTATAACTGATTGAAAAAAATGCTTCATTAAATGATTGTTCTGTAGATTCTTACATATTCTAATTGGTGCGATTGATTTTTTTTTCGTTTCATCGATCACAGTACAGTAAAATAGCATGAAAGTCGGCAAAATCGACATGGTAGTTGTAGACCGGCCCCCAGATGAGGGTAGTGTCACACGAAAGGGTAGAAATTTTGACGCTATCTCCAATTATCCTTGCCCCATGGGGGTTCCAAAACACTTAGGTATCCAGGGCGGAGCAGGTGGAAAATAATTTTTTTTGACCTTTTTGGTGTTTTTGACCTGCAAATTTCAGTATAATCAGGAAAACCAATAAAATAAGACAAATGTTGAATAAAATATACTTGAATATCAGATATTTATTCTATCTGGGTTGCTTAACATTTATGATGTGCAAAAAGTTATATTATCCAACAATTTTTGTAAACAATTCACGAAAATGCCAAAAAAATACATAAATTGCAGTGCTTTTTCAAAAAAGTTTTCCAGAAGATTTCCTATAAAATTTTCATTTTTTAGTATAAAGCTCTCATTTGTGCATCAAAATGTTCAGCATTATATACTTGATTTATTAATATCAACAACACAAGCAATGATATCTAACAAGCCGAGATATTTCCAAAAACTTGACCCACCCCCCTAAAACTGATTTTCTATATGAAAATACCTGTCAAGTCAGAATAGCTCGTTTTCGTTCCGTTTTGTTAACCAATTCAGAGTCTTATCATATACCATGGAATTAGGATGTATCGGAGGAGGTTTATGTTATGGTAGAGTCTATGATTGTTTAAATATTAGACTTTTTGGGGGTAAATTAGCTAAAATTTGATTATTTTTAAGTGAAACATTTCTGAAAAATTTCCATGACTTTGTCACTTTTATGGATACAGTTGCACAACATGCACCACAATAATTATGAATTCATCCCCAATATCAGACATGAAATGCTATAATCATGTACCAGACCAGAATTAAGAAATAAAGTAAAACTTAACCCTACCCCAAGATAGTGTTCTCAATGCTTTCAATTTTATGCTATACTAAACTCGAAAGGTCGTTCATACTAGTTGATAGAATTCATATAATAAATTGCAATAGTTCTGCCCACGGATTATGCAATTTCATCTGTGGTTGATTTGGCAACGGTTGCAAGTCTCCACTGTTTTGCTATCATGTTGGCTTGTTTTGAGTGTAGAATTAGAGATTCCTCACATGGTGGAAGTGCAGAAAGATCAAGTACCTTCTGCTGATTCTCGAACTTCTGCTGGAACATTATCGGCCTAGCTTTATTCACTTTTCTTTAACGTTGAACATAAAAGGCACATGCTAACTCCTCGAGTGTAATAATCATGTCACTGTCCAAAACCCAATTCGTTCCTAAATATGCCATGACTTCCATATATTTTGATGATCTTTCCAGCAACTTCCAGACAAGTTTTGTTTTCCTTTTTGGAAGGTAATCATTATTACCCATGAAGGAATGGAACCCAATAAGTGCATTATTCTGTACATTTGACATTTCGATATCACTGACTTGAATCACCTGCCCATTAGCATCAAAATTGATTAACTAATATCAGGGGGAATTCATTTAACGTTTCCTCCATCGTGCATAAACGCCATAAAGATGGAGAACTCTCTGACATGACATCTCTATCGATTAATATATCATTGAGTTATTGTGGAAAGCAATATCAACCCAAGGTACACATGTACAACCAACCCGGTAACTTACAGTCACTCCATATATACACATAAACATCACACACATGACAAGATAGTCACTCACTCTATACACATTCACCTGACCCATGCCCGTATAGTCACTCCTTGTATAGCTATTCACCACTTTCATGATCATAAGTCAATCATTGTATACCTATTCATCTCACCATTGGCCATGTACAGTCATTCCCCGAATACCTATTATTTTTAATAAACATATACACCCCATCCATTACCATAGAGTCACTCCATGTATACATATGCATCTCACCATTGGCCATGTAGCCACTCGCTTTATATACGTACCACTAACCCATGACCATACAGCCATGAGTCACCATGTAGGCACACTAGGTATACTCATACACCTTACCCATGACCATATAGTCACCCCCTGTGTACCTATTCAACACATTCATGATCATACAGTCAATCATTGTATACCTATTCACCTCACCATTGGTCATACATCACTCGCTGCATACATGTTCACCAAACCCATGGCAAAATAGCCATGCAAGATATACATATACCCCCAACCATGACCATAGAATCACTCCAGGTAAACATATGCACCTCATTAATGGCGATATAGCCACTCACTTTATACACATACCTCTCCATAACCATACATCCACACTTGTGTATACCTGTACACCCTACACATGACCATACAGCCATGCAGGCACACCAGGTATGCACCTAGACCTGACCCATAACCATATAGTCACTCCCAATATACATATTCGCCACATTTATGATCATACAGTCACTCCTTGTTTACCTGATCCACCTCACCATTTGCCATACAGTCACTCCCTGAAAACATATTCACCTCACCATTGGCCATAGAGTCACTCACTGTATGCATATTTGCCACGTCAATAGTCATAAAGCCACTCGATATATACATATACATCCACACATGACCATCCACACGCTTGTCAATCACCATTCAGCATACATCAGATACACATATACGCATTATGACTACTGCCATTCCATGTACACCTATACGCATTACACATAGCTGCACATCTATTTATCCATTCACACTCATGCTCATACAGACAATAAATGTATACATATAGTCATATACACATACCTGTGACAATACAGCCACTCAAGGTACACCTGTACATTCCACCCATGACCATACAGTCACTCCATATATAGATAAACACACATATGACCATGTAGGTACTCTCGTTATTTACATAAACCACAGCAATGCCCATCGAGCCACATTGTGTACACCTGTACTGGGTAGTCATAACCATATAACCATAGTCACTTCATGTATACCTATTCACCTCACACACGACCATACACTCACTCCTTGCATCCCTATACATCTCACCATGGCCACCCCTTTCATGACCATATAGCTAATAATGTACACCTATTCACATCATTCATGACCATACAGTAACTCCCTTTATACATATTCACCTCACCTATGACCACACGGTGACTCCCTGGTCGCCATCTTGACCTCCACCCTGTATCATGTTGATTAATTTTTATCCTAATAGGCCAGAATAGCCACATATTATGATTCATTTCAGTTCCATTTCAATATCTGCCCATTGCCCAAATATAGCCAGTATCCAAAAAGAGGTTCTCGGAAAAAAACAAACAAGGCAACTTTAATATTAATTTGTTATGCCCCACAAGGAAATGGACAACCATGATAGAACATTTAGTTGTCAGTTGATTAGCTAACATGTAAAATAACCAAGTGAGTCACAATTTGCTACATTTTCGGAAATGCAGAGAATAATGTTTGAGACATATCAGTGTAAAAAATGGTTGCCATTTTGGAAGCCATTTTGAGTAATTTGGTTTATAAACACATTAGTGTGACACATTTAAGGTAGATCAAAAGAATAAACACCATTCATACCAGACATAGTTACATTTTACTTGAAATTTTTTGTGGCGTTATTTATGTCAAGCTTGTGAGAGAAAAATCCAATAATTCTGGTAATGTCAGTGGTGACAATAGTAAAAATTAACTAAGGTGAATCAGACATGTTAGTGTTCAATGTATAGAAGGCAGAATAGCCAATTTTATACATCAACCACAACTTCTAAGCGATTGCGGGACACGCTGGGGCAATATATAACATTTCCATATTTTGGCAGCCAAATATACAGCAGAATGCAGTTGTTGGGTTCCATTCCTTCACAGGTAATAATTACCTTTCATCGTTGTTCCGAAAAGGAAAAAAACACTTCCGGAAGTTGCCGGAAAAACCATCAAGATATATGGAAGTCATGGCTTATTTAGGAACGAATTGTTTTTTGGACAGTGACATGCTTAATACAATCAAGGAGTTGACATGTGCCTTATACATGTATGGTCCACATTCGAGAAAAGTGAATTAAGCTAGGTGGGTAAAGTTCCAACAGAAGCCAACATGATACCAAAATAGTGGAGACTTGCAACCGTCGCCAAATCAACCACTCCCGGTGTAGCACTTCATGGATGGACGGCCGATAGGCAGCCTGAGTTGTTTGAACCATTCTTCCCGTAAGATGTTGCACAGAAATTCTATTGACTGATACCATCACATTTGTTGAAAGTGACAGTGAAGATGAGATTACATAATCCGTGGGCAGAACTATTGCAATTTATTATATGAATTCTATCAATAGTATGAACGACCTTTCGAGTTTAGTATAGCATAAAATTGAAAGCATTGAGAACACTATCTTGGGGTAGGGTTAAGTTTTACTTAAAGGTGTACGTCATCAAATAACATGGACGTGCTTTACTTCGCTCTGTATTTATGCTGAATATTTGTCATAATTTCAATGGATCGGCTGTATATTTTCGACAGGAGTGGTGTATTCATTCAATATAACATGTGCAGTGCAGACTTTTCGAGGACAATGCTGGAGATTCGACATTATCGGTACGTCAACTTTGAAATCGCCTCGAATCGCACCATGTTGTTTGTTTTGATTTGAACTCCATATACGCCCAAAATTTCGTCTGCTGTGCGGTAGCTTCTGTTCGTCGGTGCCCAGCAAGTCAGCCCAATCTTTCACCCACATCATACAGACGGGATTGTTTGAGCTACTCACTATGACAATCCGGTACTTCTGAAAACAACTCATGATTCAATCAATAATTATTATGGATCAACATGGCGCTGTCGACATCCAACGTAACTGCTTGTTGTCCAGTTTACTGTTATAACTGATTGTCACAATTAACTAATACGTAATGGATGGTCTGCTAACAAAAGCTGACTTAGTTCTCAATGGTTTTGAAGGGTCGTACATGACTCAAGATCCTTATGAAGTCGATATGCTATCTGAAGGGGAGCTGGATGAAAACAATGCAATACCGGACCAGGACTCAACAATACTCATTAACAGAATACAAACTATTAAAGTACATGAATTTTCTGTGGAGCCCCAAGAAAATGGTAAACAATATGTAACTTTGGATATCCCAAATCAGTCCGCTTACGACGCCTTTGCAGCACGTGTGTGTAATGGATCACTCGACAAGGCGATCTCACCTTATCTGAGCAGGATGTTAACAGATATCCATACATCAACCAAAGATGAATTCATCAGAAAAGCAGTTTCGTGTTGTGGTGGATGTGAACTGATTCTGGAGTCAATTCGACAGACACTATTCTCCGCAATAAAACATCCGTGCATTCACATTAGTCCAGATGCTATATTAAAACGTAGGACGAATTCTGTAAAGGGAACTTCTGTAACAAAGCTTGGCAACGACGTCTATAACATATTCCAGTGTTTATTAGATGAGAGCACAATCCACATAGAGGAAATGTTGAGTGCTCCCAAGCTGCCAAAAACTGTGAGGAAACCCAATGGGAAACCTACCAACAATTCGATTCCGACGACATCTGGTTCACAAAACGCGACCTACGTCTGCGATATCCATAACGGCACTGATGTCATAACTGAAACCACCCAGAATAGTCTACAGCCAACGATATCGGATATCTCAAGTGTGGTTTCTTTATTGAAGCAAACATGCGAACATATAGAACACGACTTGACTGAAACGATTCCAAAAATGAATGGTCGACTCGAATCGTTAGAAATTGCGATGACAGACGCGATGGGAAGGATGCAAGAACTTGAAGATGATGCGACTGTGACAAAATTAACATGTGAGCGAATCGAGAGTGACAAGTGTACGGGAGTGGTCAGACTTAAAAGTGACATTAAGCAAATGCGCCAAGTAATGGATAATATGTTCGAATGCATGACTGACACGGTGACGAAAATAGCCTCACAAGAAGGCATATACAATTCAATGAAGGGTCGGATGAAAACAGTAGAGAAAGCTGTGAAAAATGCCAATGAACAACAGGAGCAATCAAACAAAAGTGACCATAACTGTGAACAACAATGTCGCGAAGCTTGGACAAGCGACCTGAATACATTCTCTTCTCATATTTTCGGCGAGTTGAACAAGTTTTCCTATAATGTTATAAGGGCAGTCAAATCACCAGCTTACTTCCAGAATATGTCGATATCTTCGGACCCATCTATGATCTATTCACCTACTTCACTTTCTGCTTCATGTATCGACACTAAAGAAGATGCCAATTCAATAGATGGTTCCAAATCTGGTGACATTGTTCCATCAGGAGCGTGTAGTGTTGAAACTGTGATTTTGGGCGCAAGTAATTGCGCTGGGATTGACTTCGAAAAACCTACTGTCAAAAACTTTTCTGTGAGTGGAGCCAGCTATGGTGAAATATCTGATCTTTTGTTGTCAGTAGAGCAAGATCCTGTGGTAGGGAAAGCGCTGGGTAATGTGACATCTGTCCTCATTCACCTCGGGACTAACGATATCACAAGACACAAGTACAATGTAACCCCAGTTGTCTTGAATATTACAGACTCTATTTCCAAAATTACCACATTACTGCCAAACGCCAAGATTCTTCTATACAGTGTGCCACAAAGAAAGAGTTATGGTCATGATCCTGAAACCGATGACCATAATTCTGCAGTGTATGCTGTGAACGACGTTCTATCTGGTCTGTGCGATCGAAATGAAAATTTTGAATTTGTGGACACAGCTGAAGTGTTTTCATCCGCGAATGGAATTAGGGATGAGCTGTACAAAAGCAGAACGAAGGATCGCAGAGGAATCCATTTCAGCTTTGCGGGAAGAACTGCACTGACTAAATGCTTCATGAAAGGAATTAACCAAGGGAATGCTGCCAATGGAAACTCAGTCGACAAAAGCTCGGCCGATATAAATCACAACAGCAGCAGCAACAACAATAACAACAACAACAACATAAACAATACGCCTACCAATATCGACCATAGTAATACGAGTAGGACACCAAATCAGAGTGCACGTTCTTCTGTTCAAAACAATAGCAACGGAGAGAGAGTCACAGAAACAGTGGTCCCATTAAAACAAAACGCGTGTTTGTCGGTAATCTACCGGCTAACACAACAACTGAAAACATGGAGGACCACTTGAATCACTTTGGTGTACGCTTCTCCATTGTGAGGATACTGAGAAGCCGCAACAATTCGAAATTCGTGTCAGCGAGAATCAACGTGCACCGAGATGATGTTTATATGGTCTTTGACAACTACTTCTGGCATGGTAATGCATTCTGTCGTTATTGGATGTCAAAACCAAATTTCGAGAATAATGACTCCTACAGAAGATCATACTCGCATGGACATTCGTATGACGATCCCAGGCGATCTACATACCACCATACAAACAGTCTTGGTGTAAATAGTATCAATATGAGCGGCGGTGATTAGCCGAACAAGAAGAATAACTCTAGTGTATTAATATACTTTCATTTTAGCACATAGAATCAGTACAGATAAGATCTATTACTTTATTGAGAGCTATATTATATATATATAACTCACTGTCATTATAAACAACAACTGTTAATAATGTCTTCTACAACATGTTCTTTAAAATTAGGCACTTGGAATGCCACAGGCATAATGGGTAGCAGTAGCTACCTCAGTCGGTTATTATCCGACGAGACTATAGACATCTTCGGAATTAGTGAACACTGGCTGCCGGAACACAATGTTTCGTTTCTTGAGGCTATTAGTACTTAGCTGTTTGCGATTCCTCGCATAGACTACCTTTACAACGCGGCAGATACAAAGGTGGTGTTTCTATCTTCTGGCACAAACGATTAGACAGCGTGATATCTGCCATAGAGTGCTATGACGATCGAATTATTGGAATTCAAATCCACCTATCAGAATACAACTATCTTTATATCTTCCAAGTCTATCTTCCATCGACAAACTATTCTGTCGAGTTTTATAAAGAATATCTTGAGAAAGTATCTGATCTAATAATAGCCTATTCATCACTAGGTAAAGTAATTTTTATTGGAGACTTCAACGGAAATCTTGAAAAAACAGACTCGCGTAACAGGTGGTTTCGGGATATGCTGAATGTTCGTAGATATATGTCCGCCAATAATTCAATTATGTGTGAAGATCGTCTCACAACGTTCGTCCCCGCGGACGGATCATGTGGGACTATCATCGATCATATATTGATACATAATGATGAATTTCATAGGGTCCGTCGAGTAGTGGTGCTTGATGACAACGAGGAAAACACTTCTAACCATAGGCCAATCCTTATGGAGATTGCCTGTGATCGACTAAATACAAACATTGAAACGCGGTGCCCGGCATGGGACTGGCGAACCGTTCGGGCTAATAATAACATGTTGTTGTGCTACTAATCTAAAATAGAAGCAGCTTTACCTGTTTGCAATGTGTCTGATATTGAAATGCTTGACATTGTTTACGATAAAACCGTGGTAGCAATTCAAAATGCAGCTGAGCTTGCAATCCCAAAAAAATCATTCAAGCCTTTTCTGAAACCATACTGGAATACTACACTAAAGCAACTGCACAGAGAAATGCGCTCTTGTCGTGGTACATGGTTATTAGAGGGAAGGCCTAGAGGGCACTCACACCAAAGTTACTCGCGGTATAAAGAAACAAAGCGATTATTTCGAAAAGAATTACGCAAATGCAATTCGAAATTCATGGCTGACCAGAATAATGAATTAGACCAAGCTGCCGAAATTGATCAGGGACTATTTTTTTGAAAATTCAACACGGTTAAATCTAAGCGAAAAGAAACAAATAGCAGCATTTTTGAGGTTGATGGCATCACGATAAGAACTCGCAGCGAAATAACTGATGCATGGGCAAATTATTATGAAACTTTATACTCCCCACTTGAGTTCGACGAATTCGACAATTCTTTCTTTAACGATATTAACAAAATCGTGTCTAATCTCTTAAATGATCCCGAACGTGGGTCATATGATGACATAATAACATACTCTGTGTCCATAGAAGAACTGACAACAGTCATAAAAACGGGAGCATCTCACTTTGCCGACGGCTATTGTTTCCGGGGGTACCTGCACGAGGTGGCAATAATCCCTTACTTCAATCATTTGCCGCTTATAGTCTATTCCTCTTTTCTGTTGGTGTTTTAATGGTTTGTCCTCTCTTTTTGTAGGTTTTTAATGATTTGTTTTGGAACCTTTGGTGCTGATTCAATGTTGATGTCAGGAAATAATCTATGTCATGTTTTATTTATTTATTGATGCAAAATAATTAATAAAATACATACAGGGAGATAACAAACATATAACAAATACACGACAATAATTCAACAAAAAGCTCAATGGCGAACTAATTTTGCGATTGAATCTAAGTATTCTACAACGTCGATCTCGTTTTCCCTGAATATTCTCTTGAAATGTCTAAGAGATGCGTTGACCGCCCGATATTTTCTTCTCTGTGGTTGAACTCTGCCGCCACCAGTCAGTTGAAGTATCGTTGATTCTGTATAGGCTTGTTCTTCCATACATTCTTCCCATTCTTCTCGTACATTGAGACAAGCATCGCTCAACTGGTCGACGGGGACGAATGGTAAGGCGATGGCACCCTTTGAGTTGCGTTGTTGGACATATGTCTTTAATCGCGTTCTGTGCCGCTTTCTCGTAGTCTGTGAACACGGTTGGTGGATTAAGCTGGATGTTGACATCGTTGGACTTTTGTTTTAGTGTCTGGAAGAATCTGGTGTATGTCGCCTGATTCTTGTTCGACAGGAATCCATAAACAAGTGGCAAAATTAGATTTGATGTCTATTTTTTGTATATAGATATATCAGTTAAATATGATTATAAATTAGAACGCTCTTTATTGTCTAGCGTTTTGTTTAGAGAAGAATGGATGCTCTTTATGTCTCAAACATAAATTTACTACGTGAACTCGGATGGAACACCCTTTCACAACGTCGAGCATGGCACAAGTTACGCCTTACATACCGAATAATGACACGAAACGCACCCCCATATATATTGGATAAAATTCCCCCAACAACAGGAGAAATAACTAAACAGAGATATGAATTCAGAAACCCTAATTACGTTCGAAATTTTACACCCGGTTCTCAACACACAAACTGTAGTTTCTTCCCTACAATGGTTTCGATTTGGAATAGTTTGGATAAAGTAGCTCAACAATGTACCTCGATCTCCATATTCTCAAATATTGTAAACCCCCTGTTGAAGACATTGAGACCACCAAACTCATATTGTATAGGAAGAAGAAGAGATAACATTTTACTATGTAGACTCCGAAATAGGTGTAGTGACTTAAACGGAGACAAGCTAAACAATTATTTAACAAAAAATCCTAAATGTAACTGTGGATACAAAGTCGAAGATGCTGATCACTTTCTGTTTACTTGTCCTTTTTACTTAAATGAAAGAGCTATAATGGAAGAAAAAATAGCTGGCATTGGACTACATATTGTCCATTCTGCAGATTTACTTTGTGGATCTCCATTGATTTCCTATAAAGAAAACTGCATTCTCTTCACAGCTGTACAGAAATACATCATATCGTCTCAACGTTTTTGTAATGAGAATATTGATTGGAATAGTAGACCACCAAATGATTCTACATAACCAAATGTATTACCTGCATACTCTGTACGATGATTCAATTACCTTACCCTATTTCCTGAACCAGCCTGATGTGTATATAAACAAAGATTTACTTTTGTAGGAAAATTCAACAATCCGCATTAAATTTATGTTCGTGTCTTTATATTAGGGGAGAGGAGCGTTTTCTAAGTTGAAATAACTTGTGCTCCGATCCCCATTGTACTCCCATCATATGTTTATGTTATTACAGCTTGTGTATTATTACTTATATTATGTTAATGTATGGGATGTTCAATAAAAATATGGAATGGTATTGGTGGCCAACTCTATGCGAGTGGGTATATAGAAAAACTTCATACTTTCACTGAACACGATTTAAAACACGACCAAAACTAAATTAGTTAATCCAGTCGGTTCTAATCAAGAATATATATGACATTAAACAAATATTACTACTAATAAATAAAATGTCTTGCCGTATAATTGGATCCAAAAGAATGAAATATCAGCAAAACAAATCCGTGCTCGCAGGCTAACACAATTTGAATTACGACCGACTCGCGCGCTCTCACGACAAGGTCATAAAACTAATTGGACCGCCGGGACGTGTTTATATAGGCGTAGAGGCAGTTGCCTATCCCTGTGTATACTAGTCCCAGCTATAATATTGCAATTTAAATTTGTTATTATATTCCCAATATTGAGCCAATATGGTCATTTATAATTAACCCTTCCATGACTGGGGCTTCTTGAAATTTTGTGTAAACCCTGTGCCAATGCATTCTCTTACATATATAAAGATCCTGTGCCAATGCATTCTCTTATATATGAGTCTCCCATAGGGATCCTCACATATATGAGAGATTACATTGGCCTAACAATATTTACCTCGACCTTGTAAACCAGTGCATTCTCTTATATATGCAGGGCTTCCTATGGGAGACTCATATATAACAGAATGCACTGTCACAGGTTCTTTAATTCTGCAAACGGGTTAATATAATTTATCTTGGCAAAATATGGACAAACTGATTATAAGTCTTCAACAAAGATGCCTTCTGACATTCTCTGTACGCGGTTACATATTATACAAAGTTTGAAATTAATTTGCCAGTTAATTACTAATATTATGGAGTCACTCATTCGTAGCTCCATTCATTCATCAATTCAATATTAACTAAAAAATAGTATGAAACTATAATCGATGTAAACAATGTTTCATTGTGTTGACATTTGGCTCTTCAAGTTTGAAAATCTTCTGGCTTGTGGAACAGTTTGTTAGGGCGCTTAAGCGTAAATAAATAATAAATGTGAAAAGGGCCTCCCATATGAAACAACCATTGTTGAGCCATCTAACTGATATTGGGGAATAAATACTAGCAACTATGGGAGGCCCTTTTCACATTTATTATTTATTTACGCTTAAGCTCAAATCATTTGTGCTTAAGCGCAAATATATCATTTTTGCGCTTAAGCGGAAATCATTTGCGCTTAAGCGCAAATAAAAATTAATATGCATTGATCCCCCTGAATTAATTTTAAATGGCACAGGCCTAAACACATCACTAAAGTTTATATAGCCCCACCATATGAGGGAAACAATCCCACAGTAACCCCAAGATATGTTGTATGACCATGGAAATGGTATAGATCTGTGCAGGATATGTCTCTTTTATAAAATATACTATATCTCTGGGATGGAGACACAAATTCTTGGGGACAGGGATGCTGATATTATGAAAATAGTGGTTTTCCCCCTATTTCAAGTAAATAAGTACACAATATGAGGGAAGCAGACCCCCAGTAACCCCTAATTCCCAATTTATGGCCATGGAAATGGTATATATCTGTACAGGAGATGTCCCTTTAATAAAATATACTTGAGCTCTGTGAGTGAGGCACCAATTCTTGGGACACCAGGGACAGAGATGCTGATATGCATATGGATTTTCTTTTCTTCAACTTTCCAGTCTGTATGGGGCTACTACTATGGGCCCATGATAATATAATATGAGATGGACTCAATCATTCATATCAGAGGGATGTAAGGGAGTGTTAGGTATTTGCGCTTAAGCGCAAATGATTTGCGCTTAACCACAAATGATTTGCGCTTAAGCGAAAATAAAAATGTCTTAAGCGCAAATGATTTACACTTAAGCACAAATATTTGCGCTTAAGCGCAAATAAATAATAAATGTAAAAATGGCCTCCCATAAGCAACAAGTAAAATTAATAAACAATTATTTATTAACATATTAAATAATAATCAAAATTAAATAGCTCAGCCGGATATCGCCAACTGATTTGGACATGTGAACTGCTCGTTTCATTCGCTTAATTCACGTCACTACTAGTCCAGACTCCAGTCCATTTATGAGAAAAAAATCCAACGCCGTAACTATTTGCAACATAATTTGTTTTTGCTGAAATAAGTACCGGCACATAAACCCTCCATAAACAACAAACTAAATATTAGCAAAAATCGGAAAAAAAGGAAATAGGTGAATTTCGTGATAAAAATTTGGGAAAATTTGCTGAAATAATCAATTTATGGATATTCATGGTTGTATATAAAAAAATTTAATTCATATGTCATACAAATATCACGCCTATTTTGTCAAACTCAATTTGCTGAATCCAGAACTGAAATCCGTTCCCAGATTCGTTAAGTATTTTTCGAATTGTATGCCTTCAAATACGCGTTTACCTGATAATCATAATGTAGTGATGTTGGGACCTCAATTTTGCAGAATGATTCAATGAGCCAAATACCATATCTTATTGTTAATTATTTAAAAGACTACAGCAAACTGGAGGGCCTTTTTCCGTGTTTTAGTAATTACAAAATTAGATGAAAAACAATATATTAATATGCGCATCTGTGATTAAGAAGAAAATTTATGCTTTATGGTATGGACTTAGCCAAGATTGCCTCTGAGTCTGACACTGGAACTGTGTGATGAAAACGTTCAGAATCGACAATCGATTGAATCGAATCATGATTCATATATCTCGAAACAGCGCACAATTCTATGATATTAAATGATTTTTCATTTAAGTGCAATAATGCCGTTTTAGCGTTTCTAAATTTCCAAAACTGTCGAAAATGTAAATTTGTAACCCAAGGTAACGTAACAAAAATGTACGCAAAGTAGTCAAGTACGTATATTGAGCATGGCGCTTTCTCGTGTCTATGCATGGTGTTATAACTTCCGGCGAGTCATGCGCAGAAGTGTCGCCTAATCACGGATAGCAGCTATCCTCCACCCTAATACCAAGGCTAGCGTTACGTCGTTCAGTTGGACGGAACAGTGAGCGGAGTGTCTGCACCGCTATAAGTCTGATCGTGCCACACTAGTGTGCCAATGACCTTGGCCTTGATATAGCGTGCCACACTACCATTGATGAAGGGATTTTTAGTCTATGGCACTACTGTACCAACTTTCATACAAGATAGTGTTTCTCCCCTTGGTACGGGTCATTTTGAGGTCATTCGGCCAAAAAAACATGGCTGCCAGCGGCCATCTTGGATTTCAAAATTTGCAACAAAATACAACACGATAACTGCCTGCAGTCAGTTTACAGTTGGAATTACATTATTTCTCTCATTCAAAGTGGCTTTGAAGCCCAACTCATTGCCAAAACACTAAAAAACAAGCAGGAAATTTAGTTTTTAGTTGCGAAAAAATTGCTTGTTGGTGGCTTTGACCACCCACCCACCCCGACATACGTGCCCGAATTTTTTTTTTCACCCCTCCCCCCTGCTTGGTACGGTATGATGATCGAAAGCCCGTCTATTACTGATCTGTAGGTTTGTTTTCAATGTTTGAAGCATGGTATATGAAGGTATATTTGGTAAAACTGTTTGCAAACATTAATTATAATATGCGACGTGTATGTTGTTCTAATGCCATAGAATCAAAATATTTTAAAGAGCGTACCGGTACGTGCATTTAAAATTAGACTCAGTGGACCACACAACTGACACTTATAATAAAGAGCGTTTTGTTCCACATCTGTGGCGTGGGAACTTGTAGTAAGATGCAGTTTGATGAAACAATAAATTATAATCTGCTTTCTATTTGTATATTAAAGTCACACTGATCAGTGTTACACATTTCAGAAAACCAATTAGATTATATAGCGTAATTGAACGTCCTACTTGTCGTGTAGTTTTGAACTGGTAATTAGCGTTGAACTAGGATAGTGAACCATACAGATAGGGAACTTTGGGAAGGCAAATATTACGCTCTTATTTTGACGCTAGCTGGAGAATAGAAAATTCTGGGGAAAAAACCTCTGTATTTATATATAACTAGCATGTTAGCCCGCCACTGGCGGCATTCGTCCCATGGCTTTGTTCGAAAAAGCAATTGCAACAGGTTCCGAGACACTTGTGCAGCAAGTTTGTACCAAACTTCGTCAGAAACATGACATTTTTTTAATTATTTTGTTTTTATTTATTTTTGTTTTTTATTTTTTAATATGAATTTAATGTTTTTTAAATTTAATATATATATTTTTTCTGAATTGTTTTTATATTTAAAAAAAAAAATTATTTTAAATTGTTTTAATTAAAAATTTTGTTTCTGGCGGAAAATTTTACCCGATGAAATCCCCCCTTCCTAGGAACGACAGACAACGCATTCTTTGTTTTTTTCTTTTTGTTTAACCTGCCTGTACCCGTCCTAATGTCGTGAAATCTCTCTGCATAATATTTCGAGCGATAACATTGCATTGAATTGAAAACAAACACTTCCCGTCGTGAAATCTCTGTACGATAACATTGCATTGAATTGAAAAGAAACGCTTCCCGTCGGGAAATCTCTCTGCATAATATTTCTCTCTGCATAATATTTCGAGTCTGTAACATTGCATTGAATTGAAAACAAACGCTTCCCGTCGTGGTCTCTCTGCATAATATTTCGAGCGACAGGCTACAAACTCCCGTCATACAGATAAGTAGATAGCGAAAACGACGCTCTTTATATAGACACTGCGGAAAACAAACGCTCATTAAATTATGACTTGATTAACCACCGCGGTGCCGATTGCGGTGATTTGGGAAGGGGGAAACGGTGCTCTGAGCTTCTCCAAAACGCCGCGACAACGATTCCCGTGGGTTTTTACATTTAGATGGGAAGTTTGAACTCAATCGAGCGAACCGTTTTCGATTCCATGAAGTACACACACATATACACACATATATATATATACGGAAGTCTCAAATTATATAGTAGACTAGCAGGTTAGCCCGCCACCGGCGGCTTGTCCGAAACATGACATTTTTTTTTTTTCAATGAGTTAATTGTGACATTTGTTTATATTTTTTTTTAATTTTTAGCTCCACGCGTTTCAATAAGAAAAAATTGTACCCGGTAGCTCCACCCGTTTCCGAGATCTGGTCTGCGCATGCGCGAAGCTGGCGTCGCACGGGCTCGGCGACCCGATCAAATTTGTACCCGGCCCAAGATACATTCACATAGCAAATTTCAAGTCGATAGCTCCACCCGTTTCCGAGATCTCGTCTGCGCATGCGCTGCACTGGCGTCGCATGGGCTCGGCGACCCGATAAAATTTGTACCCGTTGCAAGATACATTCACATAGCAAATTTCAGGTCGATAGCTCCACCCGTTTCCGAGATCTGCCTTTCTGCATAATATTTCGAGCGATAACATTGCATTGAAATGTCAGACTCCCATCGTGAACCTCAACACGAAGTAAACACGTGTTTCGAGCGATAACATTGCATTGAAATGCCTCCCATCGTGAACCTCAAGACGACGTAAAACACGTGTTGCGTTCTAGGAAATGCACTCAATGCAGATGCTAATAACGTTGACTTCGTATATATATATATAATGACGTTATTAACCCCGGCCGTGCCGTTTGAGCTGATTTTTATGACTGGGAGTGGAGTACGGGTGCTCGGAGCTTCTGGAAAACGCGTGGACGACATCGTACGTGGTATTTTACCTTTAGATAGGAAGTTTGAGCTCAATCTGTCCAGCCGTTCCCGTCCTAATGTACTATTTCGAGCGATAACAATTGTCAGACTCCCATCGTGAACCTCAACACGAAGTAAACACGTGTTTCGAGCGATAACATTGCATTGAAGTCAGACTCCCATCGTGGACCCCCAAGACGACGTAAACACGTGTTTGTTCCGGTATAACTTTGGAGACTCTGACTTCATATATATATATAATGACGTTATTAACCCCGGCCGTGCCGTTTGAGCTGATTTCGATGACTGGGAGTGGATAAAGGGTGCTCAGAGCTTCTCGAAAACACGATTACGGCGGTGTCGATGGGATTTTACACTTACATACGAAATTTGATCTCAATCTGTACACGCGTTTTGGATTCTATGAAGTACACACATATATACACACACATATATATACGAAGTCTCAAAATATATAGTACTAGCAGGTTAGCCCGCCACTGGCGGCATTCGTCCCATGGCTTTGTTTCAGAAACATGACATTTTTGAATATGAATATGTTTTTTTAATTTAATATATTTTGTTTCTGAATTGTTTTTTTATTGTTAATTTTTTTTTATTTTAAATTGTTTTAATTAAATTGTAAATTGTTTTAATTATTTTTTTTGTTTCTGGCGGACAAATTTACCCGTAGAAATCCCCACTGGCGGCATTCGTCTCATGGCTTTGTTTCAGAAACATGACATTTTTTTAATTTAACCAAATTTCAAGTCGATAGCTCCACCCGTTTCCGAGATCTGGTCTGCGCATGCGCGAAGCTTGCGTCGCACGGGCTCGGCGACCCGATAAAATTCGTACCCGGGGCAAGATACATTCACATACCAAATTTCAAGTCGATAGCTCCACCGGTTTCCGAGATCTCGTCTGCGCATGCGCGAAGCTGGCGTCGCACGGACTCGGCGACCCGATAAAATTTGTATCCGGGGCAAGATACATTCACAATTTCACATAGCAAATTTCAAGTCGATAGCTCCACCCGTTTGCGAGATAACGCATTCTTTGTTTTTCAATGAGTTAATTCATGGTACCCGTCCTCCCCGTCCTAAACTTCAGAGCGGACAGTCAATTAATCCCGTCGTAAAATCCCTCTGCATAATATTTCGAGCTCTTAGATCAATTCTGCCTTTTTAGTTGCATTTCGTCCGCATCCGTATTTCGGACGCATGGGGTCAGTCGTTTAGCCACGTCCATTGGAATCCGCATCGGACGCATGGGGTATCGTTTAGCCACGTCCATTGCAATAATGAGCGTTAATTGTTAAAACCTCCGTATAAGGTATAGATAAAGAGCGTTATTGCCTTAACCCCCGCCGTGCCTTTGCGGTGATTTGGGAGTGGATAAAGGGTGCTCAGAGCTTCTCGAAAACACGATTACGGCGGTGTCGGTGTGATTTTACACTTACATACGAAATTTGATCTCAATCTGTACACGCGTTTTGGATTCTATGAAGTACACACACAAACACACACACATATATACGAAGTCTCAAAATATATAGTATAGACTAGCAGGTTAGCCCGCCACCGGCGGCTTGTCCGAAACATGACATTTTTTAAATATTTGTTTTTAATTTTTAGCTCCACGCGTTTCAATAAGAAAAATTTGTACCCGGTAGCTCCACCCGTTTCCGAGATCTGGTCTGCGCATGCGCGAAGCTGGCGTCGCACGGACTCGGCGACCCGATAAAATTTGTACCCGGCGCAAGATACATTCACATAGCAAATTTCAAGTCGATAGCTCCACCCGTTTCCGAGATCTCGTCTGCGCATGCGCTGCACGGGCGTCGCATGGACTCGGCGACCCGATAAAATTTGTACCCGGTGCAAGATACATTCACATAGCAAATTTCAGGTCGATAGCTCCACCCGTTTCCGAGATCTGCCTTTCTGCATAATATTTCGAGCGATAACATTGCATTGAAATGTCAGACTCCCATCGTGAACCTCAACACGAAGTAAACACGTGTTTCGAGCGATAACATTGCATTGAAATGACTCCCATCGTGAACCTCAAGACGACGTAAAACACGTGTTGCGTTCTAGGAAATGCACTCAATGCAGATGCTAATAACGTTGACTTCGTATATATATATATATAATGACGTTATTAACCCCGGCCGTGCCGTTTGAGCTGATTTTTATGACTGGGAGTGGAGTACGGGTGCTCGGAGCTTCTGGAAAACGCGTGGACGACATCGTACGTGGTATTTTACCTTTAGATAGGAAGTTTGAGCTCAATCTGTCCAGCCGTTCCCGTCCTAATGTACTATTTCGAGCGATAACAATTGTCAGACTCCCATCGTGAACCTCAACACGAAGTAAACACGTGTTTCGAGCGATAACATTGCATTGAAGTCAGACTCCCATCGTGGACCCCCAAGACGACGTAAACACGTGTTTGTTCCGGTATAACTTTGGAGACTCTGACTTCATATATATATATAACTAGAAGGTGACCCGACTTCGTCCGGGCTATTAAAAAAACAAATTTCAAGTCGATTGCTCCACCCGTTTCCTAGATCTGGTCTGCGCATGCGCGAAGCTGGTGTCGCACGTGCTCGGCGACCCGATAAAATTCGTATCCGGGGCAAGATACATTCACATACCAAATTTAAAGTCAATATCTCAACCCGTTTCCGAGATCTCGTCTGCGCATGCGCGAAGCTGGCGTCGCACGTGCTCGGCGACCCGATAAAATTCGTATCCGGGGCAAGATACATTCACATACCAAATTTAAAGTCAATATCTCAACCCGTTTCCGAGATCTCGTCTGCGCATGCGCGAAGCTGGTGTCGCACGTGCTCGCGACTTCGTCCGGGCTATTCAAAAACCAAATTTCAAGTCGATTGCTCCACCCGTTTCCTAGATCTGGTCTGCGCATGCGCGAAGCTGGTGTCGCACGTGCTCGGCGACCCGATAAAATTCGTATCCGGGGCAAGATACATTCACATACCAAATTTCAAGTCGATAGCTACACCCGTTTCCGAGATATATAGCCCAATGTCATTTGCGGTTACCTCGGCCGGTGATGAGTTAACTCGACACAGTCAAATGCATCGGCAGGGTGAGAGTTAACGTAATCTAACTTTATGACCTCTGACGACGTCATAGAAATTACGCATTGATTTTATCCCGATAAAAGCATCGTACCACTTGTACCTAATAATTGAGGCAGATAACTAAAACGGATACATACATATTATATATCGTTGGAAAGATGAAGCCACACAGATTCTAACCGTGCAAATTATATGACTGGCAATTTATTATTCGCGCTATATCGAATCGATTTGTGAGCACCGAACTGAAATATATTAGCGCAAAAACGGCGTAAAAACAGATTTGACCTCCGCACGTGAAAAGTTGACCTCGCACGGACAAATAAATATGCCTATGTTCGTCTCCGGCCGAAAATACCCTAAAATACCAAATTTCATCGAAATTGGCTTAGTCGTTTTCGAGTCCATCGATTTCAAACAAACAAACACATACACACACACACAGATCTTTCAAAATATATAATAGACTAGAAGGTGACCCGACTTCGTCCGGGCTATTAAAAAACCAAATTTCAAGTCGATTGCTCCACCCGTTTCCTAGATCTGTTCTGCGCATGCGCGAAGCTGGTGTCGCACGTGCTCGGCGACCCGATAAAATTCGTATCCGGGGCAAGATACATTCACATACCAAATTTAAAGTCAATATCTCAACCCGTTTCCGAGATCTCGTCTGCGCATGCGCGAAGCTGGCGTCGCACGTGCTCGGCGACCCGATAAAATTCGTATCCGGGGCAAGATACATTCACATACCAAATTTCAAGTCGATAGCTACACCCGTTTGCGAGATATATAGCCCAATGTCATTTGCGGATACCTCGGCCGGTGATGGGTTAACGCGACACAGTCAAATGCATCGGCAGGGTGAGAGTTAACGTAATCTAACTTTATGACCTCTGACGACGTCATAGAATTTACGCATTGATTTTATCCCGATAAAAGCATCGTACCACTTGTACCTAATAATTGAGGCAGATAACTAAAACGGATACATACATATTATATATCGTTGGAAAGATGAAGCCACACAGATTCTAACCGTGCAAATTATATGACCGGCAATTTATTATTCGCGCTATATCGAATCGATTTGTGAGCACCGAACTGAAATATATTAGCGCACGGACAAATAAATATGCCTATGTTCGTCTCCGGCCGAAAATACCCTAAAATACCAAATTTCATCGAAATTGGCTTAGTCGTTTTCGAGTCCATCGATTTCAAACACACACACACACACACACACAAACAAACACATACACACACAGATCTTTCAAAATATATAATAGATGACGTTATTAACCCCGGCCGTGCCGTTTGAGCTGATTTCGATGACTGGGAGTGGATAAAGGGTGCTCAGAGCTTCTCGAAAACACATCTACGGCGGTGTCGGTGGGATTTTACACTTACATACGAAATTTGATCTCAATCTGTACACGCGTTTTGGATTCTATGAAGTACACACACACATATATACACACATTTATACGAAGTCTCAAAATATATAGTATAGACTAGAAGGTGACCCGACTTCGTCCGGGGTTTGACCTTGAATTGTCTATTTTGAAGGCCAAGGTCAAGTGGGGTCACGATTTGACCCGTCCAAAACACTGCCCGAACAAAAGTACCCGACAAAAGTACCCGTCAAAATCCATCCGGTTTTACCCGATTTGACCTTTTAACCCGATTTGATTTCCACTCAAGTATATAAACGCGCCACATTTACACACGCTCATTAATTATCAAGTTTCAACGTAAAGATAAATTACCATCGGTGCCCGAGATATCGCCAAGACGTCTGAAACAGTCAAATGCATCGGCCGGTTGAGCGTTAACGTGATCTAACGTTATGAACTCTAACGACGTCATAGAAGTTACGCATTGTTTTTACCCTGATAGAAGATCGTACCAATTCTTCTTAATAATTGAGGCAGATAACTAAAACGGATACATACATATTATATATCGTTGGAAAGATGAAGCCACACAGATTCTAACCGTGCAAATTATATGACTGGCAATTTATTATTCGCGCTATATCGAATCGATTTGTGAGCACCGAACTGAAATATTTTAGCGCAAAACGGCGTAAAAACAGAGTTGACCTCGGCACGTGAAAAGTTGACCTCGGATCTGAAAATCAATATGCCTATGTTCGTCTCTGGCCGAAAATACCCCCATATACCAAATTTCATCGAAATTGGCTTAGCCGTTTTTGAGTCCATCGATTTCAAACACACACACACACACACAGATCTTTCAAAATATATAATAGACTAGAAGGTGACCCGACTTCGTCCGGGCTATTCAAAAACCAAATTTCGATTGCTCCACCCGTTTCCTAGATCTGGTCTGCGCATGCGCGAGCTGGTGTTGCACGTGCTCGGCGACCCGATAAAATTCGTATCCGGGGCAAGATACATTCACATACCAAATTTAAAGTCAATATCTCAACCCGTTTCCGAGATCTCGTCTGCGCATGCGCGAAGCTGGCGTCGCACGTGCTCGGCGACCCGATAAAATTCGTATCCGGGGCAAGATACATTCACATACCAAATTTCAAGTCGATAGCTACACCCGTTTACGAGATATATAGCCCAATGTCATTTGCGGATACCTCGGCCGGTGATGAGTTAACGCGACACAGTCAAATGCATCGGCAGGGTGAGAGTTAACGTAATCTAACTTTATGACCTCTGACGACGTCATAGAAATTACGCATTGATTTTATCCTGATAAAAGCATCGTACCACTTGTACCTAATAATTGAGGCAGATAACTAAAACGGATACATACATATTATATATCGTTGGAAAGATGAAGCCACACAGATTCTAACCGTGCAAATTATATGACTGGCAATTTATTATTCGCGCTATATCGAATCGATTTGTGAGCACCGAACTGAAATATATTAGCGCAAAAACGGCGTAAAAATAGATTTGACCTCCGCACGTGAAAAGTTGACCTCGCACGGACAAATAAATATGCCTATGTTCGTCTCCGGCCGAAAACACATCCAAATACCAAATTTCATCGAAATTGGCTTAGTCGTTTTCGAGTCCATCGATTTCAAACACACACACACACACACACACACACACACACAAACAAACACATACATACACACACAGATCTTTCAAAATATATAATAGACTAGAAGGTGACCCGACTTCGTCCGGGCTATTCAAAAACCAAATTTCGATTGCTCCACCCGTTTCCTAGATCTGGTCTGCGCATGCGCGAGCTGGTGTTGCACGTGCTCGGCGACCCGATAAAATTCGTATCCGGGGCAAGATACATTCACATACCAAATTTAAAGTCAATATCTCAACCCGTTTCCGAGATCTCGTCTGCGCATGCGCGAAGCTGGCGTCGCACGTGCTCGGCGACCCGATAAAATTCGTATCCGGGGCAAGATACATTCACATACCAAATTTCAAGTCGATAGCTACACCCGTTTACGAGATATATAGCCCAATGTCATTTGCGGATACCTCGGCCGGTGATGAGTTAACGCGACACAGTCAAATGCATCGGCAGGGTGAGAGTTAACGTAATCTAACTTTATGACCTCTGACGACGTCATAGAAATTACGCATTGATTTTATCCTGATAAAAGCATCGTACCACTTGTACCTAATAATTGAGGCAGATAACTAAAACGGATACATACATATTATATATCGTTGGAAAGATGAAGCCACACAGATTCTAACCGTGCAAATTATATGACTGGCAATTTATTATTCGCGCTATATCGAATCGATTTGTGAGCACCGAACTGAAATATATTAGCGCAAAAACGGCGTAAAAATAGATTTGACCTCCGCACGTGAAAAGTTGACCTCGCACGGACAAATAAATATGCCTATGTTCGTCTCCGGCCGAAAACACATCCAAATACCAAATTTCATCGAAATTGGCTTAGTCGTTTTCGAGTCCATCGATTTCAAACACACACACACACACACACACACACACACAAACAAACACATACATACACACACAGATCTTTCAAAATATATAATAGATAGATAGAAGATTATACAATAAACCAAATTTAATCATTGGTTAAATATATAGGGCTGGCGATATCATGTAATTCAATCAGTTAGATAATGAACGCTCTTTATTCAATGGCCTACCTAAATAAAGAGTGTTCAATCAGTGGGACATATACATGTAAGTATGTGCTATGTAAACTATAGATTATAGCAGGTTAGCCCGCCACTGGCGGCAATAGTCAGAAACATGACAATTCTTAAGTTTTAAATAATTTTTTTAATTAATTTAATTTTTTGGTTTTCAATGAGTTAATATTTTTGTTTTTCAATGAGTTAATTGTGCCTTTTTAAATCGATTTATTTTGGTTTTTCAATGAGTTAATTGTGCCTTTTTAATTTTGTTTTTCAATTTTAGCCGATTTTTTTTTTCAATGAACCCGTCCATGACACTTCCCGTATTTAGCAAGTTTGAGCTCAATCGGTTCGAGTCTATAAAGGACACACACATATATATGACACTTCCCGTAGGTAGCAAGTTTGAGCTCAATCGGCATTCCCTGGAATATGACACTTCCCGTAGGTAGGAAGTTTGAGCTCAATCGGCATTCCCTGGAATTTCCCAGTCACCAACGCGGCGTAATTTTGGTACATATATAGAGACCAATTGTCCATCGGCTGTCATGTGTAGTAAAGATGTCTTATAAGCCGACATTGCCGTGGGGATGCCCGTTCCTACACGCGTTTTCGATTCTATGAAGTACTCACATATATACACACACATAGTCTCAAATTATATAGTAGATTGGCAGATTCCAGTAGCTTTATAACGGTATATCTGGGTAGAAATCTGATGCTATATTCGTGATTATCTGGGATGATTTCGGTATATACCAAAGGTATATACTGTAAAAACAAAGCGCGCCATCCGTGCTCGCAGGGTTGGTCAGAAACAAATGTTTTTTAAATTTAATTTATGTTTTGTATTCTAATTGACACGGGCTCGCTATAACTCCGGTATCACTAACGTACGCGGCATTGGAAGGGTCGTGTTAACTTCCGCCTGGACCCACGTGGCGTGACGTAATTCACAACCACGTGTATTTACCTCGCGACCGCGACATACACAATGGCCCGATAATGGGCACACGTTCCCTGGCATTTCCCAGAAGATATTCATGGGGAGGTCAAGTGACCAATTTTGAAATTTGCTGGTCGCATTCGTCTGTATGTCTGAGGAATTCTCGGCTAGATATTGTTACCAACATGACATATTTAAATTAATCCCGCCGTGTACCCCATCACCAACGGCAACAAGACATGTGCTGCGTTCTAAAAATAGGTCGATTGCAGTGGATTCGTACAGATGACGAAATATGAGTGCGACAGATAATATTGTTTGATCGAGCATTTGAATTAATACGTCGCAAAACTCGCCTTGATGTTGGCTAATAGATATTTGTCCCTGCTAGGTGTTGGTAATGTCGTCACACAACACGCTCATGTCTGTATACAGTCTTACACGCACACGCCGAGACCCAGACGTAAGAATGACATTAGGCATATACGCTCTTTATCAACTACAATGCGATAGGAACGCTCTTTAACTATCAACGCGATTAACCCCCGCCGTGCCTTTGCGGTGATTTGGGAGTGGATAAAGGGTGCTCAGAGCTTCTCGAAAACACGACTACGGCGGTGTCGGTGGGATTTTACACTTACATACGAAATTTGATCTCAATCTGTACACGCGTTTTGGATTCTATGAAGTACACACACACACACACACACACACACACACACACATATATACGAAGTCTCAAAATATATAGTATAGATAGATTATACAATAAACCAAATTTAATCATTGGTGAATTTGTTTTTGTCCAGCCTTGAAAGCCCTTTATTGTAACAAACAGTTGTTTAGTTTACATAGCACATACTTACATGTATATGTCCCACTGATTGAACGCTCTTTATTTAGGTAGGCCATTGAATAAAGAGCGTTCATTATCTAACTGATTGAATTACATGATATCGCCAGCCCTATATATTTCTTTAAAGCCTATCACTATAATGAAATAAAAGGGTTGGTGATATCATATGTAATTTAATCAGTTAGAGAATGAAAGCTCTTTATTCAATGCACTCTATAGTTTATTAATTACTTTTAATGCATTATTAAATAAAGCTAAATATAGGCCTATCGGAATAAAATAACAAAAAAGGCTTATGATTCACAAAGAAATTATACAACAGTAAACGCTCTTTATTGAAGATATCAGTGTTGATGGTGGCATACACATAAATATATATGCTAGCTAGTACTGGGTCGCTCTTTAAGTAAATATGAAAAAATAGCATGAAATATGTGTATATTCCACAAAGGAAATTGATAGAAAGATATTTCGTTCTTTATCATGCAACAAAAAAATATGCCAACATCAATATTTATTTCAATAATTAATATCAAGTTAACTCGATCAATACTTAATTATGTAGCCTAATTGTTCGATTTGGATAACAATCGTGTCATTCTATATTCAAAAATAAATTATATAAAACAAATAGGAATGCTGAGCATTTTTATTTCAACTGTTGTTGCCATCGTCGTTACGCCACCTGTGGTGTATCTAGCTGCTGAGATTTTGATATTGCGTGGTGGACAGGGCGAATGTATTCTTGTGGGGCTTTTATTTATAGAGTTGGAAATTCCGTTTATTTAAAAGTCGGAACTACGCGACAAGTAGGCCAAGTCCAGTAAAACGGTTCGTTATAGGTGCTGGTTGTTATTGTTATTTTAACGGAATTCTGAGTTGGTCATTCGCGAAACCAATATATTTTATATTCTATAATTAAAACCGTGGGTATATAATATATGATCCTCTTTATGGATATTGTAGGAAGGTAAATTTAGCTAAAGCGGTGGGATATCTTGCAAGACAACACATTTCGGTTTGCGCTATAACGGCTCAATGTTTTAAGGTGTTACACAACGTCTGATAAAAAGAGTTCTATCTGGAATATTCACACTATTTTTTCAGAGAACATGCATAGAGTAAACATAGTCCTATCGGACTATCGTAAAGTAGTTCCGTTTAATTCGGGATTAATTAACCCTCAGACTGCCGAAACTGCCGACAATAAATTCGCTTGTTCGTGTCCCCCGAAAATCAAACTTGCCTGTTTAGAGGTCCCATTTTCGTGGCTAATGGTGATAGAATCACAATTTTTCAGTCAAGTTCATGGATAAATTACATTACACTTAATCGGCTTATGTCCGCGGCCATAAACCTGCGTTTTGATAACAATTTATTTGAGACAAACTGTTGCGCGGGTATCAGTCGGCGCTTATCGGTTGAAGTTATTATAATCGTGCAGCCTGCACGTGCAACAAGTGTTCAAATACAACAGAAAAAAACTACTATGTCAAATAAATAACGTGATCAATGGACAGACAAGTTTCATTTCCGTGGGACACGAAAAAGCGAATTTAATGTCGCCAGTTTCGGCAGTCTGAGGGTTTTAATTAATCTCCTTTACGATATCCCGATAGGACTATGTTTACTCTATGTTCTCTGAAAAAAAATGGTGTGAATATTCCCGATAGAACTCTTTTTATCAGACGTTTTGTAACACATTAAAACATTGAGCAGTTAGCGCAATTTTCTGAAATTTCGGACTATTTCGTCTATAAAAATACGATGAGCAACTGAAAATGTTTTTCAACATTCTGGAAGGGGTATATGTCCATGGTATATATATGTTTAAAATTTCACGCATAAACTATGACAGATAACAAAGTTATAATTAGTTTTATAGGCCCACCATAAATCCCCTATAATAAACGCATGCGGCCGTAAGCACATGGCTTTGCTGTGGATACTTTCGTTCACAGCATGCATCATTCTCGCTATCTGTAAAATGTCTATGAACAATGGCTGTGCCATGCACTCTTAGCTTTGATCCGCATTTAGAAGCATTCTGGTGTGGCGAATGAGAAACCTGCAGTAATTTATAAGCCGTAGTTCATTGTAATAATTTGAAGAATTACTAGTCTTAACGGAATTCTGAGGCGTCCATTCATGTAACCAATATATTTTATATTATGATTTATATTTATGGCTAATAATATGATCTTGGTGGCGTTACCATTTCTGACTATGGTTTTCTTGTTTTAATAGCCGTTCGTATTGCGTTCACGAGCACATTCAGCAATGCTCAAATGAGAGCAGGAGGTGAAGCGGATCAGCCCTATACGTGGACTAGACGCTGGCTCTATGAGGCTACGTCGTTACACTATGCACGCCGTCATGACTGCGAACAGAGCAGAGCGTCGGAGCGTCATAGAGCCAGTATCTAGCCCTATAGGTTACACTGGTGTAAATATTTCCCATAGGCTTCAATGTTAACGTTTGTTGATCTGCATCAGAGGTCAAATGGAAACTGTTCAAACTGCCTTCGGATTATGTGAGCTTGACATCTGTGGAAACTTTCCCAATAAAAAAATCAACACCGTCTAGCAGGGAATCCACTTCAAATTTTCGTTTTTTCATAACTAGTTCAGTTCCGCACTAAAAAAATATTGTCATTTTTTCAATCACACTTAAAATTTCTAAACAGCCACAACAGACTTCACCTTTAATGAATGGGCCTCTTGGCAAATGAAGTTTGTGGGAGAATGATTCCTTGAATTTTTGTCAACAGTTTACATTTAATTCATGCAACCAATCACAGCCCAGAGTGTTTTAACTGTGAAACTCTATACTCCTCCCGCAACCGCAGGGGGGAGCTGGCTATAGTATTTACACCAGTGTAACCTAAAGGGCCATGTGGCCTTTCTTCATATTTTTTGTGCATAACCCATTGTGAACCTTGATATATACCTATAATTATTAAACTGATGTTGTTTTAAAAAAATGTGTTTTTAATGCCATGTGACCCTTTAATTGGAACCCACCCAATAATACACCAATTCAGAATAAAAAGCCAAAATGCAGGTTGGATTTGAGTACAATTTAATAATATGAGGCATCTAATAAAGCATGAGAAGTTATACCACATTCATTTGATCAGGTTTTCACTTGGCTTTCATCTGTTGTGTCCCATGAATTTAATTTCTCCACAGGAACAGATATGCACAGGTTTCATTTAACCCTATGCAAATCAGCTGCAGATTCACACAAAAAATGCCTTTACTTTGAAAAATAAATAGTGTGGAGGGTTCATTAGTCAGTAAACTTGGCATAATTTTGAAGAACAATTACTACTTGTCCCAAAATCAGAAAAATTAAGTGGAAAATTATTTAAACAATGAGCTCAGACAAGGGTGTTTTAACCCTGGGTCAGGTGAATTTTCCTGATTGAAAATGGTGCTAAAATTTGTAATGTCTGCTGCAATCCCAATTAGAAGGAATCCTTAATCTATTGTCTCACAGTATCAAATGTCGTTAACTAACATTGGACAGGGGGTGCCAATGATGAGGTTATAATGACAACATGTTCCTTCAGCTGATAAAGTAGTAATATATCAACAGATAAGATGGCAGACATTTTCAAGCATCATTAATTTCAAAACTCCTTAAAAGCAAGGTGCTGATCTCAGAACGGTTAGTTGTCATCATTTCTCGAGACAAATATCATTTCTCATTGTAAAAATTCTGGAAGTTGTATATTCGCGAGAAGAATTTTCCAAATTAATGCTGTTAACGTGACAGAGTTGTTGAGTGGATTTTGGAATTTGTGAGGACTGTGAGACAATGAAGTTTACATTTGATAATCCCCTCAGATTCAAACCAGGACACAAACAGTTGTATAAAGCCAAGCGAGAACCATATGTGGATAACAGAGTAGTGAAACATTTACGCAAAAGAACGATCATTACATCACTGGACATTCTCGAAAAGCCAAACTCTGTGAGAGCACATCAAACTCGGTCTGCTGCAAACAGTCTTAATCCAAGAGGGAAGGGTCAATCTGACAACAAAGATCCTGAAAGAAAAAATGAAAGGTAAACATCTCTCACAATATTCCATGCGACAAACAATGTTATATGCATGTTCTTTTCATCATATAGATAAGAAATAGGGGGGGGGGGGGTATGAAATTCAGCATTATAATATCAATAAACTAAACATATATTTGATCTTCTGAAATCAAGTGTATGACTTTAAAATCTTTTTTCAAAATCTTGGCTGGGTCCTCCTGCATGACAAAAAAAATTAATTTGACATGCCCCCATACCTCTGTGTGCAGGAAATGATTTGAAAACTGTACCCTGAGTCAAAACACAGGTTTTCAGCCTAATAATTTGCAGATAGAGTTACTCCCCTTATTCTGTTCATATGAATTGGGTCACTAATTGCAAACAGCACAGGTATAACATTGCTTTGCATGCAGATATATATAAATTAAATTGCAGCACTGTGAGTGCTTTAGTTTACTATTCATTCAAAGGACTGTTTGGAGCAGGCAGTGTTTTTAAAGAAAAAAAATATCTCACAGTTAGACCGATATGTATGTACCTTTAATATATATGGTTAAAAGAGTAAAATTTAGGATTTTAATTTTTAATTTTCAGAAATGATAGCCCAGACAAGAGATGTGTCAGTGGTTGGCAATGCGAATGCGGATCAAACAGGGTGGTCAATATACGCCGAAATGCGATGATGTGGAACTCTTCCTTCGAAAAACATAAGGCATATAAACCCACGTGTACAGGATTCCTATACTGGGACATGAACGCTGAGGAAATTCGTGGAATTGGATGTAGAGAGAAAATGATTTGCACGTGTTGTGATTTTAGATCTGAAATTTTCAACCTGTATGATGAAATTATAACAGGGAACCGTGGCAGGAGACCAGCAAAACCAAATGTTGGACTTTCAGTCGGATTATCTAAAACACCCATTGCAGCAGGAGGATTCAGACGCATATGTGCAAGTGCTAATATTCCCCCGCCAGCCGAAAAGTCAATTCAGAGCACAGCAAATAAAAGTTTACCAAAAATTGAGGAAATAAATAAAAAGGATCTCCGAGAAAGACGTTCGAAACTCATACATAAACAACAAACTGATGGAAAGAAGAGTCCACATATCATCGACGCACAGGCAGATGGACTTTATAATAATCCGATTTATTCTGGGTGTGGCAGAAACCCATTTCAACCAAGCACTCAAGTTATATACAGTGTTGTTGAAAATCTAACGCCGTCACATGACATTATTGGACTTGTGGTGCACAACAAGCTTTGTTCGAAACGCAAACACCTGAATAAATGTGATAATCACACATGTGGGAAAGACTGTTTCGCAACGATTCCATTTGAGAAGAGCATCGGCGATGAGAGAACATGGGCGAAAGAAGCATTTGGTGAAATGAAAACCAATAGCAATATCGAGATTGGTCACCTTGTTACTGATCCCGATGCAGCGGGCTTCAAAGGCTGTGAGGATCTCTATGACGAAGGAGCAACAGCGACCAGACCAACTCATCAACTGGACTCAGCTCATGTGTCGAGAAACCATCGGAAATTCATCAAAAACCATAAGACGCTGCCAACTCTCATCGCTGGACCTGACCTAAAAAGCAAATCAAAACTGATAAATAAACTCGCAATGAACATTTCTGATCGATGTCAGGGTGAATTGACATCTGCGGGAAAGCATTTCAAAGCCAACGCTGAAGGAATGAAGAAACATTTACTGAATGTGAAAGAAGCAATAGTGAAGTGTTTCCAAAACTCCCATGTTATGTGTAAAAAATACTCATATCTGTGCAAGGGAACGAAAAAATCCAACTGGATCGTTAAAAATGAAACTGTGCTAGGACCCAAATTTACGATCAATAAAACTTCGGACTGTTCGGATATTCTCACGGAGTGTGTTGACTACAGACTGTGTCCACAAATGATTGACAAGACTTTTCTTGGCATGAACACGCAAAAAGCCGAGGCATTCAACAGAGCAATTCGGGTATCTCTGCCCAAAAATGTGACATTTACCCGAAATGTTAGTGGGCGTGCACATTCAGCTTGCCATTCCACAAATGTAGGCTATGGGAATTCCATATCTGTGTTGTGTAAAGAACTTGATTGTGAGATTCACCCAAGATCAAAAGTGTCCAAAAGACTTGCAGCAGTGCAGAAGGCTGGAAATGACTTGAGATCATATAAAATGACCAAAAAGTCCAAACGGGCAAGAGTGGACAGGAGGGCAAAGTTATATGCTCTCTACGACAAACATAGTGAGGAAATTGCCTATCAGAAGGATATCATGATTCCACCTGAAGCATGTCCCAAACAGTTAAAGGAACACACATACACTAAGTCATCCAAGTGGAAAAGGGTTAAACCAAGGAGGTGAAATGTACCTTTCTCTTTAACTCAAATCAGACAAAAGGGTCTATGTGCCCTAGTGCAACATTTCTGTCCCTCGCAATGGCGTCGTTCAACATTTTTTTCATGGCTTTCCATAACAATGTGGTCGGGATTTACACATGTCTTCCTATGGCATATGTGACTAAGTTCGAGACTGCCAGGGTAATAGGCGGGTGGAGACATCGCGAGTCTGTGTTTTATGACGAATGCTATTCGGTGGACACCCCAATCCTTTCTCGGCTGACCGGGCTCAGAATTATTACTCGACGGGAACTTGACATATAAATATCCATAACCGTCCTTTCTTGTCCGACCTGTCCAAACGCGACAGTCGAACAACCCCTCAAATCTCGATTTTTCGGATAATTTCGCATTGTAAAAATCATAAAATTGACTCTCCTCCATGTTTATTCACTTGTATGACTTAAATGTGTGTTTAAAAATTGGATTTGGGACATGCTATCAGGAACTGGATAAATACCTTTAGGTTACACTGGTGTAAATATTTCCCATAGGCTTCAATGTTAACGTTTGTTGATCTGCATCAGAGGTCAAATGGAAACTGTTCAAACTGCCTTCGGATTATGTGAGCTTGACATCTGTGGAAACTTTCCCAATAAAAAAATCAACACCGTCTAGCAGGGAATCCACTTCAAATTTTCGTTTTTTCATAACTAGTTCAGTTCCGCACTAAAAAAATATTGTCATTTTTTCAATCACACTTAAAATTTCTAAACAGCCACAACAGACTTCACCTTTAATGAATGGGCCTCTTGGCAAATGAAGTTTGTGGGAGAATGATTCCTTGAATTTTTGTCAACAGTTTACATTTAATTCATGCAACCAATCACAGCCCAGAGTGTTTTAACTGTGAAACTCTATACTCCTCCCGCAACCGCAGGGGGGAGCTGGCTATAGTATTTACACCAGTGTAACCTAAAGGGCCATGTGGCCTTTCTTCATATTTTTTGTGCATAACCCATTGTGAACCTTGATATATACCTATAATTATTAAACTGATGTTGTTTTAAAAAAATGTGTTTTTAATGCCATGTGACCCTTTAATTGGAACCCACCCAATAATACACCAATTCAGAATAACCGCAGGGGGGAGCTGGCTATAGTATTTACACCAGTGTAACCTATAGGTTACAAACAACTAATTATATAGAGTTACGCTTCTTGAATTTGTGTAGGGAAACTCGAGTCAGCATAAAAAAAAATTCTGGCTGCTGATTGGTTGATTATCATTGAGGGAAATATCCCTAATCGGGAACAGAAAATCATAGCCTACGTAAATATGGCGATCGTGTATGTTTAGATGTCCAGGAAGAGTCTGGTGGCGTCCAGAAGTTACGGAAGGGGTCTGGGTATTTTTATGCTGCTGATTTTTTTGCAGTGAATGGGGTAGTTGTGGAAATGCAAGATTATCGTTTGAAAAAAATACCGAAAAGGGCGCGTTTGTTGTCACATACTGGTGCAGAGGATGACGTTCTAAGGGAAAATTGACCACTTGAAGTTCAACTAGGTCAAACCCATGGCCGGCGGGACTTTTAGTTAACACTGTCGCCTATGGAAAATAATTAGTTGTGTGTAACCTATAGGCAAAAAAATCACATTTTTCAAATATCGTTCAGGGCAGCGAATTTAGGAACACTGATAAACAAAGACTGACTCGTTTTGTTGAGTTATTATATTTTCACGCCCTACAGACCCTTTTTCAGATTATGCGAGACATTTATTAACCCTCTGTCGCCGGAACTTCAACTTTTTCCGGAGGCGAAATTTTCTGAAAATCATCCATTTTGTGCATATGGGTGGACCTCTAATGTTCAAAATAGCACGGTCGAGGTGATGGAAGTTTCTCTGATAGAAATTCGACTCAAACTCCTGAAAAGTACTGAAATTTAAAGGGACATCCGCCTATCATTGAACCAAACCATCATCGGATTGTGAAATTTTTAGGGGGGGGGGGGTCTATTTCAAATGCAATTAAACATTGTATTGTTCAAAATTAGATAAATTCCTTAAAACGTATGGTAGATATACGTGACTAGTTTTCAAAACTTATACATATTACTTTCTATCGTGTGCGTTATGCACGCGAGTCGGTTTTTACAAATTAAATTATGATGAAAAACCCTGAATTTGGGGTGTGGTCATATTTGTGGTCATAATATCCCCACTAGTGAGTGGATGGACATGGGACATGCGACACTGTGCAGTATATATGTCTATGACAAGCCTAACATGAGACATTAGTATCTTTTCTACTAAACTGCGCTTCCAGATTTATCAGGATTCTATTACTGGTGTTATTTCTTACCCCAAAAAAATTGTTAATTTTAAAACGGGGTATGTGAGTTAAATGACCGCTGGGAGATAATAGGATGTCCAATGACTCCTATATTTCTATTGTATCACGGTAAAGCTTTTTTTGTAAAATTGGCGCGGTTTACACGATAAAACTTCAATTTTCATTTCAATTATAGGTTACAAACAACTAATTATATAGAGTTACGCTTCTTGAATTTGTGTAGGGAAACTCGAGTCAGCATAAAAAAAAATTCTGGCTGCTGATTGGTTGATTATCATTGAGGGAAATATCCCTAATCGGGAACAGAAAATCATAGCCTACGTAAATATGGCGATCGTGTATGTTTAGATGTCCAGGAAGAGTCTGGTGGCGTCCAGAAGTTACGGAAGGGGTCTGGGTATTTTTATGCTGCTGATTTTTTTGCAGTGAATGGGGTAGTTGTGGAAATGCAAGATTATCGTTTGAAAAAAATACCGAAAAGGGCGCGTTTGTTGTCACATACTGGTGCAGAGGATGACGTTCTAAGGGAAAATTGACCACTTGAAGTTCAACTAGGTCAAACCCATGGCCGGCGGGACTTTTAGTTAACACTGTCGCCTATGGAAAATAATTAGTTGTGTGTAACCTATAGGCAAAAAAATCACATTTTTCAAATATCGTTCAGGGCAGCGAATTTAGGAACACTGATAAACAAAGACTGACTCGTTTTGTTGAGTTATTATATTTTCACGCCCTACAGACCCTTTTTCAGATTATGCGAGACATTTATTAACCCTCTGTCGCCGGAACTTCAACTTTTTCCGGAGGCGAAATTTTCTGAAAATCATCCATTTTGTGCATATGGGTGGACCTCTAATGTTCAAAATAGCACGGTCGAGGTGATGGAAGTTTCTCTGATAGAAATTCGACTCAAACTCCTGAAAAGTACTGAAATTTAAAGGGACATCCGCCTATCATTGAACCAAACCATCATCGGATTGTGAAATTTTTAGGGGGGGGGGGTCTATTTCAAATGCAATTAAACATTGTATTGTTCAAAATTAGATAAATTCCTTAAAACGTATGGTAGATATACGTGACTAGTTTTCAAAACTTATACATATTACTTTCTATCGTGTGCGTTATGCACGCGAGTCGGTTTTTACAAATTAAATTATGATGAAAAACCCTGAATTTGGGGTGTGGTCATATTTGTGGTCATAATATCCCCACTAGTGAGTGGATGGACATGGGACATGCGACACTGTGCAGTATATATGTCTATGACAAGCCTAACATGAGACATTAGTATCTTTTCTACTAAACTGCGCTTCCAGATTTATCAGGATTCTATTACTGGTGTTATTTCTTACCCCAAAAAAATTGTTAATTTTAAAACGGGGTATGTGAGTTAAATGACCGCTGGGAGATAATAGGATGTCCAATGACTCCTATATTTCTATTGTATCACGGTAAAGCTTTTTTTGTAAAATTGGCGCGGTTTACACGATAAAACTTCAATTTTCATTTCAATTATAGGTTACAAACAACTAATTATATAGAGTTACGCTTCTTGAATTTGTGTAGGGAAACTCGAGTCAGCATAAAAAAAAATTCTGGCTGCTGATTGGTTGATTATCATTGAGGGAAATATCCCTAATCGGGAACAGAAAATCATAGCCTACGTAAATATGGCGATCGTGTATGTTTAGATGTCCAGGAAGAGTCTGGTGGCGTCCAGAAGTTACGGAAGGGGTCTGGGTATTTTTATGCTGCTGATTTTTTTGCAGTGAATGGGGTAGTTGTGGAAATGCAAGATTATCGTTTGAAAAAAATACCGAAAAGGGCGCGTTTGTTGTCACATACTGGTGCAGAGGATGACGTTCTAAGGGAAAATTGACCACTTGAAGTTCAACTAGGTCAAACCCATGGCCGGCGGGACTTTTAGTTAACACTGTCGCCTATGGAAAATAATTAGTTGTGTGTAACCTATACGGACCCTCCAACCGGAAGTTGATGAATCGTGAATCAACAGGCTACGCAAAATACAGAAAGTTGGATATTGAATGAATCGTCCGCCAACTTGACCTTGACCTTTGCGGCGACTTTGGGATTTGAGGTTTAGCATTCTAGACTGTCCAGATGCCGTCTATTGACAGAAGTTCAGGGTGAATAACTCTATTGCTTACAAATGCACGCATTTTAGTAACCTTTTAATCATTCATGTCAGCTAAATGTTACGAATCGGCGAACTCAATATGACGTCACGAATTACTATATCCGGTGTGAGGGTCCGTATAGAGACGTCGCCGAGGTGAAGGTTGACATTCTACATCAAGTCCAAGGTCGTTGGCACAGTAGTATGGCATGATCAGACTTAAGCGTCTGCATCAGGTACGAGACTAGACTGTGCCCGGAAAGGTCTGAATCAGCCCCCGCTTCTACGGTATGGGAACCAAAAATAGGCGTGGTTTCATCCAAATATGGAGATTTGGGGTGTGGTCTCAAACATGTGCTCATCAGAATACACGTGGTTTCAAAGGGTGCTTATCAGAATACACGTGGTTTCAACATGTGCTTATCAGCTGTTTCTGGACAACTTCCGGTGACTACAATTCGAGGCAAATTAGTGGAATAGGATGAGTGAAATAATCGTTGCCATTCCTTATATAAGAGAAAGAATAGCTGCCAAATACACTAAAACGAGGAAAATATATGTAGTTTCGTATGGAAGGTAATCGGGAATTTTTCTATAGGCCAAGGAGTGAATGCCAATTGGGAAAGTTAAATAAGTATCCTAACTTCGTCTATAAAACTACCTAACACAGTGTAACACTAGTAACAGATCAGGGCGAACAACACAAGTTACACATCTGGCTAAACTAAATCGATTTGTGATAAATACATGTTATTGCTGCAATGAATTGATCTGGGGCGAAGTATCACGTTCTCTTTGAAGAGGTCAGATCGCTGGATCAAACGAGCCGCCACAGGCGTCGAGTTTGATCCAGCGATCTGACCTCTTCAACGAGACGTGATACTTCGCCCCAGATCAATTCACTGCAGCAATAACAGGTTTATTATATGATCGGATCAAACTGCAGCTGATCCGATGGCCAGGAAATGATCACTATACAATAGTGGTATTGGGGAAAGAAAAACGATAGTCATATAATAATGAATAGTATCAATAAATAAATATTCTGTGTGTTTCATTAATTTTAAAAGAAATCGGAATAATTTTTTTTCGATGTATATTGGTTGAAAACTTGAAAGATAATTATAGTGACTCTTTTGCATGTTTTGGGAAGTTATCCCAGATAATGCCAATGTATGTAGCTGCTCGGGTAGTTCACCCACCATGCATGACCTTATGTGGGGAGGGTTAATTACATGCTATTACAGGTACTCAATTTGATCAGATGCTCCTAAATTAATATTTCTTTGGTTTGGGTGTAAAAATCATCGATTTGATTCGTGTCGAGGAACATACCCGGCCATCAAAGCTCACAGTGATCAGATATAAATTTTTGAAGTGTGTACTGAGTTGACTTTACCAGCTTATCTTGTCGCGACTTACGTTTCATATATTTTCGTATATCGTGTTGCATCCTTACACTAATATTACACTTCAGACATATACTAGTATGTAGTGTTTTTTTCCCCAATTAACAGACTATCACATTAAGGGATTGACTAATTTTATGATCGTTTTATCACTATACTCGTCTCAAATATTAACCTCAGACATCAATGCGCATGCCCAGACATTGTCATTCATGCTTGCCTATGTTATCATTATGGATTTATAATGATTAATATGAAATTACTCTTGATGTTAAGACATCTGCACATGCGGGAGAAATCGATTCTCTTTCGTATTTTGGAGGTTTTATCTATGACAATCTGGGAGTATCACGTACAATCCGTGATATTTAACAGGTCTATTCATCATGTTAATTGACCTGTGTAAAAGTAATTAATGCAAAGTTGGCCCCATATATACCATAAACATTGTTTAAAATCATTCTTTATTTATTTTATCATATGAAATATAAACGACAACATACTACTGATAACAATGACAAAATAACATGATAGTGCATTGATATATAATAATAACATGATGGGCTCGATAGGAATGATTAACAGCCCCATGCCTCTAATTGTACCAAGGGCTGTTAATCATTCCTGTAGGGCTGTTAATAAACATTGTGCTCGACAATATCATGTTGTTACTATTATTACCACTCGTCCTCATGTCATTACGTGATCAGTGATTTAACCGCAAGTGGGCGTTAATGAAAACAAAGCTTCATTAACGCCAACTTCTGCTAAAGTTGTCTCAAAATTATGGAATCTTATCATGCAGATAAAATATGATAATCTACTAGAGAACGCCCTCTAAAGGCTTAATCGCAATAAAGAATGTTGTAACTATTGTTATTGTCCTTAAATTCCCCATACATCATGTGCCTATATATTATGATAGACTAGTACTATTAGTACTAATATTACTCGTAGTAGTTAATACCACAATACTGTCAATATTCTATCATGTTTAGTTACAAGATCATAATGTTAATTGTTATTACTATTCGATGTGTACTGTACATGTACAATAGTCATCAATTCAAAAACTGATATTTTTTAATGTGTTGAATTTAGTTTAAACTTTAAAATTTAACTTAAGCTGAGCCTGGTTGAATATCTACCATATGGTGGGTCGTTCCCACCCTCAAGCCATGGTGTCATTGAGACATTCAATGTTATTTTGCTATTTTGCATGTGAAGAGGTAGACTGCTTGAGACCTCGTGGTAGATATTCTCACTCCAGGCATTCATCTTTTTGGATCTAAATTTTGACCATTTAGCCAAACACATTATTTTCATATCAGTGATGATTGTGACACATCATTTCCTTCTGTAGTGTATGAGGACCGGATACGAGTAGCTTAACTTAAAGACTCTAAAAAGCCCGACGAAGATCGTTTGTGATTATATAAATATAAATTTATTTTACATTCAGGGAAATATGTTAGCTACTCCAAGAAATAAGCTACGTAAAATTTAAAGGGCATATATGTCAACATAACTGGGACCCACTTATGATTCTAACACTATAAATATTTTATCAAATGTTAATAATAATTTAATCATTAAAATGTCCATGGTACAACCTTCTGACGTTAATTATAGTAAGTGTTGGCAGTTGGTATTGCTGTTAAAATAGTCACATCCGTTAAAACCGCCATAAACGGAAATAATATTAATTTATAGACAAATTCTGTTCTTATTCCAATCATTAATATCGCATGAATTACATGTTATTGTCATGTTACTGTGATGTTAATACTAGTACTGTGTGTTATGTAAACAAACGACATGTTATGTAAACAAACATTATGGAAATACTATGCAATAAGCAACACCGAGAAAACCTCCACTAACTGAACTTTGGTTAGAAATGCCACCAAGTTGTTTACAACATAAAGGTTTTTATGTTTACCCATACCATAGTATGGTAAACATAGTGTCGTTGTCCGGATTGACCACTCGTCGTTAGTCCGTCCGTCCGTCTGTCTGTCTGTCTGTCTGTAGACACTTTACGCATGGTGCGATAACTGAAATATTTTCTATTTGATCGGAACCAAAATTTTTATATCAATTTCTCAGCACCAAATACAGATCGAGTTCGAATATGGGTTTGATCCGAGTTTTTTTTATGGAGTTATGGCCCTTTTTCAACTTAGAATTCATGTATGCTGCCATAACTCAAAAAAATATTATCTGACTAACCAAATTTGGTATGTGAGTTGCTCAGTCCAAAATACATATCGAGTTCGATTATGGGTTTGATCCGATATTTTTTTATGGAGGTATGGCCCTTTGACATAGAATTCATGAATGCTTCGTTAAATCAACAATTTTTCAACTGATAGGAACCAAATTTTGTATGTGAGTTTCTCAACTCAAAATACAGATCGAGTTCGAATATGGGTTAGATCTGATTTGTTATACTAGAGTTATGGCCCTTTTTCAACTAAGAATTGAACAGATTTGAGTTTTTGATAACCCAGGTAGATTACAATTAACTACCAGTAATGCAAGCTTAACTGCATAGATAGTGTTCTGAGAGACTGCAGAACTGATGTCTTATTGAAATATTAGTTATTTTTAGCCACTGTATATACGACATAGCTCTATGATAGTGGTGAAGCTGAACCCATTCATGATTCAATGGACTGTCCCATTCAGTTCTAAAGTTTTAATTGGAATACTCTATTATTCATTTGTAGGGATGTTCTCATTTTAAATTTCAATTAATCATTCTTCTGTTATCTCCAGGTTTCTCCTCATTCACTTGCATGGATTTCTGTAGTTAAATCTCAACATTCCTGATACTTTCATCTGATACCATGTCTCATTTTATATTGGTTTATTTTGACACACTCTTTGCCCCTATTGATTGATTAATTTATTTTGATTTTTATGTGTACCTTTACCATAGTATGGTACACATATTGTGATGTCCGGATTGACCACTTGTTTTCATTTAGATATTGATGATTATGATACAAGTTGATTAAAAAGGTTCCCAATGTGTCCCTTTTTTAAAATAATTAAAAATAATTATTTTTTTAAGTTTGAAAATTTGAAAAACTAACACCATTATAACTCTGCCAATGGGTACCCCGAATCACCACACCAAATTTGTTTAAATCGGTCCAAAATCTTGTGTTATGTACTGGTAAATCTGTTTGGAGCAACATTAAATCCAATTCACCATAGTATGGTACACATATTGTGATGTCCGGATAAAAACTAACACCATTATAACTCTGCCAAGGGTACCCCGAATCACCACACCAAATTTGTTTAAATCGGTCCAAAATCTTGTTATGTACCTGTAAATCTGTTTGGAGTAACATTAAATCCAATTCACCAATTTTATGCCATGCCTTTGGACTACTTAGCTATTGATAAGGCTATATCATTTTCTGATGTCTCTTATGCCAATGTGCACATAATCTGATAAAGAAGGCTATGGTATCTAATTTAAAATAAAGATTCAACAATAAACATCACATGATATTAGCAGTAGACTTGGACTCTCTTAACCCAAGTATTCCATGTTCAGGTCACACCTTTCACATTTAACCCAAGGCTGTGGTGGTTTAGCATTACATATCTTGTAGCAGTGCATTCTCTTATATAAATGCCGGTGACCCTTACATTCCAATATTTGTGTTGTGTACATTTGTCTATAATAGTACATACAGTATACTCATATAATTCAACACCAAAACTCTCATTTATGATTCCGATCATAGTAAATTTTTATCGCCAAGGGATGGGTTAACATCTGCCGATCGTGATCGGCCTCTCGTTATCATTTGCTAATCCTCGCCTCTCAAGATTTCGGTGTTGAATGGATCATCGTGACTCACTCATCCACCTTACCTGTATCTATGCTGTTGAATTCGAGTTTGGTACTTGTATAATAATAATATCTAGAATATTAATGATTTCTAAGCTGACAGGTTTGGATGGGTGTATATGGTACAACTGGCATACACATATATTTTAGGCCCCACTGTCGATATAAGTCAACATAAGGGGTATCTGAAATTCCGATATATTTATTAGCGAGTCCTCCAGAGGACACCTGTGGTTTACATATCCGAACAATTTAAATTGGGTATATCTCAACTTTTGTATCCATGATCAACTCAAATATGCTTCTATCTAAGTTATGTTGTCCCAGTTTACATTTACCTTAGGGCCCTTTGTCCCGTTGGGGTCGTCCGGAGGACCCGCTTCTAGCATATGGGCAAAATTTCAATAGATTATATTTCGACTTTTGGAGCCAGGATCAACCCAAGAATGTATCTTTCTAAGTGTTATGACTCCCATGTACATATATTGTATGGCCCACTGTCGCAGAGTTGTCGATATAAGGCACCAAACCGGTATAAGAAATCCCCGTGTGTTTAACAGCGGGTCCTCCGGAGGACCCGCTTCTAGCATATGGGCACAATTTCAATAGGCTACATTTCGACTTTTGGAGCCAGGATCAACCCAAGAATGCATCTTTCTAAGTGTTATGACTCTCATGTACATATGTTGTATGGCCCACTGTCGCAGAGTTGTCGATATAAGGCACCAAACCGGTATAAGAAATCCCCGTGTGTTTAACAGCGGGTCCTCCGGAGGACCCGCTTCTAGCATATGGGCACAATTTCAATAGGCTATATTTCGACTTTTGGAGCCAGGATCAACCCAAGAATGCATCTTTCTAAGTGTTATGACTCTCATGTACATATATTGTATGGCCGACTGTCGCATATTTGCCGATATAACGCTACAGATCGGGTATAACACATCCCCGTGTGTTTAAAAGCTGGTCCTCCGGAGGACCCGCTTCTAGCATATGGGCACAATTTCAATAGGCTACATTTCGACTTTTGGAGCCAGGATCAACCCAAGAATGCATCTTTCTAAGTGTTATGACTCTCATGTACATATATTGTATGGCCCACTGTCGCGGAGTTGTCGATATAAGGCACCAAACCGGTATAAGAAATCCCCGTGTGTTTAACAGCGGGTCCTCCGGAGGACCCGCTTCTAGCATATGGGCACAATTTCAATAGGCTACATTTCGACTTTTGGAGCCAGGATCAACCCAAGAATGCATCTTTTTAAGTGTTATGACTCTCATGTACATATATTGTATGGCCCTTTGTCGCATATTTGCCGATATAACGCTACAGATCGGGTATAACAAACCCCCGTGTGTTTAAAAGCGAGTCCTCCGGAGGACCCGCTTCTAGCATATGGGCACAATTTCAATAGGCTACATTTCGACTTTTGGAGCCAGGATCAACCCAAGAATGCATCTTTCTAAGTGTTATGACTCTCATGTACATATATGGTATGGCCGACTGTCGCATATTTGCCGATATAACGCTACAGATCGGGTATAACAAATCCCCGCGTGTTTAAAAGCTGGTCCTCCGGAGGACCCGCTTCTAGCATATGGGCACAATTTCAATAGGCTACATTTCGACTTTTGGAGCCAAGATCAACCCAAGAAAGCATCTTTCTAAGTGTTATGGCTCTCATGTACATATATTGTATGGCCCACTGTCGCAGAGTTGTCGATATAAGGCACCAAACCGGTATAAGAAATCCCCGTGTGTTTAACAGCGGGTCCTCCGGAGGACCCGCTTCTAGCATATGGGCACAATTTCAATAGGCTATATTTCGACTTTTGGAGCCAGGATCAACCCAAGAATGCGTCTTTCTAAGTGTTATGACTCTCATGTACATATATTGTATGGCCGACTGTCGAATATTTGCCGATATAACGCTACAGATCGGGTATATCAAATCCCCGTGTGTTTAAAAGCTGGTCCTCCGGAGGACCCGCTTCTAGCATATGGGCACAATTTCAAAGGCTACATTTCGACTTTTGGAGCCAGGATCAACCCAAGAATGCATGTTTTTAAGTGTTATGACTCTCATGTACATATATTGTATGGCCCACTGTCGCATATTTGCCGATATAACGCTACAGATCGGGTATAACAAATCCCCGCGTGTTTAAAAGCGGGTCCTCCGGAGGACCCGCTTCTAGCATATGGGCACAATTTCAATAGGCTATATTTCGACTTTTGGAGCCAGGATCAACCCAAGAATGCATCTTTCTAAGTGTTATGACTCTCATGTACATATATTGTATGGCCCACTGTCGCATATTTACCGATATAACGCTACAGATCGGGTATAACAAATCCCCGTGTGTTTAAAAGCTGGTCCTCCGGAGGACCCGCTTCTAGCATATGGGCACAATTTCAATAGGCTACTTTTCGACTTTTGGAGCCAGGATCAACCCAAGAATGCATCGTTCTAAGTGTTATGACTCTCATGTACATATATTGTATGGCCCACTGTCGCAGAGTTGTCGATATAAGGCACCAAACCGGTATAAGAAATCCCCGTGTGTTTAACAGCGGGTCCTCCGGAGGACCCGCTTCTAGCATATGGGCACAATTTCAATAAGCTATATTTCGACTTTTGGAGCCAGGATCAACCCAAGAATGCGTCTTTCTAAGTGTTATGACTCTCATGTACATATATTGTATGGCCCACTGTCGCATATTTACCGATATAACGCTACAGATCGGGTATAACAAATCCCCGTGTGTTTAAAAGCTGGTCCTCCGGAGGACCCGCTTCTAGCATATGGGCACAATTTCAATAGGCTACATTTCGACTTTTGGAGCCAGGATCAACCCAAGAATGCATCTTTCTAAGTGTTATGACTCTCATGTACATATATTGTATGGCCCACTGTCGCAGAGTCGTCGATATAAGGCACCAAACCGGTATAAGAAATCTCCGTGTGTTTAACAGCGGGTCCTCCGGAGGACCCGCTTCTAGCATATGGGCACAATTTCAATAAGCTATATTTCGACTTTTGGAGCCAGGATCAACCCAAGAATGCGTCTTTCTAAGTTTTATGACTCTCATGTACATATATTGTATGGCCCACTGTCGCATATTTACCGATATAACGCTACAGATCGGGTATAACAAATCCCCGTGTGTTTAAAAGCTGGTCCTCCGGAGGACCCGCTTCTAGCATATGGGCACAATTTCAATAGGCTACATTTCGACTTTTGGAGCCAGGATCAACCCAAGAATGCATCGTTCTAAGTGTTATGACTCTCATGTACATATATTGTATGGCCCACTGTCGCAGAGTTGTCGATATAAGGCACCAAACCGGTATAAGAAATCCCCGTGTGTTTAACAGCGGGTCCTCCGGAGGACCCGCTTCTAGCATATGGGCACAATTTCAATAGGCTATATTTCGACTTTTGGAGCCAGGATCAACCCAAGAATGCATCTTTCTAAGTGTTATGACTCTCATGTACATATATTGTATGGCCCACTGTCGCATATTTACCGATATAACGCTACAGATCGGGTATAACAAATCCCCGTGTGTTTAAAAGCTGGTCCTCCGGAGGACCCGCTTCTAGCATATGGGCAATATTTCAATAGGCTACATTTCGACTTTTGGAGCCAGGATCAACCCAAGAATGCATCTTTCTAAGTGTTATGACTCTCATGTACATATATTGTATGGCCCACTGTCGCATATTTACCGATATAACGCTACAGATCGGGTATAACAAATCCCCGTGTGTTTAAAAGCTGGTCCTCCGGAGGACCCGCTTCTAGCATATGGGCACAATTTCAATAGGCTACATTTCGACTTTTGGAGCCAGGATCAACCCAAGAATGCATCGTTCTAAGTGTTATGACTCTCATGTACATATATTGTATGGCCCACTGTCGCAGAGTTGTCGATATAAGGCACCAAACCGGTATAAGAAATCCCCGTGTGTTTAACAGCGGGTCCTCCGGAGGACCCGCTTCTAGCATATGGGCACAATTTCAATAGGCTATATTTCGACGTTTGGAGCCAGGATCAACCCAAGAATGCATCTTTCTAAGTGTTATGACTCTCATGTACATATATTGTATGGCCCACTGTCGCATATTTACCGATATAACGCTACAGATCGGGTATAACAAATCCCCGTGTGTTTAAAAGCTGGTCCTCCGGAGGACCCGCTTCTAGCATATGGGCACAATTTCAATAGGCTACATTTCGACTTTTGGAGCCAGGACCAACCCAAGAATGCATCGTTCTAAGTGTTATGACTCTCATGTACATATATTGTATGGCCCACTGTCGCAGAGTTGTCGATATAAGGCACCAAACCGGTATAAGAAATCCCCGTGTGTTTAACAGCGGGTCCTCCGGAGGACCCGCTTCTAGCATATGGGCACAATTTCAATAGGCTATATTTCGACTTTTGGAGCCAGGATCAACCCAAGAATGCGTCTTTCTAAGTGTTATGACTCTCATGTACATATATTGTATGGCCCACTGTCGCATATTTACCGATATAACGCTACAGATCGGGTATAACAAATCCCCGTGTGTTTAAAAGCTGGTCCTCCGGAGGACCCGCTTCTAGCATATGGGCAATATTTCAATAGGCTACATTTCGACTTTTGGAGCCAGGATCAACCCAAGAATGCATCTTTCTAAGTGTTATGACTCTCATGTACATATATTGTATGGCCCACTGTCGCATATTTACCGATATAACGCTACAGATCGGGTATAACAAATCCCCGTGTGTTTAAAAGCTGGTCCTCCGGAGGACCCGCTTCTAGCATATGGGCACAATTTCAATAGGCTACATTTCGACTTTTGGAGCCAGGATCAACCCAAGAATGCATCGTTCTAAGTGTTATGACTCTCATGTACATATATTGTATGGCCCATTGTCGCAGAGTTGTCGATATAAGGCACCAAACCGGTATAAGAAATCCCCGTGTGTTTAACAGCGGGTCCTCCGGAGGACCCGCTTCTAGCATATGGGTACAATTTCAATAAGCTATATTTCGACTTTTGGAGCCAGGATCAACCCAAGAATGCGTCTTTCTAAGTGTTATGACTCTCATGTACATATATTGTATGGCCCACTGTCGCATATTTGCCGATATAACGCTACAGATCGGGTATAACAAATCCCCGTGTGTTTAAAAGCTGGTCCTCCGGAGGACCCGCTTCTAGCATATGGGCACAATTTCAATAGGCTACATTTCGACTTTTGGAGCCAGGATCAACCCAAGAATGCATCGTTCTAAGTGTTATGACTCTCATGTACATATATTGTATGGCCCACTGTCGCAGAGTTGTCGATATAAGGCACCAAACCGGTATAAGAAATCCCCGTGTGTTTAACAGCGGGTCCTCCGGAGGACCCGCTTCTAGCATATGGGCACAATTTCAATAGGCTACATTTCGACTTTTGGAGACAGGATCAACCCAAGAATGCATCTTTCTAAGTGTTATGACTCTCATGTACATATATTGTATGGCCCACTGTCGCATATTTGCCGATATAACGCTACAGATCGGGTATAACAAATCCCCGTGTGTTTAAAAGCTGGTCCTCCGGAGGACACGCTTCTAGCATATGGGCACAATATCAAAAGGCTACATTTCGACTTTTGGAGCCAGGATCAACCCAAGAATGCATCGTTCTAAGTGTTATGACTCTCATGTACATATATTGTATGGCCCACTGTCGCAGAGTTGTCGATATAAGGCACCAAACCGGTATAAGAAATCCCCGTGTGTTTAACAGCGGGTCCTCCGGAGGACCCGCTTCTAGCATATGGGCACAATTTCAATAGGCTACATTTCGACTTTTGGAGCCATTGTCAACCTAAGTATACATCTTTCTAAGTGTTCTGGTCCCGTATACATCTACTGTAGGGCCCTTTGTGGCATATTTGCCGATATAACGCTACAGATCGGGTATACGAAATTCCCGTGTGTTTAACAGCGGGTCCTCCGGAGGACCCGCTTCTAGCATATGGGCACAATTTCAATAGGCTATATTTCGACTTTTGGAGCCAGGATCAACACAAGAATGCATCTTTCTAGGTGTTCTGGTCCCGTTTACATCTATACTGTAGGGCCCTTTGTCGCATATATATTTACCGATATAACGCTATACAGATCGCGCGCGCGGGTATAAGAAATCCCCGTATGTTTAGAAGAGAGTCGTCCGGAGGACCCGCTTCTAGCATATGGGCACAATTTCAATAGGCTATATTTCGACTTTTGGAGCCAGGAACAACCCAAGAATGCTTCTTTCTAAGTGTTATGACGCCCATGTACATATATTGTTTGGCCCACTGTCGCAGAGTTGTCGATATAAGGCACCAAACCGGTATAAGAAATCCCGTATGTTTAACAGTCCTATGGGCAAAATTTCAATTGGCTATATTTCAACTTTTGGAGCAATGATCAACTCAAGAATGCATCTTTAGAAGTGTTATGACTCCCATATACATATATTGTAGAGCCCACTGTTTAGAAAATAATATTCGAACAGCCAAGCCTGAATATAGTGTCTGACATTTGCAGAATGAGGTCCCCAAAGGGTGAATTTAGTGACGCAATCGGCGGGCTAGCATCACCAAATTCACCCTCTGGGGACCTCATTCTGTGTAAGCCTCAACTGCTATGGGAGATATAGCATCAGATTGAAGTTCTCCAGTTAAAGTTGGTGATGTGCACGCATTGGGCACCTCAATTATGCATTTTATCTTCTGCAAATTAGGGGATATAGAAACTGAACAGACGGAAAAAAGTAAGAAAAATGTAAATTTAAGACCCTATATACTTCCTAGATGAGGCATAAGCAGAATGAGTTCCATGGGTAGTATATTTGGATATGCTAGCCTGCTGTGCAGGGTAGCATAACTAAATTCACCCTCTGGGGACCTCATTCTGCAAATGTCAGACACACTAAATTCAGGTTTGGGAACACAATAATTTGTTTTGATTTGATATTAATGACACACACTGGCATGAGTGCTAGCTAAGCAGTTGTTTATACCTGTCAGCCTGATAACATCTCAATTGATGACTGTGTTATTAACTCTCTCTGTCTGTAGCTAATACAATTGACTGAATCTGCTGGTGGGAGAGGTGAGTTAGGAGATGAGATGGGGTGGAGGTGCTGTTGGTTGGGGGCAGGGTGGTGGTCTGGGTCATGTGGGGGGGGGGGGGGGGGTGATGGAAAGGGAAAGTTTCAATGATTTCATTAAAGATTTTCATAACTCTGCGGATGTTACAATGGTGTTAGTTTTTCAAATTTTTTAACATATTTAAAGGCCCACTTAATTTTCAAGTCGCCAATTATTATTTTTTTATAGTGACTTGATATACGGTTTTAATAACAATCTATGCCATAAAATATGATTAAAATGCTATAATTCACCACTATTTGAAGATGCCCACAGATAAATAGAAGACTTCCCCCCTCTGTCACCCATAATGCAACAGAATTCAAAGTTTTCCAATGGAAGGGGAAGAACTCTATCTTTAATATATAGAGTTATTCCCCTGCATTGAAAATATGATATTTTAATTCTTGATGACAAAACGCGTTGGCAACTCAACATATCCACAGTTTATTACACCAGATAAGTTGATAATATAATATATATAATATGGCATATATTTTATATAATATAATTTGGGATTCGAAAATTAAGTGGGCCTTTAAAAAACGAGACGGCGATCACGATCGGCAGATGTTAACCCATCCCTTGATGAGAGTAAATTACTATGATCGGAATCATAACTGAGAGTTTTGATGTTGAATTATAGAGTATACTGTTACATGTACTATTATAGACAAATGTACAAAGCACAAATTATTGGAATTTATGGGTCACTCGCATTTATATAAGAGAATGCACTGGTACAGGATCTGTAATGCTGCACCACAACAGCCTTGGGTTAAATGTGAAAAGGTGACCAGGACATGGAATACTTGGGTTAAGAGAGTCCAATTTAAGTTTACAATGATAATGTATAAAATTCTACCAACAACTACCAACACTGCTGACCCATTAATATCAATTATATAACAGAGCTGTCAACAAATCACAGGCAGTGTTTATGTTGAAGGCTGGCACCTATATTAAACCAATGACATTTATAATGACCTCAGACCATCTGTAGAGTGATATACTCAGCTGTGCAATGCAGCACAGATGTTCTAGTCTACTGTTAATATCATGTGATGTTTATTGTTGAAACTTTAAAAAATATTAGATACCATATCTTTCTTTATCTGCACATTGGCATAAGAGCCATCAGAAAATAATATAGCCTTAGCAATAGCTAAGTAATCTAAAGGCATGGGATTCAATTGGTGAATTGGGTTTAATGTCGCTCCAAACAAATTTACCAGAACATAACACAAGATTTTGGATCGATTTAAACGAAATTTGGTGTGGTGACTCGGGGTACTGGCAGAGTTATAATGGTGTTAGTTTTTTCAAATTTTGCTAATTTAAAAAAAAAACTGTTTTTTAAATTATTTAAAAAAAAAAAAAATTGTTTTGTTTTTAATTTATTTATATTTTATTTTTTGTTAAATTGAGCAAGGAATTCAATCAAATTTTTTTTGTTAAGAGTCAACATGTTTTCGAAAAAGGGCCATAACTCAGTTAAAATAGTCGGCTCAAACCCATAATCGAACTCGATCTGTCTTTTGTGCTGAGAAATTGATATACAAAATTTGGTTCCGATCAGATAGAAAATATTTGAGTTATCGCACCATGCGTAAAGTGTCTATGGACAGACAGACGGACGGACTAATGATGAGTGGTCAATCCGGACATCGACACTATGTTTACCATACTATGGTATGGGTAAACATAAAAAATAAAAATAAATTTATGTTAAATTAATCAAGGAGTTAAATCTGATTTTGTTTTCTTCGGAGTTATGTCTCTGGCGCCACCCCTATTTGACCCCATTTGAACAAATCTGAACCACAGTCATTCAAGGACCCTCCATACCAAATTTAAGCTAAAACGACCCAATGGTCTAGACAAGAAGTTGTTATAAGAATTACCATAGAGGAATATAGTTATGGCCCTTGTTTTGCAACCAATTGACCTGGTGACCTCATTTGAACAAATCTGAATGTGAGTCACCTAGGGAACATCCACATCAAATATGAACCAATTCGGTATAATAATTCTGGAGAAGAAGACGATTATTGACGGACGGACAGACGGATGGATGGACAGACGAGGAGTGATGACTATAGCTCCACCAGAGACTTTGTCTCAGGTGAGCTAAAACTATGAGTAACATATTTTTGTTTGCAAAGAGATACGCTAATTGGTCAAATTATACCCAAAATGGCAGAGTCATTTGATGCAGGTCTTTTTGAGATCAAATGTATGTAAATCAACGTTTTTGATAAAGGTACCATTTGACTCAAAAAGGTATCAAAAGACTTGACCATCTTGGGTACCATTTGACTAATTAGGATATAACTTTTTATGGTATCATTTGACTCGGGTATCATTTGGCTGTAAGCCATTCAAATAAGGTCAATTAGCTGCAGAAGAAGTGTATAAAGCCACTCGTGTAGAGATTATGTTACATCTTGCCAGCTGGCATTCAACTCAGAGGACGATTAAGCCTTAAGGGTGATAGGGCGCATATACAAAATGAAATTGTTCATTGAGGTTTTTTTTATTAGATTTTTATTTAACTTTCAGTATTAAATGCACTGACAGGTTTTAGGTTACATTTAGAAATAAAAGTTACCAAATTATGAACATTTCCTCAAGAATATACCAAAGTATATTATAATGATAGTATAAATGCGATACTATCAATAAAACACACTTTGTGTGAGCTGATCGTTTGTTTATATACAGCACATACAGGATGTGCGATAAGCAAAACACTGAACACCACGGCAATATTTTTGACAGATTGGTTCACAGTGACCCATTCAACACCAAAATTTTGAGTGGCAAGGATTAGCAGGGGCTATACCAGTAAGTTATAAGCAACATGGTGGCAGTTTTAACCAAGTTCAAATAGTGGGGTCTACCTGATGTTGAATGTCTTGCTTATCGCACACTATTTGCATACTGTTTGTTTACATAACAAAGCATACAAACTACAATAACATGCTATCTACACATTATTTATGATTGGCATATGAACAAGATCTGTCTACATTTTAATATTCTTTCTGTTTATGGCAGTTTTAAAGGATGTGAATATTTTAACAGCAGTACCCAAGACCGTATCTTTAACAGATAATTAATTGAGACAAAATTGGAAGAGTTACCTCATAACCACTTAATATGCATAATATCATTTGCCTTAAAGTTATGTGAAATACTCTGGTTGGGTGATCAAATAGAAATTGAGAATAATCTTCCTCAAAGTAGTAATTTGTTACTAATATCAATCCAAATTGACGATAAACATTGTCATTCTTATATATTAATTAAATGCAATGGCTCTCGATGGCGAAATCATTTGTGTTAGATTATCGCCGATAGTTGCGTCTCGGATCGAGATGTAAATATTTACAATTGGGCGCAGTTCCGAGGATGTTTTCTATGGAGTGGTATGGTTGATATCTTCGAAATTTTGGCGATGTTAGTAGATTGCTACATTCCCCATATTGACATACTGCCTGAGTACTAACTTATAAATTCCACGCACCCGAACAAGTCCATAATATGTCTTTAATATCCAAAGATGTTCATCTGGCAGCAAATCACGAAGCAAGTAATTATTAGGGAAATGGGCAGCACAGGAGAACCTTGAATATACATGATTTCTGGTGATATTCAGATGAGGGATGTGGCCTGTAGGGTGTACCAATGAGTAATTTGAAATTTTTTGAAATAGCTTCAATCTACAGGCTATCCTAATCATGATATTTTCCAAACAATTTTCCAACACATAGCCAACTCCAAACTATTGCTATATCCGATATACATTCTTCACTCATTTCTGCAATATATCTACTTCACAAAACGTTTCTGAAAACAAGCCGTTATTGGTGGTAATTGAACCTTCCAAGATCTTTCCATTTCAGAAAAGAGAAAACCCAAAACAGTTTAAAAAACATTTTGGAACACATTCATAAATAGCATATAAAAAAGAAAAAAACTAACTCAAATTGATCCATGGCTTAGAAAATTGTGGAACACCGATGCGTCAATTCAGGGATGCATGATATCAATAACAGCAATCTTAAGGATACGGGCAGCCTAGGCGATTGGTATAGTCAACTCCGCTAAAACGGCCATAAACAGAAAGAATATTATATAATATATTATTTGATATGCTTTCTGTGAGTTTAATATAATTTAATTAATGACTGTTAGGCAAAAAATGTCGATTCTCAGGCATAGCCGCATCGGAAATATTTTTTTTGCATTGGACCATTTTATTACAATTTGGATCTCATCGTAGTTGTAAACCACGCAACATGAAAATAGGAAACTGTACCATGGAAATTATTTATGTTTCAAATATCAAATAGGAGCTAAATACAACAGTGTATGTGTGGGTTTCCAAAAAAGACCGTTGGCAATGATAACTATCAGGTACATTGTCACCAGTGCTGTCCAAACCCCCCAGTTTATTGGTAAAATTTGTTGAACATTTCGATCTGCGGTCAGCACGAAGTTTGATATTGAACAAAAAAATAATTTGAGAATGCAAACATGGAATGCAACAAAAATTCAGTTTGACAATCAGTGGATATTGGCCATGTTTTTAAGTTTTATTGTCTATCATCCATTGCGGTACATATACAGTCTAATTAGTCAGTGGAATAAGTGAACCAAGACTTTCTATGATAGTTTGGAAGATCACTTTATCTTTGTTTTGACTGTATTTACGCTCCGTATTTTTGTATGAATCTGATATCTGGTGTTAAAAATGATTGTGCAGATATTAAAAATCATATCAATATTATATATCAGTCAAGGTAATCCCTATATGATGTACGGGTAGGGTAGTACAATGTCATAATTTATCATTCTTTATATCAGATTATATTAGTTTATATTCATTACAAAGTGCTCCTTACAATTTCTGGACTTGGGAACAGGCCTCAGCCTAGGGGTTCAGAACAGGGAGACTTGAAGTCTCCCTCCAGGAAATTTAGGGAGACTTCAGGGAGAAGTGGGGAGACTACCAAATATTGACAATTTTCAGATATCGCTTTATTTTATAACATCAATAAAAAATTTAAAAAGTTAAAATAAGAAATAAAACTAAAATATTTTGACTTTATCTGAAATTAGCGTAATTAATTGTTATTATACATTTAACAGTCTGAATCATGATCATATTTAGTTGGTGGACCCAACTAATCAAATATTCAGCCGTGCTCTGATAATTAACGTCAGATTTGCGGACTAGATCAGATGATGCATGTAACTTTTTAAGTTTAATGTGGTCACGGCTGTAATGTGGGTGTCCGCTAAAATAAACAATAAGGATTAACTAACAAAGGAGTTGCTAAAGCTTTTATTAATTAATGGCCTCCCTTAATTAATGCCAACATCACTGGTATAATCCGATTAAAGCAATAAACTTGACATTTATTTACGGCTACAGAAGCGGTCTATTCAAAAAGTGGGACGCGGTCTCTTCAAAAAGTACGACGCGTTACCGAAACGAACTTGCGAACATACTCTGATAATTGCGTAATTGTTTTTATATCTGAAAAGCGGGACGGCGGTCTTTTAAGTTAATTAAAACATTTATTTGTGACACTCACGATGGTCAGTAACAACACAGATGCGAACATATCGTGTTTTCAGCGTGTCAAAACATTAGTGATTAACATTCATTATACCTCAAAGCGAACAAAGGCGACTGAATAACAACACAAAAGATCACAAAACAATAGGTCATATTTTATTTTTTATTTTAAACACTTGGGTCTTTGTCTCTGAATCGTCTGTTTCTTTTTGGGATGGCCGCCACAATTCATCTATATACGGACATGTCTGGGAAAAAACTATAAAAAAAATTAAGAAAAAAAAAAATCCCCCTAAAATTGAAGGCGACTTCGATTTCGCCTTAGAGCGACGATAGGGCGAAGTCAGCGACAGTAAGGCGACAATCTCGCCCGAGTCGCCTTGTGAGCTGACGCCTGCTTGGGAAGGTATCATAACCCACGCTTATTATGCCAGTCTGTGGGCATAACAAAATAAAACATAAAAATAAAACCCTCGCGCCCGCATTTATTTTCCAAAACAATTGCCTGAGAATCAAACATCTTTTTTCATTTGGTCTTATTGACACAAAATCCAATTATATAACACACATCTTGCAAATTATTTCTATAATATGCATAAAACCTCGTCAGTTGGAACCCAATGGAATCGAACCATGTAGCTTACAAGTATACTTGCAGCTAAACCAAGTGAGTCCCTGGGTACATAAGAGGTTACATGCTATGACTAAAATAATTTTGAAATTGAAGATTATGGGTGAATTTCGTTTGATGTTTTAGTTATATTCTGTGCTATCATAATTAGCAGTTTAGTGTTCAACAGTAATGAACATGATGAAATCTTCAATGAAATTAGTTATAATACAAACAATATACCATTATTCATCCACTCGTTTTTATTTTTATTCGTCGTCATCTTGAGTACACAGCATCGTAACACCCTTCAGTCAACCCCTCTCCATCTGCAATCTTGTCTTTTCTTTGCATTGCATTATACAACTGAAAATTGTGATAAAACATCGTCATGATCATTGAATGTGTCCATGTTACAGTGGTTTTTTTGGTCACCATCGCCATTTTGACGACCTTGACATCACCTTATATGGCAAAATGTGTTTATATGTATTCATTAAAATTTGAGAGCTCCCATCTAGAGGTCATCCTGAACATGTTTGTAAATTTTCATAACAATAGCCCAATAAATTCGGGCAATAGGATGTGCCGATGGATTAAAATTCAAAATTCAAGATGGCTGCTGGAGGCTATGTTTTGTAAAAAATTATGGCTCTCATCGCTTCGTGTGTGGCCCACTTGAGGTCACTGGCTGACCTGATATCAGTGTGTATACTTGTCAATAGCGGTCATTACATTGAAAAGTAGTTCTTAATTGTGAACAATGAGGATGTTGTAAGTTTTACACACTAGACTATATATAATGGGTCTCGCCCAGCTATTTTACATAATCATTTCAATTCATTCGATATATAACAACTGTTACTTGATATATTCTTAAGATGGATAAGCGTGTAAATAGTGCAGTCAACTGCGTAATTAAGTGTCACGTGATATGTACTTTCGGTTTATATCAAAGTTTGTGTTTGGTAACACTTTCCTTATGTTTACTGGTCATTTATTCAATAAAACAACGTCATATTTGACACAGTTTATTGAAGAAAAATAAGCACCTGATTATTATTTAGGTAATTGGCAATGCCGATGTTGAAACCGAAGTGCCAATTGTCATCCGACGGGCCATAATCGACCGATTCCGATTGTCATATCCGATCATCGGCTCATCACTACTTATAAGTAATGATATAGTGACTAGATACATGGTTGAATGAACACTAACTGAATGCAGATAATGTCTACAAAAGGATAATGACAATAAACATTCCTCATCTACTGCAAAAGTCTGGCAGAGACACTTGGTAGTATTGTATCCAGTATCTACTTGTTACAATGGGGGCACGTTGCTCCAAGTAATGCAGAACTAAGCTACTCGTCACATGACATGAGCCTTTAAATAAGTTATCTACAATCTTAAGGATGCGCCATTCGTGAATTAAAAAAAAACACTATATTCCAATCAATTTGAAGGGAAAAATCATTATGCATTATAAGCAATGTGTGATACAGTATTATAACAACTCACAATATACCCTCACAATATGAATTTTATAAAAAAGTGGTTTAAAAAAGTCAAATGATTTTTTTTTCATGAAGGTCTATCGAGTTGTACTGGGAATATAAAAAAAAACAACACATTGCATTATCTAGACCATGAACCCAATTAGGGTATGCGCTCAGTCTATCTGAAATCATAAATGTCTGCGAGTAAATAAATCAAATATTTTTCACAGTATATTTTAGTTTTTTGGCAGCCATTTTGCAGGACTATTTTTTTTCTCAGGTAAAGGACCAAAACAACATAAAACAAATATTATTCAACGCTTTCAATAATCTGGCAGACATAAATACTCAATATTGTTTCATCTTTTCAGACATTAAGTACCGCTAGCTTTATGTTGATTTATTCTAACAAAAATAGTTCTGCAAATGGCTGCCAAAAACTTAAATATAAAATGAAAAATGTTTGATATATTTTCCCGCAGACCGTTATTACAATTTAAAAAAAAAAGTTGACATAATTCGAACATATCTCTCATATTGTGAGGGTAAACACGTGTTATTATAATATTATAACATACATTGGTTATAAAGGATACTAATTTTTCTCTTCAGATTACTTCAAATTTCCATTTTAAGAAAATTCACTGTTGAGGCCAGTTCTCAACAATTTGGTGACATGAATTGAGCGCTATCTCCACACATACTTGGTCGACAGCAGTGCCAAGATACGGAATATACATGTAGCATTTCCTGAAAATCAACCTCAGGATACTTCATACAGTGTTAGGGGAACTTACTTATTTTGGGGTGTTAATAACCAATTTGACCTCTTACCAAGTTGCACTCACCACTCTTTGCATTCCCTTGCTATGACCATGTCTTCAAAAAAATTCTTGTTCTCTTCCATCATAAATTGAAGCCTGCCTTAGTGGTGGCGTTTCCATGGGTGCCATCTTTTCGCACTTGTAGTCATCACCGGAACTCTGAAAGAGCATAAATTAAAATTTTAAATTAAAATCAGTTGAACCTGATCTTGATATGCAATTAACAAGAGACTGCACCGGTGGTGTTGGCATACCACCATGGTGGTAAATTCGAACTGATGAAGTATGGGTGAGATATCTGCTTGAACGGGAATAACCCCCTAAAATTTTCAAATAAACACAGATAAATAACTGTAGAATGGAAAACATGAACAAAACGATTGAACACTCAACAGACTGCCATCATAATAGTGAACATCCATACCAAATTCCATTGAAATCTGTCAACTGGTGCTATGGTGGTGGCGATACAGACAAAAAACCAACACTTCCAAATTTATAAATGATGACCAGAACAGAAAACTGGAAAAAATATGATTGAACACTCAATTGATTGCCCTCATAGTAGTGAACATCCATACCAAATTTCATTGAGATTCGTCCAACGGTGGTGGAGACATCTGCCCGGACAGAAGGAAAAACAGAGGGATAGATGTCCGGACGTTGTGAAGGATTGAATGAATCCAGTATACCCCACATTCTCTTTGAGAGTAACGGTATAATAAACATGAAGTACAATTTAAACAAGATGTTACACCACATGACGGCTGCTCGCTTACTACTATTGTGTAAACACAAAATCTGGGTCGAACAGGACCCAATTTTTAATGAAACAAAAGGGCGAATGCAAACTATACAATTGTTGCCCACATTTGAGTGAGACACCGGATTTGTTGCCCACTCAAAATATTTGGAATGTGTATATAAAGGGGTGCTTACATAAGCCCCCCTCTGATAAACATACGGGCTAACTTTTAATTGGGTATTTTTTGAGCCATAATCAACTCATTTATGGATCTTTCAATGGATTATGGAATGTGACACAATGGCCGCCATGATTCTTGAGATACAGTGTAATATGCTGGGGGAACTTACTTATTTTGGGGTGTTTACATTCACTGCCTGCATTCCCTTGCTATGAGCGGTGTATTCAAAATTTATCATGCTCTCTTCAGTCATATATCGAAGGCTGCCTTAGTGGTGCCATCTTTTCATACTTGTAATCATCAATGGAACTCTGAAATTTAATTTAAAATTAAAATCAGTTGAAACTTCTTTTGATATGCAATTAACAATAGTAACATGAAGTACAATTTAAACAAGAGGTTACACTGCGGCTGCTCGTGATTTGTTGCCTGCTCGAAAGCGGGTTTGTCACACAACAGCGTATAGACCAGTTAATGAACATGGAATTAATTTATTACTGTAGTTATTCAAGAGAATGATACAAAATGCTCCAAAAGTTGAAGCAGTCATTTTAAATATTCTTTCATCATATTTCTCAGTGTTAAATTGATATAAAAAATTTGCGTTGGTGATTATTTGTGAATATACAGGTAGCATTGTCATTTTGACAAATTTTACATGCAACTTGGATGCATACAAATTATAGACAGTGACTATCAATGGAGGAACATTTACTTTTTTATCTATGATTTGAGGAAGTGTTCAAAATAGTACTAGTTCCGATATTGTGTTTTCTGTAATAGCATGATCAGCCAGTCTGAAATTATCACTATTAAATATCAGTTGAATTTTACATGCCTGTTTTTGTTTTTTCTCATCTGTTTTTTTTCCATCTAATAATAACCTAATATTTCTGGATTTTCTAATCTCTTTAATCGATCTTATGGCCTGTTTTCTTCTTAGAAATGACAGCTGCAGAACATCAACGATCCATTGCATTGTGTGAACATTGACTCACGATCATTGAAATCCCTTTGCCTTTCACTATCTTATAGTTTTATCACTTCAAAAAACATTCCTGGATAATACTTACATTCTCCTTTTGAGCCATAAATGTTGCAACCGTTATTAACCTCTTCACTGCCAATTGAAGTCATTGGCTGGGTCATTGACATTATGGATATTTTCCTGTGGAAAATAAGGAAGTTAGTAGTGATGTTTTGATAATCGGAATCAGCCAATAATAGCCCATCGCATATTAAATCTGACCTATTAGTTGAACATCGGCTTTTACCGATTGGCCAAATTTTAATTTAATTTAATTAATAACAGTTTTTGACACAAAATCCAATTACATGTATATACATGTAACACACATATCTAAAAAATTATTTCTATAATATGCATAAAACCTCGTCAATTGGAACCCCATGGATTCGAACCATGTAGCTTACAAGGATAATTGCAGCTAAACCAAGTGAGTCCCTCGGTACATCAGAGGTTACATATTATGAATGAAATAATTTTTAAAATGAAGATTGTGGGTGAATTTCGATTGATGTTTTAGTTACCAAGTTATATTCAGAAAATTATATATATATATATATATTTACATATATATCCAAACACAAATATTGACTATGCACCATTAGGGACGTAGTAAGGCTATATACCATTAGGAACATTATCTATATTATGACAGTGCTATCATAATTAGGAGTTTAGTGTTCGAGAGTAGTGAACATGATGTTTTTAATATGAACAATATACCATTATTCATCCACTTGTTTATATTTTTATTCGTCGTCATCTTGAGTACACAGCATCGTAACTCCCTTCAGCAACCCCTCTCCGTCTGCAATCTTGTCTTTGCTTTGCATTGCATTATATGGCTGAAAATCGTGAGAAAACATCATAATGATCATTGAACGAATCCATGTTAAGTTGGTTTGTTTACTCACCATCGCCATTTTAACCGACCTTGACATCACCTTATATGGCAAACTGTGCCTATTGATTCAAATTTGAGAGCTCCCATCTAGAGCTGATCCTGAACATGTTTGTAAGGCCAAAAAAAAAAAGTTTTCTCGGGCAATTTTATTTTCAAATCAATGAGGGAGGGAGGGAGGGTTTTATTTTTATTTTTTATTTGCGCATAGTGAGCATGGACACAGATACCTTCCTCTGTCTAGTAATAACCAGAAATGTAGAGGGAACTGTTATGCATATAAACTCATTTAGTCTTATATAAAAATGACATTGTACTACCAGTGTATGACTTGGGATTACCTAGCATTATATAATGCCCCTGACATTAACTACTGTTATTGTTGTCTAAAAACTGATACCTCCCCATTCTAATATGTGATCCTGAATTTAGTCCTGTGCCTTTCAATTGTATAAAGTTACTATTAGTGTAAGTTGTTCACGATGACTAATTGTAAGAAGAGCATGAGGATCAGCTAATCATTTTCTTAATTGTAGTCATCTACTTCAAATCTACTTTTCAAATTTATTTTTTCGTAATTTTTTTTTGTCATAACATCAGGCATTGCAATAAAAAGGCCTAATGCGGCCCTTTTTATTCAATGCGGCAGGGCCTGGGAACTAAAACCTTCTTTTTTTTGGCCTAAATTCAAAACAATACCCCAATAAATTCGGGCAACAGGATGTGCTGATGGATTAAAATTCAAGATCCAAGATGGCTGTTGGAGGAGGCCATGTTTTTTAACATATTTTGAAAGGATGAAGGATGTGGCCTGTAGGGTATGCCAAAGGATTTAGTCATGCAAAGAATAAAATCCAAGATGGCTGCCAATGGCCATGTTTTTCACAGAAAATCATTCAAGATATATAGCTCCCATCTAGAGGTGATCCTAAACATGCCTGTAAGTTTTTAAAACAGTCCTCCAAAAAATGTGGGCTGCAGGGTGTGCCGATATATTCAAATTTGAAATCAAAGATGGCTGCTGGTGGCCATGTTTTTCAACAACATTCTGAAAAGATCAATGGCTCCCATTTAGAGGCCACCTCAAAGATCTATATGAAGTTCCAAAAGGATTGGATGAGATATGCGACTTGTAGACTGTGCTACAGGAAATTGTAGATGAATCATGGATGGACTCACAGATCACGGATGCCAACCCATGGCAATAGCTCAAACTTGACTTTGTCAAGTTGATCCAAAAATGCTTCAACTAGGTAGTCTATTCTGACCCATGAAAGTCTGTCTTCATTGACCTAGTGCCCTGCGAATCGGGTATTTTAATTTTTAAGCAATAGATTCAAAATCACATCGAATCTTGAATCGAATTGTTAGATCGAGTATATCAACAGTGAAGAGGTAGAACAGTTCAGGAAACACTTAAATTGGTAACTGTAACAAACCAACAAAAAAAAACCAATTAATAACTGAACGCAATGGATTGTATATTACCTAGCCATATTAATTTGTCTTCTGCAGAATATGCATGCATCTCATTGTCCTCATAAATACTGATGGATGGGATACATTGAATGTGATGAGTGGTGGAATTGGGAGTAACTCTTTAAAATGTGCTTTCGAACTTTCGTTATCATCAAACTTCATCGATCTCCATGTTGCACTGAAATCTGCCATTTGAATTGTACATGTATCATGCTGAACTCCTTGACCTATGACAGTATATATGGGATGGAGACTTGTGAGGTTTGCCGAATGAGTTTAGCTGTAATTCCCTTGTGACATTCAACTCCTGGAATCCCAGAGTCATGTTAATTTACATAACTCTTACTGAGATTATAATGAATTAAGTACTTGGCAGTCTATTTATAGATCATATAAGACAGTGTTATCTGAATATATTTACATACTAAGTGTGATTATCACTAAATCCAACATTCTGATTGGTCGGCGCCCACGTGGCTAGTTGCAATTATTTCTCAGTGAACGCGCAACAGCTCATAACTGCAGCCTCAAAATTACATCGATGCGTCAAAGGTTTTGGAAAGACGAACGTGTAATGTTTTGGGTGCATTTGGACTCGCGCAGGATTGACTTAATAAATCATCGGGTTTCAATATAAAGAGAAATTGTTCCTGTTAACTTTTGCCAAGGGTGCTATGGGATATTTTGGGCTGGTATTGTCACGATACACTTTTCAATTTAAATACATTTACAAAAGTAGCTTTTTCGCTAAATGTATATAAATATAAGGATTGACTGTCATGTGGACTGTTTTTATGGAGATGTAACCGTGAGGTAAGTGGTCATAACTTGTACGTAAAAACCTGCATTCCACTTCATTAAGATCAGAACGTCCTGATAATTCACAAAAGTTGTCACTGCAACAAATGTATAAACTAAGCAATAGATGCAGCCATGGCACAGGGTAGGAACTGCTCCATGAGAAAAGATCCTCTTGTGATTTTCGGTCCAGTTCACTATCGATCCGTGTCCAGTTCACTTGCAAGTTTTTTGTACTTGTTCCAAAACAGACGTGCTTTACATCGTGTACCAAACTACCGTATCGCAATAACCATTAGCGATTAAATTAAAAAAAAAGTGAGTCCAGTGTGAAGTTATAGTTCAAACATACACATGTGCACACTTATTTTACCAAAAGTCTGTTGCATAGATGTTCGGGTAGTGAACGGATCTTATCAATGGTGAACTGGGACCCATCACTAGTGAACTGGAACATTTCTTAAAATGGATAAATTCTACTATTCCACATTTACTTAACAATTTCCAACTAGTATGTCTCGATAGTTGAGGTAGCTGGCAAGGTATATACAACAAATGAACTGCATATATATCTCTGTTGTGTAAAACTTGCGTTATTTACCATGGGAAAATCCCCAGTGACATTGACCAGATCGGATAAGAACTGGACCGAAGATCGGAAGAGGTATCAGCCTCGCGGAGCAGTTCCTACCCCGTGCATGGATCATTACAGTAATCCCACCACATATTAAAATGCTTCAGTCAATTCAAGCTAGACACATTCAACTTGTACTTGATTGATTTGGGTTTAATACCACTTTCAGCAACTAAGGCTATATCACAACATTGCAAACGTTAGTGGTGGAGGCAATCTGCACACTTACGGCTAATCTGACAGTGATTTCAATGGCTGATAAACTCGTCGACCATGAGCGGCAAACCACTGGCCATTGGCATGTAACTGGAAACTCCACCAGATATAGATTTTAAGTTACAAAGTAGATCATGGAAACATGTACATTTAAACCCTCATCGCCAGCGCTGGAGGGCGAGACGGCCTTGAGTTGTACCTAACCGACTGAGCCACCGAGACCCTTCAACTTGTACTTGTTTACAAAGATGTAATTTTTTGGTGATGCGTTGCTCCCCAACTTCACCATTTCGCCTCAATTGGTTGAAAATAAAAATTGTCTCAAGTGTCATTTCCCGAACGAGACCAACCTAGAAGTTAGTTATCACCGGTACGTAGTTAGTGTATGTTAGTTCCGTGAGTGAACGATATAAGCATGTTTGTACCTTGAGTGAACAACCTGAACTCAAATCGACCTATATAAATGCATGCAAAGGCAATTTACTTCAACTTCAGTGATATTCTCATAATCTTTCATAATAATGGCTAATGTTCAGGTTAATGTTTCATTTATCGAGAACAGAAAAGGAGGGAGGAATCTGCTGTTTGATTGTCACAAATATCGTATTAAAACTAGAAAGAGTGACAGTATCCACTGGACATGTTGCGTTAGATGGTGTCCAGGTACAGTCAACACCAAGGATGACATAGTGACAAGTGTAGGAAAGCCGCATAATCACGAAGCAGATCCCGACAAACTCAGCGCAGAACTCATAATGTCGAAAATGAAGCAGATTGTCAAGTCAGATTCTAGGACTGTGTACAACATATATATATATATTCAATTGGCATGTGGTGGAAAAGTTGCTCCAAGAAAGAGAAAATATAGAGCCATCGAGAACAGCATCGGCCACTATAAGCGAGTTCAAAGAGGAGGAGAAATTGACAAAATGGAGTTTCTCGATGCAATGGGTCGTTTGTCTGGACATTAGACTAGAATTATATTATTGTATATAATCTGATATAATTATATAATTTCACATATAAAATGAGTAAGCTATGTAAATAATGGATATGAACAAGACAGTCAAAGACTGTGGGGTCGCTCACCAGACTGCAAAGACTGATGAGACTGGGACTCTGGAGACCACAATAGTCAGAACTTTTCATAATCACTTTAAAAGAAGGAGATCTCCAATCTCACAAGCACCTTTTTATAAAACCATTTAGACATGTTTGAAGCCCATTTATCCATGGACCCAAAACACCATACATGTATGTCAGATTAATCAGTTAGGTAGTTCAAAGATAGATGTTTTAATGAATTTGGTATTTCAATGATTTTTTAAACACAAAAGTGTTAACTCCCCATAGCCCCGTCATTTCTTAACAGGTTGACCTGATGTTAACAAATCTGAATATCAGTCACTAAAGGATCCTCCATACTATATGTAAGTTAAATAGTCCAACCTCTCTTGAGAAGACAATTTAAGAATGACTATAGAAACAACCAGTTATGTCCATGGTCCCACCCTATTTAACCTGGTGACCACATCTGAATAAATTTGAATACCAGACAACAAAGAACCCTTCATACTAAATATCAACAAAATAGACCTGGTGGTCCTTGTGGTGGAAGCATGTTAAAATTTGTGGCTATTTCGGTCGAACAGTTTAACCCGAAGTAGGAAAATATGGACTGTTACTGGTTGAAAAATCAAATCTACGGCCTCATTGCCCCCACCCAGGCAGCTTAGAAGTCAATAGGAATCTATATATTATTATACCAGTATCAAACAGCATACAGGTAGAGTGGGTGGTTGAGAGTTAAATCTCTTATCTCTGCCCCTATTTGAACAAATGTGAATCCCCATCTATGAGATCCATTCATCTAGAAATTTCAAACGGTAGATTTTAAGAGTTGAAGAAAACTGATTTTCCTCAAAGTTTCCTAAAAATGACCTCACGTGTACAAATCTGAACCCCACTCACCAAAGGACCCTCCATACCAAAAGCTAAATAGGCCTGATGGTTTTTGAAGAATTACTATGGAGGGAAAGAGTTATGACCCTGGCTTCTCACCTATATGACCTGATGAACTCATTTGAACAAATCTGAATGTGAGTCAAAATATATAAACCCATTCGGTCTTTAATATGTATGTGGAGAAGAACAAAATTGATGGACGGATGGAGACATCCCAACTGAGGGATGGATGGGAGGACATACTGACAGACAAATTCAATCCAATATACCCCCCCCCCCAGTTTTCTTTGCAAATCAGGGTATAATGAGTACAACTGGATAGGCGGTGGTTAAGAATATAATAGTGGAACAGCCAAGCCTGAATATAGTGTCTGACTTTTGCAGAATGAGGTCCCTAAAGGGTGAATTTAGTGCTGCAATCCTGCAAGGTGGGCTAGCATCACCAAATTCACCATCTGGGGACCTCATTATGCTTAGGCCTCAACTGCTATGGGAGACATAGGAACAGATTGAAGTTGTCCAGTTAATTGGTGATGTGCACCCATTGGGCACTTCAATTATTAATTTTATCTTCAGCAAATTAGGGGATATAGAAACTGAACAGAATGGAAAAAGTAAGTAGAAATGTCAATTTAAGACCCTGTATACTTCCCTGAAGATGAGGCCTAAGCAGAATGAGGTCCCTGGAGAGTGTATTTGGTGATGCTAGCCTACTGTGCAGAGTAACATCACTAAATTCACCCTATGGGGACCTCATTCTGCAAATGTCAGACATACAGCATTTTGTTTTGATACACACAGGGCATGAATGTTTACACCTACCTGTCAGCCAGCTAGATAATATCTGAATTGATGACTGTGTTATTAACTCTTTCTGTCTGGGGCTAATACCATACTCTATGGATGTTACAATGGTATCAGTTTTTTAAAATAATTTTTTTTCATGACTGCAGTGGGTGGCTGGGTGCAGGGGCGGTACAGATTGGGGGGGGGGGGGGTGTTAGTTGGGACAGGGGTGTGGAGGGGAAGGGGTGGAATGGGGTATTTTGTGTCTAAAAAAATACAAAAAATCAGGGGTTAAAATGAAAAAAATATTTTTGTATTGTTCATTTTTTTTAATTTTTTTTTTTAAATATGAGCAAGGATTTAAATTTTTAAATATATTTTTTTTAATTATTTTTTTTTAAGTTATGTTCCTGACACGGCCCCTATTTGACACACTGACCCCATTTAAACAAATCTGAACCCCAGTCACACAAGGACCCACCATACAAAATATTACTAAATCAGCCAAATTATTCTGGAGAAGAAGTCGTTCTAATAATTACTAGGGAGAATAGAGTTATGTCCCTGATTCTGCCCCTATTTGACCCAGTGACCCCATTTGAACAAATCTGACCCCCAGTCACCCAAGGACCTTCCATACCAAATATAAGCTAAATAGGCCTGATGGTTCTTGAATAGAAGTTGTTTTAAGAATTACTATGGTGGGAAAGAGTTATGGCCCAAGCTTCGCAACTATTTGTCTCAGTGACCTTATTTTAACAAATCTGAGTCTGAGTCAACCAGGGAACATCCACACCAAATATGAACCCATTTGGCCTTAGGGTACTGTAGAAGAAGATGATTCTTGATGGACGGACAGACGGACAGACGTACAGACGGACGGACGAGGAGTGATGACTATAGCTCCACCGGAGACTTCGTCTCAGGTGAGCTAATAAAAACCTCAACTCAACGTCCAATTGTTCATTCGACCATTATCATAAACTTCCACTTGGGCGAAAGATTGGGCTGGGATAATGACCTGCGTCAATCCAGATCGAGAAGGACATCCCACTAATTAATTTTCACACTTAAAGTTGACTGGCATTCGGAGACTAACCCGTATTCACAGCTGTCTGCAATCAACACTCAGGTGTGAATATGCTCCCAAATCAGATTAATACAGATGTTAATAGTAACTATGGTGTTATCTACAACAGTGTCAATGGATAACTGGGTTCAATCAATGTTCAATGTTGGCAGTAAATTAGGGTGAATATTTTGCCGATTTTCGTTGGTCAACTTTGGAAATTTCAGGGTGACTTATACTTCGCACGGCTGCAAAATTAGGGCGAAGTGAGCAAGAATAGGGAGACTTCTTCACCCACGTCACCCTCTCGGCTGGTCCCTGTCTCCTACTATATTCAACTGAAAATATGCAAGAAAAGAATGAATTTGAGTCAGAGATGATTGTAAAATACACAAATGTACTCTAGGAATGATGTAAAACGATATGATATTTATAACTAAAATGAGCAAAAAGGCAATTTACTCATTTTCATTATAATGATCATATTGTTTTACATTGTTTATGGAGTACATTAGTTTATTTTGCACTCATCGCTGACTGAAATTCATTCATTCGTTGCACATTTTCAGTTGAATATAGTAGGAGATGGCCCCATAAATGGCTGGATTTAGGTACAGTCTCCCTTTTTGTTAAAAATTCTTGAACTTACCAGTAAATCCAGTCTCAGTAAACTTCAAATTGACTATTCAAATGGTATGCATATGATAGTCTGAAACAGATAGAAGGGAATATTATTATACATTACTTTCAAAGTGTCAACACATTTCTTAGCAAGACTCAGTAGGAACAAATAAAAGTTAATGGCAGTAGTAAAATTTTGTTAACTTACTCTAAGATGAAGAAGCTCACATGACTTCCAAGAAATTACAAGTCAACGAGGCTATGATATAGATTGAGTATGTCTGATTGTATGTTTACATGGTACCAGTATGTGTTTACACACTCTGACTTAATGCAAGACACAGTACTCAAAATTTGCCATGGAAATAAGCAATGCCATGGGAAATGCCATGGCAACATGTGGCATCTAACATGCAACAGCATTAAATTTGTCATGGGATATTTTTCCTAATTTTGAGGGCTGCAAGACATATATTACTATGATTGGGAACATTACATAACATATATAGATAGTGATTTGTGTGGGTATTATAACAACTTAAAGACCTATTACAGACGTGCCATTGGATTGGTTTTGGTCATTGTAAACCAGAGGAAGGAAAAAGATTGTTTAATAAATAATGGACCTGTAATTTGTCTTACATACATGTATGTAGCATGATTTGAAAAGCATTTCAATAACCAGAAAATAACTTACAATACCATTTATGCGGGATAACAATTGAAGCCGCTGCCTTGACAGTTGTAGTACAGTGTGAATCTTAAGCATCCTGCTATTTAGAGCTGGGACATCCACATTTGGTAAATTACATTAAGGAAAAGGTATTAACTAAGAAATATATTATCTGTGTTATTTATCAATGTTATAAATTCCTGTTCAGAACATTAAAAAGTTCCATGATTTTCAACAAGTGAAAACCATGAAATATAATCTCTATGAGCATAGCCAGTCAATGCTAAAGTAAAGATTCAAGTATCGGGACATCATGATGTATTAGATTTATGAACACACTGGCTTGCTTTAGTGTTCAGTGCTTCAATGTACATGAACAAATTCATTGGCCATCTATTGATTGAAACATTTGTCATAATGAGTTGTCCATTAATTATTAACCACCATTGACCAAACATCCCATATGGAGCTCTGTGTCAAGTGGTTAGTGCATCAGACTTGTCTTTGCCGTCAACACAGCTAGAGGAGTTTGCAGCCCGTAGGTGGCCTAATGTGAGTTTCACACAGCAGTGGCTTGGTCGAATTGATTGGCGTGCAATCATTGGATTGTACACTCTTCAAATTTCACGCCAAGTTGTGACCCTTGATCAAGAACACTCATACTGTGACTGTTTTGCACCACCCATGTGTTATGAGCAGTGACAGATCTTGTTAGTATGCTAGCCACATTGTGGCTGTACCTTCCCCTGTCCCCGGGCAGCAGTAGATTGTTACTGAGTGTTAAGGCTCATCAGGGTAATAATTGTCATTACCGTCTTAGAACAATTATTTATTAATTGGTTAAGCTGGGTTAAGCGCTATATAAAAACTTATTATTATATTATTAGGCCTAAACAAAAAAGACGTTTGTTTCCGCTAACCCGACTGACCCTATTTTAAACCCCCGACCCTAAACTTTTTTTTTTTTTAAATTTAGGTCCCAATTCATATCATAACAAGATGCAAATTATTAATATATTTATATATATTGCCATAAGAAATTTAAGTTTACAAAAAGATTTAAGTTTAACAGTTGGAATCATACCGCACTGTAAAGTATGTTTGGCTTTATCTAGCTTTCATCTGTGAAAACTTCAAATAGTTTGAGTTCAGGTTTGTTATCATTCAGCCTTCAGACTTCAGTATTTCAATCAAATACAGTACAGGAACATTAACAATTTGATCAAATCAACCTGGTTATCAGGTGGGATATCATAATACCAAATGAAAAATTAACATAGAGATTAGTACTATAAATAGTAATTACTAACTTAATAGACATTGTTTCTGTACTACATGTAGTATATTATGTATGTGACTCACTTGAATTTTACAAAATAGCCTATTATATGAATTAGAGTGATAATGGTAAGTCTCATTTCAAGCAGGATAATCATAGTCCATTGAACCAAAAGATATCTGACAATATCGTATAAGCATTTCCAATCCATACATATAAAACAAGAGATCGACTGTTGTCCGGTGCATACCCTCTTAGCGCATACCGCCTGATGTGGGCATATCTATAACTTATGATTGCTATACTCAGACAGATGGACCCAAAAAATCAGCATTTTCATGTAAACAAAGATGAATAACTATAAAACAAAAAACATAAACAAAACAGTTGAATGTGCCATTAAATGTCCTCATAGTGGTGAACATCCATACAAAATTTCATTGAGATCTGAGCATTATGGTTCAAGTTATGACCTCAGAACAGACGTCGGATGGACCAAACAGCCAACATTTCCAGAAAAACAAAGATGAATAACTCTAGAATGGAAAAGCGGAACAGAACAATGGAACCCTCTATTGAATGTCCTCATAGTAGTGAACATCCGTACCAAATTTCATTGAGATCCCAGCACAACTGTTGAAGTTACGACATGAACAGACACCAGACGGACCAAAAAGCCAATATTTCCAGATAAACAAAGATGTATAAGTCTAGAATGGAAAATTCGAACAAAACGATGGAACCCTCTTTTTAATGTCCTCATAGTAGTGAACATCCATACCAATTTTCATTGAGATCACAGCACAACTGTTGAAGTTACGACATGAACAGACCCCAGACAGACCAAAATGCCAACATTTCCAGATAAACAAAGATGAAACACTCTAGAATAGAAAATCCGAACAAAACGATGGAACCCTCTATTTAATGTCCTCATAGTAGTGAACATCCATACCTAATTTCATAGAGATCCGAGTACTACTGTTCAAGTTATGACATGAACAGACATCGAACAGACGTATGGATGGACGCACGGACGGACGGGTGAAAAACAGTATACCCCCCTTTTTTTTAAAGGGGTATAACAAATTTCCAAAGTTATGTTTGAGAAACTTGATCAAATTGACCTCTCAGTAAAATTCAAAATACTGACTCTGCCCTAGATTAGCTCTAAATGCAATGGATTTTCACAAATTTTCCAGGGTGACAACCCCCACCATCAGCGGGGGGGGGGGGGGGGGGGGGGGGGGGGTCACCGCTCCTAAACCTTCCTCCGCTCAGGCATTCAGGTTATGCCTTTGGCATATCAGTGTCCTCAAAAAATACCTAGATCCTTCACTGAATGTGGAGGAGAAGGTGGTGTTCTGAAGCCATCATTAAGAGATCGGTACAAGACGGTCACTCCAATATGTGAACAGTGCAGTGGTGCTGGACTGACTCCAGTTGTCGCCAGACCATATGGGAAATATTAGGATTATCAAAGACTATATTAGTATGTAGACTAGTAAATATTAAAGCATATGTTAGATTGAATAGGAGTTTATAGTTTCTCTGTCATCTGGGTTAACATGATTGGGGCTTAGAAGTGCATAGTTTGGGTTATTGACAAGTATTATACAGTTATTTTTAAAGATACTGAAGAAAAAAAAGTTAACCAAAAAAAAAAGAGTTAAGCCTACCTACCTACCCTAATTTTTTTCAGCTCGTTAGCGGAAACAAACGTATTTTTTTGTGAGGCCTTATGTATTAGAGGGCAGAGACGAAGTTTAGGTCTGCTAATATGATAGAGATGTTAGTCTATTTAAAGGGCTGCTAAAAGAACCATAATAATGGGTTTAATGTTTAAACTTTTCCTGGAGAAAAAAAATCCAAAGCTGACATTATAAAGTAATAAACAGAGATTTCATATAAATTAGTACCTATTATTGTGTTTGTAAAAAAGCACACAAGTAACGGTACACTAACTTGACAGTGAGCAAGTTCTAACATAGATCATGCCATGAATCTCTACTCGGCTGTGCCCATGGTGATCATATTTCAACAGTTCAAAACATGGGAAATTTTTTATGTTCTAAAAGGGACCTTTAAAGAATTTATTTGATTGCCCAGGGAAAAATCCAAAGCAAAATTGGCTGAAACAAATCATCTAATGATGGAATCTATATCTGAGACCTTCACCTACTGTGAAATATATTATTAAGGAGAACGTAGAAACTAAGAAACATATTACCTGTGTTATTTGTTTTACTTAAAGTTCTCTGTGACCTATCAGAACATCAAAAAATTCCCATGTTAATGATGTTTTGAACTGGTGTTCCATATGATCCCGACGGACAAACCCAGAGTCATATCAGTGAGATATCCCAGTCAGATTCTGGAAATCAAAATGATAAAAATACAGTGATTTTAAGCATTTACATATATAGTAATGAATAGCATTTTATTTTAGACAAATTTGGCAGTAATTTACAGTGAAAGTAAAATTCATTTTTATTTATACCCTAACACTATTCCACAATGCCATCAATTTGGTTGATCTAAATTAATTTATTCATTCCTCATACATGTCTTTCTGCCTTTTGCTTTGGGTCATGCATTTATAACAGAAGGAACCACAATTCACAATACCAGTATATAGTGTCCATTGAAATATCATGGGAATGGCCTAACCACAAAACATTCACATAGGCGTATATGTGATATTTGCCAGACAAATTCTAAGCCGGGATTGCCCCAAAATTAACGGGAAAATGTCGAACATACATGGGCAAATGTATATTGATGATAAAATTTTACGAAGCAAAGTTACAATATTTATATCATACATGTTTTCTGTTGCAATGGTCAACAGATGGCTTTTGCCATGTTATTTCAGATGGAATAGAAGTTATAGAACCCCAATTTAAAATTCATGTGTTCAGGATTGCTCCACTGGATATCCCCATGTCCATGTTTAGGCCCTATTTTAACTTTAGAACTTATGTATACTCTAGTCATCTCAATTATATGTACAGGTAATGCAATATTGTGGTTAATAGATGCCCAAATTACAATGCCTCACACTCTGACACAGGGTTGTGTCGGGGAGGGTTATTAAAACACACAAAAAATATCAGTATAAAGGCTACCCCATGATATGAGTTTAAAAATATTCATAGACAGTCCTTCCAATGGTATCTGGAGAAGTCAACCCTTAACAAAGTTATCCCCAGAGTAGTCAGACCCCAAGAGAAATCGACACACTATGTAGGTTAGCGTCATGCATGGCGTTTGCATTAAACAAGTGTCATTCTCTGTGTCCAACAGTTTGCCACATTGTTTGGTGTCAAAGGGGATTACATCACTTTGTAGCTTTCTTGGTTTTTCACAAATAGGGGATTAAGAAACAGGAAATATTGTTACACCGATGTGTGCTTAATTAATATTAGAAAAAAAAACTACCAGCATAATTTTTTCCTGGCTTTGGACTGGCTCATCAACAGCCAAACAACCTGAACACAGTGGAAGTTACATACGTGTGTGTCAATTTTGGCGAAAACTCCGAGCTGCTTTCTGGCACATTCCTACTTCAAAGTCAGTTGTCATTCAATGCAACTGAAAAACAGATTGATCATTTTTAGTGAGCTTTCTTGGCACAGAGCAAACATTTTTTCCCTCCAGATATTATCTCCACATATTATCTTGACATCTCAACATATTACAAATACATCTCGAGATCTCGACTAAATCTCAAGATTTCGACATACGCATTTTGAGATCTCGACGTTATCGTGATCTCAACATATTACCGGTATGATGAAATCTCTAGTTATTTTCTCAAGATCTCGACATACACAACTCGAGGTATCGACAAACACATCTCGAGATAATATCTTGAGATACATCAACATATAAATGTGCTTAAAATACAGCATAGCCTAATGTTCCTATAACTACCGCTATATGGCACAAGAAATTATATCATTGGTCAGTACGACTCAGTATGCTATACAGTTCAGTGCGAATTTGACAATAACCTCACCATTTCACTGTATACGCATATTCCTTAATCGGAAACATTCGGTATTGACCAAATAAATGGTGCGATGGGTTGGGCCATCCCAGTTTTGATTAGCGTTAGGTCAAGGTTAGGGTTCGCTTAACACTTGGGTAAACCCAACCCATAATTTACCATCCCACCCCAGTCAGGGTTAGTATCCCGTCAAGTTCTGATTATGGTTAGGATTATACTAGTAGGCTCAGTGTTAAGGTTTAGGTTAATGTCCATGTCTGCTACTTTTCCATTCGGGTCATGCAGACTTATATTAGTCTAGGATCCCACCCAACTTGTCATGTCCCATCTCATCACAACGATGTCCAATCAATTGCCACCCCGTTACCGTCTCAGTCATGGGAAAAGGTTGAATATCCTGTCTATGCCAGTCATGTTTATGGTTATGGTCAGGGACAGGGTTAGGCCACTTTCCCACTTGCCTCATCGAGTCCTGAACTGTATCACCATGTTCCGGATAGGGTCAGGGTAAGGGACAAATGAAACACATTTCGTAATGGCCGGTGTTAATGCCGATAACAAACCTGTGTACATTTTAATTAACACGTTGAGTGCCAGAAATCAATTAGTAATCTCGCCAGTTTGCCAAATCGTGGCAAGATAGATACCCTTAGTAGACCATAATTTGGCTTCAATGAAGCAAAAATTGGATGACAGAAACGGCGATTGATAGTACTACGAGATAACTCGTAGCCGGCACTGGCGGAAGGAATTTGGGTATTCCCACCACCAGTGCCAACTACGAGTTATCTCGTAGACACAATTGGACACGTTTGAGCAACAAATATGAAGTAGAATGTAACCCAAACAAGTTATTTTGGTGGTAAGCATATTTATGGAGGTGTGGGAGTCCTTGTGGAGGTTATAGCTCGTTATATAGTTAAATTGTGGCTGATGCACGGCGGAGCAAATTACTTATATACATGTATATGAGCAATTGAGCATGCATGCTACAGACAGCGAATCCGAAGTGGAATCGGGTGAACTTGTTTCCTGTGAGGATGAGTTTATTTCGTCCATACAGTAATGACTACGAGCATGCATCTTCTGTTGTTTCGGGTATTGTAAGTTATCGCCCATTTAGCCTGATTTAGGCCTATGCTATGGGGTTCCAAAGTACAGCCCAAAATAATAGTGTTGGAAGAATTGTCAGCACAAAATTAAAACAACCATGCAGCAGTAGTCAAATAGATCCCTGCACATTCAGGAGTGTGCTACATGTAACTCCATATAATCCATCCATCTGGAAGTAAGTCAGTCACCCTTTACTGTAAACCTCTATGCTACACAAAACCATTTATCCGTACCTACGTAAGTAGAACAGTTCGATGAACTGCATGACGTCTAAAGTACGGTAATTGCTACGCTTTCCATTGTCCAACACGTTCGGAAGTGGGTAAAATGTAGTTTTGGGGAATAATTGTTCCGCTTTACTTGTATTATAAATAATAAAATACCTAGCCCCCAAATGGAGCCGCACAATGTATACGCGCATATAACGTCATGGATTATCCGCTTATCTTGTGTTGGATGCGTCCACTCGCACATGAGTGAGAGGGAACAGATTTGGCAGGCCTGTGTGACGTGTGTGGGTGGTTGTGCGAAGTTTCAATGTGTTGAAACACAACGATGTAACCATTCCTCGAAACTGCCTTCGCATGTTTGTACATTGTGAATATCCACCCCCTTACTTTGTTTGCATGCGTGAACATTGTCAGTCTATTGAATACCAAAACCCCAGTCTAATTGCCCACACACGACTGCCTCTGGTGGTCACTCAGTAAGACAGTGTCAGCTGTATTCACTAACAACTGGACCATTTTGAGTAGAATATATGTGCTGATGGTGCGGAGCCACACTATTTATTTGATAAAATCAGAGTTCTGATGTTCCGAGGCGGGTTTTCATGGTGTATCGACCTATTCCACTGCTTCCATTTCACAGGTTGTCCGTACAACCATGGACGTATATATACATCGCTGGTACAACATAAGAGTCTATATTACATCTTATCTTATCAACTATTCCAGTTGAATTTAAGATGTGACAAACTTAGTGACCACTGCTTAAAATGATGGAAAAGGTCAGAAATAACAGAAATTAGATCGTACAACTACAACATTGTCAACAACAACAATGGAAATTAGGAAATATCCGACGGCAAATTTAATTAATGCTGTGGCATGTTAGATTCCACACAATCATTTTGCCACGGTTATTTCAAACGACATTGTTTACAATATGTTATTGCCGTGACTAACTTTGAATTTCGAGCACTAAAAATGGTTGGTTGTCAGTCTAATTCTATTGAAAATTGAAAATAATTTTTCGAAATAATTGGAAAAATCTTACGAAGTTACGACTTACGACGTTAATTTCTTTTTGTGTGTGACCTCTGTCAGTCTGTGGCACTGAAAACTGAGCCATAGTTAACCTAAAAATGTCTGTCTTCCATCAGATACCGTAAAACCCTTAAGGAGCATGGCCTGCATGGAAAATATCTGTTTGAAATTGAATACAAATTCACAACAATTGATCCGCCATTCTGTGTTGTGTTTTAAAACATCACGTGACAACATGGATCCGGGCCCACTCGCCCCAGGCAGTTTTTGGGGCGAGCTGGCCCACCTTTCCGGGGCGAGTCGGCCCGGGTATTACATTTGTATTAAAGTTGTAAATAAGTTAATTTCATAACCACAAAGATGTTCCGTTGTTGCAAGTGCGGTAGCGAAGTTAGACCACTTCAGCATGCTCTTCAGTGCGACGATTGCCTCCTGTGGCAGCATCGACTCTGCGATTCCGGTATAGACCATATTGAGTATAAGCGGGCGATGAAAGGCGACATTGAGATCGACTTCAGATGTTTTATGTGTAAAAACAGGTAAGAATAGCTAGCTACATTATTTCATAGTTTCGTTTCGTATATTGTTATCGTTATCGTATCGTTCGTTTTCCTTTATATTCAATTTCTCGTCCATTTGATACTTACCTGATACAGATATAACCCTTTTTTCACTTACACTTGCAGAGATAACCCACCACCATCCTCAATAGCTGTTAGCTTGCCGAATGAAGAAGCTGCCACACCAAGATCAGCTGCAAATATAACAGTACGACGACGATATCGACGAATTCGACCATACTCGACACCGTCCACGCCTTCCTCATCAACAACGCCAGTCACTTCATCAACATCCGCGACGACCACATCGACTTCAACGCCAACCCTTCCAGCACTCCCTCCACCATCAATGGCACTCAACATTAGTTTTGACCTACCAGACCGAAACTTCAGTATCTTCAGGCTGGCATCGAAGACTAAATGTGATGTGAGTGATGTGACATTCTACAAGCTGGTGCCGCTATTGATGCGGGAGGCATAAATTGTAGAGTTAAACGTCTTAGCTGTCGACCTGGAAACCGACAGCCGGACGGCGTACACCCAGAAGGCAATACAGATCCGTGACATCCCTTAGAGAGAGACAGAGGGGGGGGGAGAGCGTGAGAGAGAAAGCAAGCAAAAAGACACAAAAGAAAACCAACTTAAATAAGACATTATCCCTTGGGGCGAGCTGGTCCGACAACATTGACCTCCTTCGTCGACTTTTGGCAACACCCATAAACAACACGTGACACCCCCTAACTGATTTTTCATTGGTCAATATATCCCCTATACCGTAGAAGCGGTAGCCAGTGATTTCGACCCACTGTGACTTCGACCCAAAGTGATTTCGACCCGATATGGTGATCTCGACCCGTTACAGGTTTTTTTGAAGGAGTGACTTCGACCCGTTTTTTTTTTATTTTTAATATTTTGAAGGAGTGACTTTGACCCACTAATACGATCAGCAAACGCAACCCTAGCTTCTCTGAGCACAACACCAGTTCCTGTTGGAAACAGAGAATTGATGAAAGTTCTATCCAAGATCCACAGGCCAACATAACTGATTTGGCCAAGCCCATACAATGGAACACACATTTTGTTTGAGAATATTTTATTATCCTTATATTCATAGATGCACACATTAATCATATTTTGTGATTTATCTAGTGAGGAAATTACTAAAACAGTGAAAAAGTAATTAATTTGTATCTAGTTTTTTAAATAATTAACCATATAATACGGCATTTGGCTCATTCTGCGAAATTAAGGCTCCGAAATCAGGTAAACTCGTGTTTTTGGAGGCACACAACTCGAAAAATACTGAAGGAATCTGGGAATGTTTTTTCCAGTTCTGGATTCAGGAAAATGTGGTCGACAAAATAGGCATGATATTTGTAGGACTTGTAAATTTGAATTTTTTATATACATTCATGAAAATCCATAAATGGATGATTTGACAAAATTTCTTTTCACGAAATTCACCAATTTCCCTTTTTCCGATTTTTGCCGATTTTGAGTATGTTGTTTATGGAGGGTATATGTACCAATTCCAGCAAAAAAAAATTCTGTTGCAATTAGTTCTGGGTAAAACCATAAATGCACTGGACTACTACCAGAACGTCCTCAATTCCAGATAATATCATCGACATCGATACGCGGGGCTGACAAACTATACGACGGTATAGGCTACAGTTATACAAAAAAAAAGAGAAAACAGTAAGTTTTTTTTTATTATCGGGATCGTCAATTAATCTGTTTATCAAGACTTAGTGTCAGTGTGTGGCCGCCCCATTGCTGGTGTTTGTTTAACCAGTCTGTCAGGACAAACAACGACGTGGAAGGATGTCACAACAGGATAAATGGGAAGACATCCGCAAATAGTGGATTTTGTATGCTGACCAAAGCCATGTACATAGAGAGCCAGTTTGTAACAATCGGGTGTTAGCTCGTCAGCGTGAAAAAGGTCAAGCAAAGACAAAGAGAAAATTACAGACAATTCCAGGAGAAAATCTTCCGCCTCTGGTATGATTTTTTTGATGGCGATATCAACATCAAAGAACTTCTGGGGGGAATCGCGCTCATCAACGGACCAACAGAGTGAATATAATTGATATCAGATGTAATGTCAATAATCATACGATTATATTTGTTATATATATATCATGTTATTTTGTACCATGTTAAATCTTATCAAGTTAAATACGAAATAAAATATTAAAAATAAAAAAAAAATCGGGTCGAAGTCACTCCTTCAAAAAAACCTATAACGGGTCGAGATCACCATATCGGGTCGAAATCACTATGGGTCGAAGTCACAGTGGGTCGAGGTCACTGGTATTCGTAGAAGCGGGGGGCTGATATAGACCCTACCGACTGTGCCCCCCCCCCACGGACTACTCGACCTTTGACCTCTTTGGCGGTACGGAATCTGACGAGGTTTGCCGAATATAAAACGCAGTTGCTTGGTTCCTGAACACAAACAACAATGGCGGGCACTTGTTTCCTTCTGATTATCTGAAGTTCGCGTTGATACTGACAATGTTTATATTACAAAAAGTGACAATAACATGTATACGATATCAGTAGCAGCAGACTTACAAGTTACATATTGCTACTGCTAGTTCGATGTATACACACGCCAATTATACAGGTACATAGTATTAGTAACGCTGAAGCCAGTGAAGGGGTCACTCTCACCAAAAAAAGTGCTGAACCCGAGTGAAGGGTACACAGGATTTTCAAAATGTGCTGAAGGGTACACAGGGTTTGAAATGTCATTCAGAAGGACATTCAGTCTTCGTATCTGCCATGATTTCTGTTAGAGAATAATTGTTTATGTTGCAATGAATATTTAATTCTTCTGAAAACAAACTGCTAATGAGTAATGGGCGCCAGACTTTCATAAACAGAATTTAACTAATGGTGTCCGTGCCGATCACAAACCCTGTGTACCCTTCAGCACATTTTCAAATCCTGTGTACCCTTCAGCACTTTTTTTGGTGAGAGTGACCCCTTCAGCATTAGTAACATACATGTAATCACAGTAATGCCAGTCTTTGTAAACATACACTCAGATATGTGGATATGTAGTTTACTCCAGACTGATGTAATGCCTAATGAGTTATGGATTCAATTCCATGAAAATGAGACATGGTAGCTAAAAATCCAATCATTTATACAGAACATTTGTGACTTTTTTTCTTCCAAAGGACTGTATCTGAATAAGAATTCAATAAAAAATTCTTGGTAATTCAACGTAGAAATATTCTTCGCTTAAGCGCAATAAGGAATTTACTTAAGTTATTGCGCAATTAAGCGCAATTAGATTTTTCCTTATTGTGCTTAAGCGCAATAAGGGATTCCTTATTGCGCTTAAGCTCAATTATTTATTAAATGTCAATTTGGCATCTCAATGCTAATGTAGCAGGGATGATTAACATACGAAACTAACATAATTCTAATTTAAGCTGTTCCAACCTGTTTCTACCCAAATCACATGTGCAGTTTCTGTACGGGCTATAGTTTCATTGCAAAAGCAAAATTTCATCTACATGTATACATGTAATGCTCATTGTCTCTTCGTGTGTCTATGCACGCATCCATCAGACAATGGTTTCTGGGTGATAGCCTTAATTTGGGTTATCGGATTGGGAATGGGACCAAATTTGGTATGGAGTTCACCAGTCACAGGACAGGTCAATTTCGATTATGGGGTTCGTCAGATGATTTTTTACCAGAGTTATGGCCCTTTTTTACAAAGAATTTTATCATTTTGAGGTTTGATGATAACTTCATTCAAGATTGGGTCATCGGAATGGAACCAAAATTAGTATGCCAGTTCAAAATTAAGGTCAAGTTCGAATATGGGTAAGGCCTAAAAAAAAGGCGTTTGTTTCCGCTAACCCGACAAGTTTACAAAAAGATTTAAGTTTAACAGTTGGAATCATACTGTAAAGTATGTTTGGCTTTATCTAGCTTTCATCTGTGAAAACTTCAAATAGTTTCAGTTCAGGTTTGTTATGATTCAGCTTTCAGACTTCAGTATTTCAATCAAATACAGGAACATTAACAATTTGATCGAATCAACCTGGTTATCAGGTGGGATCTCATAATACCAAATGAAAAATTAACATAGAGATTAGTACTATAAATAGTAATTACTAACTTAATAGACATTGTTTCTTTACTACATGTAGTATATTATTATTATGTATGTGTCTCACTTGAATTTTATAAAATAGCCTATTATATGAATTAGAGTGATAATGGTAAGTCTCATTTCAAGCAGGATAAGCATAATCCATTGAACCAAAAGATATCTGACAATAACTTATAAGCATTTCCAATCCATACATATATAAACATTTCCAAAGTTATGCTTGAGAAACTTGATCAAATTGACCTCTCAGTAAAATTCAAAATACTGACTCAAAGTGCCCTAGATTAGCTCTAAATGCAATGGTCTTCAAAAAATTTCCAGGGAAGAACCCCCACCATCAGCAGGGAGTCACCCCTCCCAAACCTTCCTCCGCTCAGGCCTTCAGGTTATGCCTTTGGCATATCATTGCCCAAAAACAGGTGTCCCCAAAAAATACCTAGATCCTTCACTGAATGCGGAAGAGAAGGTGGGGTTGTGAAGCCATCATTAAGAGATCGGTACAAGACAGTCACTCCAATATGTGACAGTGCAGTGGTGCTGGACTGATTCCAGTTGTCGTCAGACCATATGGGAAATATTAGGATTATCAAAGACTATATTAGTATATAGACTAGTACATATGTAAATATTGAAGCATATGCAAGATTGAATTGGAGATTCTAGTTCCTCTGTCATTTGGGTTAACCTGATTGGGGCTAAGAAGTGCATAGTTTGGGTTATTGACAAGTATTATACAGTTATTTTTAAAGATACTGAGAAAAAAAAAGTTAAGCCTACCTACCTACCCTAATTTTTTCCAGCTCGTTAGCGGAAACAAATGTATTTTTTTTTAGGCCTAATATGAATCTAAATTTTCTCTCTTATATTTGTTCTGGTTTCAGATCATTCACTACAATAACACTAATACCACTTTTCAAACCAGGACACATTTCTTATATCTGTAGCAGCCTTGAATTTGTCATTTTTATTCTACAGCATTTCTTAAGAATTGCATGAATTATTATATTGTCTTCTACAGCTTTTTCTATGCCAATGCCTTTTGCCATGGCTAATTTTGAGGTCTGACTGCAGTGTCTGGTTTGTCCCAATATGTGCTGGATAGCTAAATCCTCTGATTGACCAGGAGTGGTTTAACAAGGAAGATCGGACCTGGTATTAGTAGTAATCCTGTACATGTTCGATGTTCAGAGAGCTTTTATAATCCTTTGATGGATTTGATGATTGTGGTTGAGTATTATGCTGCATATGAGGTCTGTTCTTGGTAATCCCCTAATATAATCCGTGAGACAATCAAAACACTGGACATCTTGGGGATGACATTGCATTCTGGTAGCAAACTGGGTTTTAAAAGTGATGAAAGGCTTTGAACATTTAGATTCAATGTAAAAAATATAAACATGTACCGGTATATCTTGACCGAATATTTGCTACACTGACACTGTAGTGTTGTGGATTGTGATCCTCAGAGCAAAATAGCTTGATAATTAAGTTTAGGTATGTGTACTGAGTTTAATGACTGCCCGGGCTTTAAATCTCATGTTTTAGTTATCAACAGCTGATTCAAGATTGTTTCCTGTTTGTGTTATGAAATGTTTTAGTCAAAGTTAATATTTTCTTCTTAGTATTTGCAAGCTGCAAACCCAAATTCCTATATAAAAGTTGGGAAAGCCTGATGCACTTTTTGTCCCGTTAGTCACGATTTTGGATGTCCCGTTAGTCACGCCACTGTTTGTTTATTTTTCCGTATTCAGAAGGTGGTGCAATATCTGTATCAGTCCAGAGAGTGAGGGTTTAAAGGTACTCAACCCGTAAAGAGGGTCCCCATCTCAACAGATTCCAACAACAACAATCCGATCAGAGGGTCCTATATTACTATTTCTTTGGCTTTGGGGGTAAACAATATTTGATTCGAGTCGAGGAACCCATCAAACAAAGCTCAGAGTTATTAGATATTGATTTTTCAAATTTGTTATGTTCTCGAGATCAGTACTAATAACTGCCGTAATCTGCTCTGGATGTGTACTCCATATCTATTCAAACAGACAAGGATGAATAACTCTAAAATCAAGTGGTAATTTTAACGCAATTTTGACTGAGTTCTGGGCCAGATAGTATTCCCGATAATGAAAAATAATAGATTTCTAAAATCGATATCTAACAAATCTGAGCTTTGATGGGTGACTTCCTCGACTCGAATCAAATATGTTTGACCCCCGAAGCCATTGAAATAGTAATTGAGAGGAGTTTTATCGGGTTGAGTACCTTTAAACTTTTTATCATTTGAGATAAAATATTTGTTGTTTATTTCCAGCAGTTTAGATAAATTTGTATACCCCCTTACAGATATAAAATATCATGTCCACTTTCTGTCCCGTTAGTCACGGTCTGTTTTTAGACCATATCGTACAAAAGATTAAGTCAAAACCATCCCCGTATTTCTTCCTCTCACTTCAGCTCACTTTGGGAAAAATATTTCTTGTAAATGGATACCAGCAGTTTATCCAATCAGACAAGACGTTGACAGTTGTAACCTTGTGTCCTTAACCTTCAGAAATACATTCCAGGTAAATTCACATGCAGAAGCAGCAGTTTTATGACTTAAATGAATCCTTATCTCAATCAATGCAATGGGCCAGTTACAGGCCAAATAAGCACTCGAAATAGAATTTAGCCCTCAATAGGGCCGACTTATTTAAATGAGCTAAGTACTCCTTCGAAGGCTTATATTTAAGGCTTCGAAGCCTTATATGCAAATGATGAAGGCTTAAATGAAGCCTTACGAACCATGTCTCGAATCCTTAAATTGGTCCCCGAATGCTAAAGATTATGGTGAAATGATGGCCTGTTTTCATAGAGTTACCTATACTGCATGGAAATGAGGGATAACTCTATGCAGGATGCATGGGAATATGGATGGTGTCATCAAAATTGGATATCCATTCTGGAGATGCTAGAAATAACAAAACAATTATGAAGTGATAACAATTTTATATTTGTGAAATGAACAATTTTTAGTATATATATGTATATCAAGAATTTATATTAGCTGTCACTATCATGTCCATGTTTAATGCAATTTGATTTCTGTACTCTCAGGTTCCGTGTTGGTCGCCCCTAGCTAATAAATTGTTTAGGATATATGTCAATTCCACTGGCGATGCATGCAGTCTCAGTCTTCTTTTCTGGGAGTCATTTTCGAATTCTGAAATGATAAATAGTAAACAAATTTTAAATTATGTTTACATCAGAAATAACTGAAATGATATTATTATGATTCAGAAAATGAGTTATGACTTATGTGAATGATACAGTTGTTTGTAAATTTATCAAAATTGTATTGGACTGAATATTAATATTTTTAGCTAGCATTGAACTATTAAAATGCCCAAAAAATGATATTGGTGATGTTTTTTGTGGATTTAACATCTGATAAACCAACCTTTGAGTGATAATCAGTTTATGATATCATTATGCAGGCATATCCAAAATTGAGATTAGATAGCTGATTAGATATTCTAAAAGTGTGTATTAACTGGAAGGAAATGGTTCAAATAATAAGAAAATAAGATATCCAATTTATAATATAATGCTACTTTTATAATGCTAATTTAACTTACTTTTTGCATTAATGCCCTTTGCTGTCATTTTCTTGTTAAATAGGAAATCATTGGACCAGCAATATGGTTTCATATAGGTTCCTATATCAATATGCTCCTATAGGATATACATCCAACATGGCCGCGCGTCCCGTATCCAATCACGTGATTAAGAACGCTCTATATTACTAGTTTTGGAACCCATTGGCTCCCCTGCATTTAAATTACCATAGGTTCAAACAAGACGTGTATAATGTACTTGTTCAATATGCCAACATTATATTCCTCTGAAATTGATATTACCATATACTAATAATTAATTAATTATGAATAATAAATAGATTATCTACACTGAAAATTCATAAAACACCAGAAGTCCACACAACCTTTTTAGTATTTACCCAAATATCAATTCATGCAGTTAATTGTCAACAGATGGAGATTGTCAGTTTAAAAATCAATGCACAAAATTGAGCAGTTATTTTAAAGTCACAGTAAAATTATGATACCATGCATCTATTTAATGCTGAATTTTTAAAATAACAGTTAAATAGATGGTATCATTATTTTCTTTGCTGACCCCAACATTATTTTTGTAACTCCATGCAAATTGTAATGCTGACAATTAACTGACCTGTATCTGCCAGGCAAAATTTCATATTTTTTGGAGACCTGTCAATTTAAAATGTTATTAACTATAAATTAAATTGCCAGTGATTTATAATACTTAAATTACGAATAAAGTATAAATATAAACATCATCCTATGTTATAATTTGATAAAATAAATGCAAAGTATATAGGCTCACCTGAATTTAAACTATCAGTAAATAATCCTGCATGTGACATCAAGAAAACCAATATAAACCATGACTTCCCATTGTGAGCTATCCAAAGTTTGTGAAATCTGAGAAAATTCCATCTGGTCTCAATTTGCATTGAGGGCAAGTCAGGGTGATTACATAACAGGTACTCATAGACACAGAGTAAAGCAGTTGTCCCAATTAAATAGTAGGATTGATTACAATGTTAAAGTGATTTATTACTGGCAATGCGATGAATCAGACTTATACAGGGATGTGGCTAGAGGGTCTCCATTGGGCAAGAGGGTGTTCACCTTGGAATTTCCAACTACATTTCCTCCCTTGCACCAAACCCCCAAATTGCACCCTCCCCCTTGGGCTTTGATTTTTCTCAATTGGTACCTTGGATGATATAGACTTATATAGCTGTTCTGAATTATCAGTAGGCCAACATATCTTGAGAAAAATATAGAGATCTTGAGAAAATTGCAAAATCTCCTATAAAATTATTTATTGCTATAGGTTGTCTCAAAATGTCCTATAATTTTCCAAATGTGAATTGTCATTTCCATAATGATTCCTATAGGTTCCTATATGAAATTTCCATATGGGGTCCTACAAGTTGAAAAATTATTAATTGTATTCATTATTTAATTAATTTAAATTTATTAAAATTCGGATTAAACCACAATATTTACACCATGTGAAAGCTTGATAAATTCAGAATATTTTCAAATGTATATTGCCAAACAAATTGTTAAAACTACAAATTTGCCAAATAATTATTAATTTTTCCATATATTTCTCCATGTTGGACTTGGTTAATTTGCAGCTTCAGATTCAGAACAGTTTTGTATTGAAATATTCTAAGTCGAGCATCGAGGGCTAAGAGGCCAACAATATATTGAAGTCTAAATTTTATTAGTTAACAGAAAATGTTAGCCCTCATTTTCCAGAGTGCTTATGTGGGAGACCCAAGGATTCGATTCCTTATCGAGTGCTTATACCTGCAATGCATCTTAATCACTCGAGTCCTAAGCGAGTGCATTCGAGTCCTAAGCGAGTGCTTACTGTGATCGATATAAGCAATCGAGTCCTAAGCGAGTGCTTACTGTGATCGATATAAGCACTCGAGTCCTAAGCGAGTGCTTACTGTGATCGATATAAGCACTCGAGTCCTAAGCGAATGCTTATTGTGATTGACATAAGCACTCGAATCCTTGGCGAATCTTAATAAGCCTTCATGCTCGGTAAGTATACACAATTTGTAAGTTCGATCAAAAGTTTAATCTCCTATATATTTTGAAGACCTCTGTCTGTCTGTCTGTATGTCTATGATTCTCGACCGATCGGGGCGAAACTTGGTACGTGTGTGTAGTTTGACCAGGCGGTCGTCATCGTTGTATTGGCGAGCCCGTGCGACGCCCGTGCAGCGCATGCGCAGACGAGATCTCGGAAACGGGTGGAGCTATCGACTTGAAATTTGCTATGTGAATGTATCTTGCCCCGTATACGAATTTTATCGGGTCGCCGAGCCCGTGCGACGCCAGCTTCGCGCATGCGCAGACGAGATCTCGGAAACGGGTGGAGCTATCGACTTGAAATTTGGTATGTGAATGTATCTTGCCCCGGATACGAATTTTATCGGGTCGCCGAGCCTGTGCGACGCCAGCTTCGCGCATGCGCAGACGAGATCTCGGAAACGGGTGGAGCTATCGACTTGAAATTTGGTTTTTGAATAGCCCGGACAACGTCGGGCTGGGTAGAGCTATCGACTTGAAATTTGGTTTTTGAATAGCACGGACAACGTCGGGCTCATCGGCTAGTCTATCTATTATATATTTTGGAAGATCTGTCTGTGTGTGTGTGTGTTCGCGATGAACTAGAAACAGCCGACCCGATTTTGATGAAACTTGGTATGTGGGGGTACCTTCGGCCGGGGAGTGGTATAAACCTATTAATTTGCCCGTGCGACGTGACCTTGACCTTGAAATCGGGTCATTTTAAGGTCAAACGCCCGAATATCACGGGATTTCGATGAAACTTGGTATATGGGAGTACTTTCGTATGGGGAGTCTCATAAGCATATTCGTTTGTCCGTGCGACATGACCTTGACCTTGAAATTGGGTCAATTCAAGGTCAAATCGCCAATTTTGATGGGATTTCGACGAAATTTTATACATAGGGTTACTTTTGTCAACTGGGTGTTTTGGACGGGTCAAATCGTGACCCCGACCTGACCTTGACCCTCAAAATGATCAATTCAAGGTCAAATCAGGTAAAACCGGATGGATTTCGACGGGCACGTTTGTCGGGTACTTTTGTCCAGACAGTATTTTGGACTGGTCAAATCGTGACCCCACTTGACCTTAAAAATGGACAATTTAAGGTCAAAGCCCGGACGAAGTCGGGTCACCTTCTAGTCTATACTATATATTTTGAGACTTCCGTATATATATATATATATATGTACTTCATAGAATCAAAAACGGCTGGCTCGATTGAGTTCAAACTTCCTATCTAAGGGTAAAATCCCACGGACACCGCCGTAGTCGCGTTTTGGAGAAGCTCTGAGCACCCTTTATCCACTCCCAAATCACTGCAAAGGCACGGCGGGGGTTAATCAAGTGATTATTTAATGAGCGTTTGTTTTTGAGGGATCGCTATAAAGAGCGCCTGTTTCCCATTCAACGTTATTATGCAGAGAGATTTCACGACATTACGACGGGTACGGCAGACTCAAAATATTATGCAGACAGATTTCCCGACGGGAAGCGTTTGTTTTAAATTCAATGCAATGTTATCGTAGAGAGATTTCACGAAACAAAGAATGCGTTGTCTGTCGTTCCTAGGAATGGGGGATTTCTACGGGTAAATTTTTCCGCCAGAAACAAAAAAATTAATTAAAACAATTTACAATTTAATTAAAACAATTTAAAATAAAAAAAAATTAACAATAAAAAAACAATTCAGAAACAAAATATATTAAATTTAAAAAACATTAAATTCATATTCAAAAATGTCATGTTTCTGAAACAAAGCCATGGGACGAATGCCGCCAGTGGCGGGCTAACCTGCTAGTCTATACTATATATTTTGAGACTTCGTATATATGTGTGTATATGTGTGTGTGTGTACTTCATAGAATCCAAAACGCGTGTACAGATTGAGATCAAATTTCGTATGTAAGTGTAAAATCCCACCGACACCGCCGTAATCGTGTTTTCGAGAAGCTCTGAGCACCCTTTATCCACTCCCAGTCATCGAAATCAGCTCAAACGGCACGGTCGGGGTTAATAACGTCATTATATATATATATGAAGTCAGAGTCTCCAAAGTTATACCGGAACAAACACGTGTTTACGTCGTCTTGGGGGTCCACGATGGGAGTCTGACTTCAATGCAATGTTATCGCTCGAAACACGTGTTTACTTCGTGTTGAGGTTCACGATGGGAGTCTGACAATTGTTATCGCTCGAAATAGTACATTAGGACGGGAACGGCTGGACAGATTGAGCTCAAACTTCCTATCTAAAGGTAAAATAACACGTACGATGTCGTCCACGCGTTTTCCAGAAGCTCCGAGCACCCGTACTCCACTCCCAGTCATAAAAATCAGCTCAAACGGCACGGCCGGGGTTAATAACGTCATTATATATATATATACGAAGTCAACGTTATTAGCATCTGCATTGAGTGCATTTCCTAGAACGCAACACGTGTTTTACGTCGTCTTGAGGTTCACGATGGGAGTCATTTCAATGCAATGTTATCGCTCGAAACACGTGTTTACTTCGTGTTGAGGTTCACGATGGGAGTCTGACATTTCAATGCAATGTTATCGCTCGAAATATTATGCAGAAAGGCAGATCTCGGAAACGGGTGGAGCTATCGACCTGAAATTTGCTATGTGAATGTATCTTGCACCGGGTACAAAATTTATCGGGTCGCCGAGTCCATGCGACGCCCGTGCAGCGCATGCGCAGACGAGATCTCGGAAACGGGTGGAGCTATCGACTTGAAATTTGCTATGTGAATGTATCTTGCGCCGGGTACAAATTTTATCGGGTCGCCGAGTCCGTGCGACGCCAGCTTCGCGCATGCGCAGACCAGATCTCGGAAACGGGTGGAGCTACCGGGTACAAATTTTTCTTATTGAAACGCGTGGAGCTAAAAATTAAAAACAAATATTAAAAAAATGTCATGTTTCGGACAAGCCGCCGGTGGCGGGCTAACCTGCTAGTACTATATATTTTGAGACTTCCGTATATATATATATGTATGTGTGTACTTCATAGAATCGAAAACGCGTGTACAGATTGAGCTCAAACTTCCTATGTTAGTGTAAAATCACACCGACACCGCCGTGGTCGCGTTTTGGAGAAGCTCAGAGCACCCGTTCTTCAATCTCAGTCACAAAAAACGGCACTGCGGTGGTTAATCAAGTGATAATTTATTATGCAGAGAGATATACGGGAACAAGTGCTTTCCTATTTTTAGAATGCAACACATGATACCAAACAAAATTACATCACGTTGGTGATGGAGTTCACGACGGGATTAATTGACTGTCCACTCTTTGCGAGGATGGGGTTCACGACGGGATTAACTTTGCGGGGACTATTGACCATCTCGTAAGGGTGGACAACCTCTGTCAGGGGCTGCTCAATGGCCATGGGTAGGTTAAAAAAATCATACCTCTTCTGGGTCTGGGCGTGTATAGACATGAGCGTGTTGTGTTCCTAAGAACGCGGATCGGGTAAGTTTTTCCGCCCTAGGTGAGCTCAAACTTCGTATATAAGTGTAAAACACACGGGGATCGTCGACGTCGCATTGTGTGAAACATTCTTATGTCTGTCGTTCCTAGGAACGGGGGAATTTTTCATCGGGTCAGTCTTAACCTTCAAACGGGTACCCACAAATTATATATTGTGACCCCGACATGACCTTGACCTTGAAAATGATCAATTCAAGGTAAAATCGGGTAAAATATTGAAAAACCCAATATTAACTCATTGAAAAACACAAACAAAACATAAAACATTGTCATGTTTCTGACCAAGCACGCCAGTGGCGGGCTAACCTGCTAGTCTATCTATCTCATATATATTTTGAAGACCTCTGTCTGTCTGTCTGTCTGTTTGTCATTAATACAAATCTACGATTCTCGACCCATCAGGACGAAACTTGGTACGTGTGTATAGTTTGACCAGGCGGTGGTCGTTGTCGTATTGGCGAGCCCGTGCAGCGCATGCGCAGACGAGATTTCGGAAATGGGTGGAGCTATCGACTTGAAATTTGGTTTTTGATTAGCCCGGACAACGTCGGTCTCATCGGCTAGTCTATACTATATATTTTGAGACTTCGTATATATGTACTTCATAGAATCCAAAACGCGTGTAAAGATTGAGCTCAAACTTCCTATGTAAGTGTCAAATCCCACCGACACGACCGTGGTCGCGGTCTAGAGAAGGTCAGAGCACCCGTTCTCCAATCTCAAATCACCGCAAAGGCATGGCGGGGGTTAATCAAGTGATTATTTAATGAGCGTTTGTTTTTGACGCATCTCTATAAAGAGCGTCTGTTTCCCATTCAACGTTATTCGCATCTGCAGAGTTATACGGGAACGCAAACGTTATCGCTCGAAATTTATTCCCTGCGAGCACGGATGGCGCGCTTTGTTTTTACAGTATATACCTTCGGTATATACCGAAATCATCCCAGATAATCACGAATATAGCATCATATTTCTCCCCAGATATACCGTTATAAAGCTACTGGAATCTGCCAATCTACGGGAAATTCCAGGGAATGCCGATTGAGCTCAAACTTGCTACCTACGGGAAGTGTCATATATATGAGTGTGTCCTTTATAGACTCTAACCGATTGAGCTCAAACTTGCTAAATAAGAAAATAGCCCCCAAGCCGTAAATATCAACAACAACGATATTGCTACCTACGGGGAGCAACGTTATTAGCATCTGCAGAATTATGCAGAGAGAAAGTGCTTTCCTATTTTTAGAACGCAACACATGTTTACGTCGCGTTGGTGATTGAGGTTCACAACGGGGTTAATTGACTGTCCGCTCTTTGCGACGATGAGGTTCACGGCGGGGACTATTGACCAACACTCACAATTTCGTCTTTTGCATCAGATACCAACACCTCGACCGATCGGGACGAAACTTGGTACGTGAGTGTAGTTTGACCAGGTGGTCGTCGCTGTCGTATTGGCGAGCCCGTGCGACGCCCGTGCAGCGCATGCGCAGACGAGATATCGGAAACGGGTGGAGCTATCGACTTGAAATTTGGTATGTGAATGTATCTTGCCCCGGATACGAATTTTATCGGGTCGCCGAGCCCGTGCGGGCTAACCTGCTATTTAAAACTTAAAAATTGTCATGTTTCTGACTATTGCCGCCGGTGGCGGGCTAACCTGCTAGTCTATACTATATATTTTGAGACTTCGTATATGTGTGTGTGTGTGTGTACTTCATAGAATCCAAAACGCGTGTACAGATTGAGCTCAAACTTCCTATGTAAGTGTCAAATCCCACCGACACGACCGTGGTCGCAGTTTAGAAAAGCTCAGAGCACCCGTTCTCCAATCTCAAATCACCGCAAAGGCACGGCGTGGGTTAATCAAGTGATTATTTAATGAGCGTTTGTTTTTGACGCATCTCTATAAAGAGCGTCTGTTTGCCATTCAACGTTATTTGCATCTGCAGAGAGATATACGGAACATACATTAAATTAAAAAAACATTTGTTTCTGACCAACCCTGCGAGCACGGATGGCGCGCTTTGTTTTTACAGTATATAGTTATATACCGAAATCATCCCAGATAATCACGAATATAGCATCAGATTTCTCCCCAGATATAGCTACTGGAATCTGCCAATCTACGGGAAATTCCAGGGAATGCCGATTGAGCTCAAACTTGCTACCCACGGGAAGTGTCATATATATGAGTGTGTCCTTTATAGACTCGAACCGATTGAGCTCAAACTTGCTAAATAAGAAAATAGCCCCCAAGCCGTAAATATCAACAACAACGATATTGCTACCTACGGGGAGCAACGTTGTTAGCATCTGCAGAATTATGCAGACAGAAAGTGCTTTCCTATTTTTAGAACGCAACAAATGTTTACGTCGCGTTGGTGATTGAGGTTCACAACGGGGTTAATTGACTGTCCGCTCTTTGCGACGATGAGGTTCACGGCGGGGACTATTGACCAACACTCACAATTTCGTCTTTTGCATCAGATACCAACACCTCGACCGATCGGGACGAAACTTAGTACGTGAGTGTAGTTTGACCAGGTGGTCGTCGCTGTCGTATTGGCGAGCCCGTGCGACGCCCGTGCAGCGCATGCGCAGACGAGATATCGGAAACGGGTGGAGCTATCGACTTGAAATTTGCTATGTGAATGTATCTTGCGCCGGGTACAAATTTTATCGGGTCGCCGAGTCCGTGCGACGCCAGCTTCGCGCATGCGCATACCAGATCTCGGAAACGGGTGGAGCTACCGGGTACAAATTTTTCTTATTGAAACGCGTGGAGCTAAAAATTAAAAAAAAATATTTAAAAAATGTCATGTTTCGGACAAGCCGCCGGTGGCGGGCTAACCTGCTAGTACTATATATTTTGAGACTTCCGTATATATATATGTACTTTATAGAATCGAAAACGGCTGGCTCGATTGAGTTCAAACTTCCCATCTAAGGGTAAAAACCCACGAACACCGTAGTTGTCGCGTTTTGGAGAAGCTCTGAGCACCCTTTATCCACTCCCAAATCACTGCAAAGGCACGGCGTGGGTTAATCAAGTGATTATTTAATGAGCATTTGTTTTTGACGCATCACTATAAAGAGCGTCTGCTTACCATTCAACGTTATTAGCACCTGCAGAGAGATATACGGGAACATTGAGTGGTTTCCTATGCGGGGAGATTTATTGGATGCCACAGTACTCTTACAACATCATTGTTATAGTATGTATGACACTTAGGTCAGGGCTTAGGGGGGGTAGTTATAGGCATAATGCTTCTCAGAAATCCCGGTTACAAACCAACACTCACAATTTTCGTATTTACGCAAACGTATACGGGAACAAGTGCTTTCCTATTTTTAGAACGCAACACATGATACCAAACAAAATTACGTCGCGTTGGTGATGGCGTTCACGATGGGATTAATTGACTGTCCGCTCTTTGCGAGGATGGGGTTCACGACGGGTTGACCAACACTCGCAATTTCGTCTTTTGCATCAGAGGGACGAAACTTGGTATGTGAGTGTAGTTTGACCAGGTGGTCGTCGCTGTCGTATTGGCGAGCCCGTGCGACGCCCGTGCAGCCCATGCGCAGACGAGATATCGAAAACGGGTGGAGCTATCGACTTGAAATTTGGTATGTGAATGTATCTTGCCCCGGATGCGAATTTTATCGGTTTTTGAATAGCCCGGACAACGTCGGGCTCATCGTGTCTCCTCACGTTTTCAGTTCTGTATTCTGACCATTCAGTTCAATTGACGAATCAATCATTAAAACATTTAAAAAAAATTTAATAATTTTAAAAATGTCATGTTTCTGACGAACGCCGCCGGTGGCGGGCTAACCTGCTAGTCTACTATATATTTTGAAGACCTCTGTCTGTTTGTTTGTCTGTTTGTCTGTCTGTATGTTTGTCATTTATACAAATCTACGATTCTCGACCGATCGGGACGAAACTTGGTACGTGTGTGTAGTTTGACCAGGCGGTGGACGTTGTCGTATTGGCGAGCCCGTGCGGCGCCCGCTTCGCGCATGCGCAGACGAGATCTCGGAAACGGGTGGAGCTATCGACTTGAAATTTGGTATGTGAATGTATCTTGCCCCGAATACGAATTTTATCGGGTCGCTGAGCCCGTGCGACGCCAGCTTCGTGCATGCGCAGACGAGATCTCGGAAACGGGTGGAGCTATCGACTTGAAATTTGGAATGTGAATGTATCTTGCCCCGGGTACGAATTTTATCGGGTCGTCGAGCCCGTGCGACGCCAGCTTCGCGCATGCGCAGACCAGATCTCGGAAACGGGTGGAGCTATCGACTTGAAATTTGGTATGTGAATGTATCTTGCCCCGGATACGAATTTTATTGGGTCGTCGAGCCCGTGCGACGCCAGCTTCGCGCATGCGCAGACCAGATCTCGGAAACGGGTAGAGCTATCGACTTGAAATTTGGTTTTTGAATAGCCCGGACAACGTCGGGCTCATCGGCTAGTCTACTATATATTTTGAGACTTCCGTATATATGTGTGTATATATATATGTGGGTACTTTATAGAATCGAAAACGACTGGTCGGATCGAGCTCAAACTTCGTATATAAGGGTAAAAACACACAGGGGTTCGTCCACGTCGCATTTTGGACAAGCTCAGCGCACCGCTTCTCCCTTCCCAATCATCAAAATCACCGCAAACGACACTTTGGGGTTTACGGCATCAACGATCTTTATATTGACCGTATTTGGAGTCGTTAACCGACAAACGCTCTTTATTGCCATCGACGTTGCTAAACGGTTAACCATGCGTACGAAACTACAGACGCAAAACGCGAAATGCATTTATCTCAATTTAAAAAGGCAGAATTAACGTGCTGTGTGATTCTTATGTCTGCCATACCTCTTTTAGGGACGGGTACTGCGTGTTGTGTGAAAACAAAAAATGCGTGTTGTGTGATTCTTTTGTCTGTCGTTCCTAGGCACGGGGGAAATTTTCATCGGGTCACTTTTCCCGCCCGATGTACCTTAAACCATACCTCTTTTAGGGACGGGTACTGCGTGTTTAGTGATTCTTATGTCTTCTTCACCGTAATCGGGTAAAATAAGGTCTAATCGGGTAAAATATGGAAAAACCAAAAATTAAATTAAAAAAATTAAAAAGATATTGAAAACCAAAAATTAAATTAAAAAATTAATAAAAAAAATTAATTCAAAAATCCAGTAAATTAAAAATGCACAATTAACTCATGTTATAAACAAAAAAATAATATTAACTATTAACTCATTGAAAAAAAAAAATTTAATTAAAAAATTAATTAAAAAAATTTCAAATTGTCATTTTTTTTTTAAATTGTCATGTTTCTGACGAACGCCGCCAGTGGCGGGCTAACCTGCAAGTACTATATATTTTGAGACTTCCGTATATATATATATATGTGTGTACTTTATAGAATCGAAAACGGCTGGCTCGATTGAGTTCAAACTTCCCATCTAAGGGTAAAAACCCACGAACACCGTAGTTGTCGCGTTTTGGAGAAGCTCTGAGCACCCTTTATCCACTCCCAAATCACCGCAAAGGCACGGCGGGGGTTAATCAAGTGATAATTTAATGAGCGTTTGTTTTTGACGCATCGCTATAAAGAGCGTCTGTTTACCATTCAACGTTATTAGCATCTGCAGAGAGATACATGTATCCGGGAACATTGAGTGGTTTCCTATGCGGGGAGATTTATTGGATGCCATAGTACTCTTACAACATCATTGTTATAGTATGTCTGACACTTAGGTCAGGGCTTAGGGGGGGGGTAGTTATAGGCATAATGCTTCTCAGAAATCCCGGTTACAAACCAACACTCACAATTTCGTATTTACGCAAACGCAACGTTATCGCTCGAAATTTATTATGCAGAGAGATATACGGGAACAAGTGCTTTCCTATTTTTAGAACGCAACACATGATACCAAACAAAATTACATCGCGTTGGTGATGGGGTTCACGACGGGATTAATTGACTGTCCGCTCTTTGCAAGGATGGGGTTCACGACGGGATTAACTTTGCGGGGACTATTGACCATCTCGTAAGGGTGGACAACCTCTGTCAGGGGCTGCTCAATGGCCATGGGCAGGTTTTAAAAAATCATACCTCTTCTGGGTCTGGGCGTGTATAGACATGAGCGTGTTGTGTTCCTAAGAACGCGGAGCGTGTTGTGTTCCTAAGAACGCGGATCGGGTAAGTTTTTCCACCCTAGGTGAGCTCAAACTTCGTATATAAGTGTAAAAACACACGGGGATCGTCGACGTCGCATTGTGTGAAACATTCTTATGTCTGTCGTTCCTAGGAACGGGGGAATTTATCATCGGGTCAGTCTTAACCTTCAAACGGGTACCCACAAATTATATATTGTGACCCCGACATGACCTTGACCTTGAAAATGGTCAATTCAAGGTAAAAATCGGGTAAAATATTGAAAAACCCAATATTAACTCATTGAAAAACACAAACAAAACATAAAACATTGTCATGTTTCTGACCAAGCACGCCAGTGGCGGGCTAACCTGCTAGTCTATCTCATAAAAGTGTTAATCAAATCGCCTTTGTTCGTACCACGGCTGTTTTAATTAATGTACCGAAGGTGTTTCTGTGAAGCTTCACGTGCGGTCTAACTAATGAAATTAAAAGCTCATGTCGATATTTCGAGTTAGGCGTTGAACTGAAGGGACATACTGAAATCACATTAAAAATTAAGCTCAATTTAGCTACGTGAGCTCAAATGAGCTATCATTTGGCACCTGTGCCCGACCTGAGTATTAGTAGTTCGGGCACATGCGGCATACTCGCCACATAGATTATAAAGCCTGAGCCAAATCAGCCATACATCTACATCTACTTGATATTCCATCGCCCTCAATGTGCTGAGGATTTATATGTGGAGGCGTATGAAATTAAAAAAAAACAACTTAAAAGCATATTTTTTTTTATTTTATCAGATAATATATTAACATGTTCACTGCCGAAAACCAACGGGTAATTCAATCCCGTATGCCAACATGGGATTTGATGTTTTGCCGATAGTAGTTGATATTTTATGTATGTATGAGTAATGGTTTGACCAATATCGGGTTATATGATGCTGAAACATGTTATAAGACTACTACGAGATAACTCGCAGTCGGCAACTGGGACGGAATTTATTAGTGTTTCATCGCTGGTGCCAGCTACCAGTTATCTCATAGGTAAATACAATTACGTTGTCATTGGCTTAGATGATGAAGAGTGCTATACAGGTACAAACATATCGGGTATAAGACACGGTAAATGAATGTATACATTATGACTGGTACAGGCTACGTCGCATAAGACGTCAAAAACATAATATGTATTTACCTACGAGATAAATCGTAGCTGGCACCAGCGATGACCACTGGTGAATTTCGTCCCAGGTGCCGACTACGAGTTATGGGGTGTATTATCAGTTATAGGCCTATAGCTTCAAATGAAACCTGAACAATCCAGAGCAAACTGATTACTGATTTATGCAACGAAAGCCCTCTATATGTGTCGAGAAAGGTCTATTTGCACATGTATATCATGGGGCAGGGACATACAGGAGAGGTCCTGGTGAATTGGAGTATCCTAGCAAGATTTCTAACTACACCCCACCCCTTGTTCGGGATGCGGGAATTGTTGTATCTCAAGCCATTGTATATAAAATTGATCAATGGGATCGTTGGGCATGTATTGGCACATACACCAACATTGATTGTGGTTTGTGTTTTTATTTATGTGGTATGAACACTACTATGAGTTAACTCGTAGTAGCAGTCCCCATGGAAAAGTTTAAAAGCTAACGTGTTAAAAGAAGTTGGAGCTTCATACTATTTGGATGCTGTGTGGCGAATATTGTATAGCATGACCAAAGAGAAGAAGATTCTTCTTTGTTGAAGGGTTTGCCAATTTAGTGTGTGGAGCAGATCAGTTATGCTGTTTCTGTCGTCGCTGCCATAGTTGTATCTATTAAGAATGTAGCATGCAGCCCGTCTCTGTACAATTTCTACTTTCTTTGAGAGGTTCTGCTGCCAGGTCCCATATTGAACTACAGTATTACAGTTGTGGTCTAACATATGTTTTGTAGACAAGGTCTTTTGTTTTGTAGTTTTTTGTTCTCACGTTACCTCTTAGGAATCGGAGGGTAGCATTGGCTTTATTTGTGATGGTAGTGATGTGGGTTTTGCATGATAGGTCATTTGAGATGGTTATGCTGAGATATTTTGTAGCTTCTGTGGATTTGAGTAACTGCATGGTTATGGAGTGTGTAGTCATGGAGAATATGGTTTTCTTTACGAGTGAATCATATGACTTCGCATTTACTAGGATTGAATGACATTAGCCATTCTTTCTCCCAGTTTTCAAGTTTATGCAAGTAATTTTGAAGGATATTAAAGTCATTTTTAGAGGAGATAGCACAATATAGAACAGTATCATCTGTGAAGAGGCAGGCTTTACAGCTGAGGTTTGTGGGGAGGTCATTTATATAAATCAAAAAGAGATGGGGGACACCTGATAGAAGGGAAGAAATTTTGACTCTTGTCCATTAACTTGAACTTTTTGACTCCGATGTGATAGGAAGTCGGCAATCCAATTTGTAACAGATGTATTTATGCCAAATCGTCTCATTTTAAGAAGAAGTCTGTCATGGTCCACTTTATCAAAGGCCTTGGAATAGTCCATAAACACTTCATCGGTTTGAGTCCATTCTGTCATATTTTCAAGGATATCATTCATTAATGTGATAAGCTCATTGATAGAATAGATATAGACTGTCTATAGCCCAGACTAGTCCATATAACTGTTACTGGACAAAAAGTCCCAAAAATAAGGTTTTAATCAAATTTATAATTTGGTTTTCTAATATAAAGAGACAAGTTATGAAAACATTACCAAATAGCTGGACAAACATATCTCAATTAAAAGCACTAAACACAAAACACCGGGCATATTTTGCCTGTTTCATATAAATAACATACTAATCTACAACTCTGCAGCACGTGGGTCAATTCCACAGAAAGGTTCCATTTTTGAGAAAAATTTAAAAGCAAGAATGCAATACATGGAACATGTTGTTTAAAAAAGTAAATCGCAAATTTTCATGCGCCTTTTATTTTTTAAAGATTAATGCAGCCATCAAATAGTTATGAGTATTCCAGTTTTTCCTTTTTTTGTGCAATTTTATATACCAAAAACACATAATAATACCTAAAAATAATAACAATTTATAATTTGGGCTTCCCATGTTGAACATTGACAATTCTGATAGTAAATCAGCTGTTCTAAAGATAAAAAGCAGCTTATGAGTGATCCTCGTAAATACATACTTAAAAACACATGTTTGCCAAGCATTTGAGTAAATGTCCCGTCAGTCACGATTTGCAGTACCTAAATACTGCCACATGTTAAATTTGATGTACAACCTGCTGACTTTTGTTTTATTATCTTCTACATTGGATGGTATAATGATAATGACAACAGGATTGATCATTTGGTTGTTACTGATTTCCTATATGCAGCCTCTCCAACAATGTCCCGTCAGTCACAAAATTATGTCCCGTCAGTCACAAAATGAGGATATGTCTACACACAGAAATATGTTAGTGGAAACCTGTCACTATGGTATAAACTTATGTTTTGACACCATTTCACAACATTGATGTGTTGTATACTCTAGCTGTTCTTTTTATAACACAACATTCATTTGACATAAGGTTCTGTTAAAGTATGGCCTTATCACACATTCCCTGAACAAAGAAAGTGAACGAATTATTAATACGCTTGTGCAAAATTGGATTCGAATGACAACATATTGTCTCACAAAGTACTACATCAAAGTACACCATCAACATAATTATACAGCCTCAACTCAGTGGGCCCTAGATCTACCATCATTTACCATTTATTTTGCTAACAACTGTACATACATATTGTACTCACTCATTGGTTCAAATTTGGCCAATTATACAAGTACATTGCCTGTAGTGTCCACTTCTAAAGTACAAGTTCCCAAATTGAAATATTCTAGCCATTTTAAGGCAATTAAAATACATATGTAATTTCTTGTCACAACTGTATATGTTTTGGTCTGACTGTAAGTGTCATAAGTTGACACTGCTACAATGTATACATTGATGAATGGGGGTCCAGTTGTACCAGACTATTTGCTGCACTTTCTTGCAAGACTCTACTGGACTTGCACTAAATATGGCCAAGACTGCTGCTGAGAGGCAGAAGGCCAGATGCGAAAAGATGAAATCTAATCTGATTTATATCAGATAAAGTGCAAGAGGGATGTATAAACTGTAGGTCGACAGACAGTAGTATAAAACAATTTTGAATACACAATAACCCAGAAATTCTTGTGATGCGATAACCTGATTATCTGTGGATATAATCTATTTAAAGAGAAATCGAACCTAAATTCTTGGAAATAAATACAAAGTCTTCCAATAAAATCCACCTATAATCTTATCAAAATTAGTAGTAAACACGTAAATTACCACATATAAATTGAAGACCCTGTATATATAGTATCGATGTAGGGTAAATTTTATTGGAATTTTCCAAAAACATGAGTTATATTTATAAACAAATACCCGATACATAAAAATGTATTTATATTATTTAAGCAGGTAATCAGGTTAGCAAATTTCATATCACAAGTTTAATGGGGTGTCACACAAGGTCCAGTGTTTGATGAGCAGGTGATTTTGCACACATGTGTCGCCTTATTTTCACTTTGTTGCACTAAAATATTTAATCCATACTAGACTTGTAGATCACTGTATAAAGCATGACATACATGCTTTCGCTAAGTGTGTTGTTAAAATGAGAATTCTGATTAAATGTTCTTAAAATTAATCAAATAATTTCAGCATGAATAATCTTCCCATTTAATCTCCTTCCCAACCTCATGGGCTCCCAGGGATCAATCATGGTGGTAAATGTGTAATATATTTGTAATGTTGAAAGTGACATTAAGCATCATTGAAATAAACTTGTAAATCCTATTTAGTCCCATGTCCATATTGAGTTCCAATTGTGACTTGATCATCCATGATCACATTTAACATCAATATTCATAACATCAATATCCATGTTACATACCGTAAAAACTACAAGAATATGAAATGACAGTGCAAGAAAATAATAGGTTACCGTTTAGACATATTATGGTAGTCAAGCCGTATGGTTTTGGAGATAATGTCCCGTCAGTCACAATTACATGTCCCGTCAGTCACGCTAATGGAATTCGAATAACATTTATATAAATTTATTTAAACATATGACATTGAGTGACATGCAGAGTGTGATCTCTTTGTCATGAGTTATCAAGAATATGTTAGAATCAGGATAAGATTTGAGATAGTTTCAACATTCTCAAATAAGTTACCGTGAAGTATGTGAGACTCAAATGTCCCGTCAGTCACGATACACTTTGAAGGAGAGAAAAACAATATCATGGATGCATATTTAAATGTTTCATTTCTATTAAATTCTGATAGTTTAAACCTACAAAATACAATGATTAAACAAAGCCAATTGGCTGTCATTGGTCAACTAGGGTGCCTCAAAGGACAGGGAATTTTATCTTTTGTCCCGTCAGTCACGAATGGAATTGACCAGTGATAAAATAATTCCTGCTGCCAAATTAATGAAGTTTGAAACATTATTCCCCATTAGCGATGAGTGACTCGTCGCCATCCATATCGCCATTATCCTTTGGTATGGGCTACAAGTCGTATCTTTGTTTGGATCATCATGAAATTTGTCATGAATGTTAATATTGACATGTAGATGGGAACGAATAATTTTGGGGTCATTCGGCCATAAAACATGGCTGCTGGCAGCCATCTTGGATTTTACTCTTTGCATGACTAATTCCTTTGGAAGTCGTAGCTTTGGTCGGATCATTATGGCTGTTGACATTGACATGTAGATGGGAAGGAGTAATTTTGGCGTCATTCGGCAAAAAAACATGGCTGCCAGTTGCCATCTTGGATTTCAAAATTCAATCCATTAGCACGGGCTACGTACAGACCGGAGTTTTCGTCTGATCATCATAAAATTTGTCATGGATATTAATAATGACATGCAGATGGGAACGTTTCATTTTGGGGTCATTCGGCCATAAAACATGTTTGCCGTCAGCCATCTTGGATTTTACTCTTTGCATGACTAAATTCTTTGGCACGGGATATGTACAGGTCGTACCTTTGGTCGGATCATCATGAAATTTGTCATGGCTGTTAACATTGACATGTGGATGGGAACAAGTCATTTTGGGGTCATTTGACCAAAAAACATATCCTGCCAGTAGCCATCTTGGATTTTACTCTTTGCATGACTAAATCCTTTGGCACACCCGACAGTCCACTTCCCTCATTCGATCATCATCAAACTTCATATTAATCTTGATATTGATCTACAAGATGGAAGCTTTCAAATGTTTTTGAATTTCTTTGGAAAACATAACTGCCAGCAACTATCTTGGATTTTACTTTATATATATCTCTTCATTTGATAATCTAGTATTACTTAGACCTTTCAACTTTCCTCATTCCTTATCGCTCCATTGACTGTAACACATGAAGTTATTCCCTTTCCAAATTGAGCTACAGTGTCATTGACACTTTCATTTAATACCCATGTGTCATCAATTTGGCTACACATTAAAAAAGTTTAATGTCTCTCATCATATGGATCTTTGGGGTGACTTTTAGATGGGAGCTTCCTATTTTGACAATTTTTTTTTTTTAAACATGGCTGCCAGCGTCCATCTTGGAATTTACTCTTTGTATGACTAAATCCTTCGGCGCATCCTATAGGCCACATCTCTCATCCGATCGTCACCAAACTACATATGGATCTTCAAGGTGACCTATAGATGGGAGCCTCTTATTTTGATCGAAATTTGTTAAAAAACAAATTTGAATCCATCAGCACTCATTTATTGGAGAATTGATTTGAAAATTTACAGACTTGGTTAGAATCACCTGTAGATGGGAGCTATCAAATTTGAACAATTTTCGATGAAAAACATGGTGCTGGCAGCCATATTGGATTTCACTCTTTGCATGACTAAATCCTTTGGCACCCCTACAGACCACATTCCTCATCTGATGATCACCAAACTTCATATGAATTTTCAGGTTGACCCCTAGTTTAATACTTTCCTTCTTCTTTATCATTCTATTTTTTATCGTACTCAACAAAAAATTAGCTCCTTCCCAAGATGAGCTACAGTGTCTTTGGCACATTCATTTCAAGTAAAATGGAACTATCTTTGATATTAAAGGTGTTTTTTATCTTGAACTGTCTTAAATGTGTCAAATTGAGGTGGTTTTAGACAAAATTACTTAAGATGGCTTGCCAAAATTTAATGCCAACCATATTTGGTAAAATGCACATATCCAAATCTAGAGCGCAAAGATCCCGAATATTATTCTCTGCTGTTCCGAAAAGGTAGCAAATTGTGACCCACTTGGTTATTAAACATGTTAATTAATCAACTGACAAATAAATGTTCTATTCTGATTGTGCCAGTACCTTATGAGTCATGGCAAAGTCATTATGTGGATGTACTCACTACTGATACATGTATGCCCAATGTGGCTGTATGGTTATTGATGTGGTGTATGGGTATAATGATAGTCTGGTCATCTGTGTTGTTTATATACCAGTATATATATACGGTATATAGAGTGTATATTTTGCTGTATTGTTACAGATGGGTGTATATATATACACGTGTTGGCTGTATGATATTAGGTGGGTGTATGGATAAATAGGGAGTGGTTGTATGGTTATGGTAATGTGTATAGGTGTACATGGAATGAGTGCATGGTCATGATTGAAGTGTATACCTGGGGTATAGCTGGATGGTCATTGGCGGCCATGTGGGTATAGATGGAGTGCCCTTATGGTAATGGGTGGGATGTACCGGTATATGTATATCTGCTGTGGATGTTTTGCCATTGGTGGTGTATAGGTATACAGGGAGTAGCTGTATGAGTAGACGGCTAGTGGTTGAATGGAGCGTTCCACAGAGGCCACGCCCACAGCGTAGTCCCGCCCAATGGCAATTTATTAGAATATATTCGACCAATCAGATGCCGAGCCGGCCGCTGGCTGCGGAGATCTTTTCGACGCCATCTTTCTTCACCCTAATTTTGATATCCATGCATACATTCAGTGTTAAATTGGCTATATTCAAACAACTCTTTTGTTGTCAAATCATAATATACTGAGATTTGTATTTACGGCATGATGTTATAAATTTATCCGTGATTATAACAGTGTTTTTCGTTTAGCATGACACTTGTCATAATTTTCACATTTAATGGCAAAACGAATGTATGTTCTCTGGTTTAGATATATTAGAGTTCAGTGATCTGTCTGTCTGTTCTGGTCTGTATGCAATTTTTTTTCCAGAACCCTTGATCGATTTTAACCAAATTTGGCGTGGTGCCTCGGGGTACCACGGCAGATGTTATATTGAACTATATTTTAAATTAGATTTTTTAAACAAATAAAATAATTTTTTAATTGTTTTTCAAATTTGTGAATTTTTTAGCAAGAAGTTTCAATCTAAAAATCTAAAAAGAAAATTTAAAAGTTAAATAAAAAAAAAATTAATTAAGTAAAAAAAATTTTTTTTTTAAAGATTCAATCTCAAAATCTAAAAAGTAAATACAAAAAATTTAATTTAAAAATTTTAATTTTTTTTTTTAATTTAAAAAACAAATTATTATTTTGTTTTTGTTCAACAGCAGATCAAAGTTCAATCTAAAAAAAATAATAATAAATTGAATCTCAATAATTTAAAAAAAATCAAACTGGTTAAAAGATCAAATTTGAACGAATCATATACATGAGTCTGTTTCAGCTAGTTAACATAATGGCAGGTGTTGATGTGTTCAATTCGGAAGTCCACCTCGTGTAACAGACAATATTTATGTGGATAAAGTATTTTCACCAGTGGGCGGGACTACCGCTGTGGGTGTGGCCTCTGTGGAAAGCTCCATTGTCATGTGTAAGGTTTATAATTATTTAAGTCTGGAAAGTAAGAGTGGCTGTGTGTGGGGTATTTGTACATCTGGAAGGGCTGTATGGTGAGGTGTATATGTTTACCTGGAGTGACTCTATGGTTATAGGTGGGGTGTATATGTATATATTGAGTGGCTACATCATGTATATGGCCATGGGTGTGGTGTTATTCATTACCCAGCTTGTACAACTTTTTGCTCATGGCCACAACTTTATTCTCATGGCCACGACTATATTCTGTATTCTGATGGCCACAACTTTTATTCTTGTGGCCACGACTTGATTCTCGTGGCCACCACTTTTTTCTCGTGGCCACAACTTTATTCTTGTGGCCACGACTTCATACGCTTTTTGCCACGACTTCATATTCTCGTGGCCACGGCTTCATATTCATGGGCGTGCAGGAGCTGTTACATTCACATTAGAAACCTGACTAGAATTAAGAGATGCGTAACAACGGATTGCCTTTAAACTCTGGTACACGCCTTTGTAAATTGAATATTGTAATTCGTTATTTCTTGGTCTTCCGAGTATGCTAACAGACAAACTAAAAGTGTGTTGAACTCTGCTGCCAGGTTGATTTCTAGCATCAGGAAATTCGACCATATGACACCAGTGTTAGTTGACCTCCACTGGCTGCTGATTAAACAAAGGGTTAAATTCAAAGTGCTGTTAATCATGATTAAGGCCAAATGTGGAATGGCACCGGACTACATCACATATTGATTGAACATAAGCCACTAAAAGACTTGAGATCTGCTAACTGGAATTTATTTGATGTCCCTTTCACAAGAATCGCGTCCATATCAGACCGTGGATTCAGCTATGCGGACCAACACTGTGGAATGCACTGCCGATAGAACTGAGGGGAGAACTGTTTGTCGATAACTTCAAGCGGCAACTAAAAACTTATTTATTTGTTGAACATTTTGGTGCAGAAATGGCAAAGAAAGACCTGAAATAATTACTTGTTTATCGCACTTGTTACTCGATCAAACTCCTTTTAATCTTCAGTCTGCAATATTGTTTTTTGTTTCTTTTATTATTATTTTTTTGTTTTTTTAATCGGTGCAAGTTTAGACCATATAGTATACGTTGTTAATATCATGCAGACAGTAATGTTTTATCACCTGATCTTACTCTTTTTAACTGGCATCTTTTAATTTAGATTGTGTTGCTTGTGTATACCGTTATTTATTGTTTTAACATACTTCATGTTGTATTATAATTGTAAGCGTTTTAGAGCATGTCAATGTATTTACGCTATATAAATAAATTATTATTATTATTATTATATTCTCGTGGCCACGACTTCATATTCTCGTGACCTCCGGGGCTCCATATAATCTGGTGCGGCTCAAAGTCGCATTTTGATTGCATGCATGGTGCCCTAAAGTTATTAAATAGATGAAGAGGGTGATGTCTCTAGCCCGAGATTAACTGAGTGAGGACAATTCTCACCACGTTAGCTTACTGCACACACTATGTATAATGCTGTTACGAATAGTTATTGGTTCGCTCACAACTCCTTAGGGTGTGTGAATTCAAATGCTTGAGGTTATGTACACCATTCTAATGATCCTTTCCGTTTTAGCAGTGGGAAGAAATAAAGGAGTGTCTTTGATGTGGTATATCACTGTTTTACAAGTGATTTATTCCATGATTTCACAGAAAATAGTCCCCAGGATAATTACGTTTACCTCCCTTCATAGCAAGTTTTCACACAAAATCGAAATCGCTGTGTCGATAAATTGCAACACTGTCACAAAACAAGTGATGTTTTTGATTTGGTTGAGTGTGATCGGATAATAGGGTGACCTAAATAAAGCACTTCTAGTTTATTATCGAAAAGCAGCCGGTTCGAAAGTAGAATATTTAGCAGAATTCAGCTAGGTTAGCTGAATACAGCTATTGTAGCTGTATGCGGATGACTCTTCCTTTAATACTGGCCTCTGGGCGCGATGTCCCGGCCACTATTGGGCAGAGATTCGGCTCAGAGCTTAGAAAACTTAATGCTTGGTTTATACATGTAGATAAACTGTCTATATATTAAAAGCTGTAATGGGGTGGACATCATGCAGAGAAAATCAGTCAATTACCTGGGAGCAATATTGGACCAGTGTTTGAAGGGGGGAACCTATGTCTGCACATGCTATTTGAAAAATTAATGCTAAATTAAAGTTTCTATACTGGAAAGCAAAGTATCTAAATGAAAGTTGTCTTAAACTTCTTGTAAATGCACTAAATGCACTCATTCAATGCCATTTTGATCACTCCAGTGGTTACTGGTACTTAATCTTACTGATAAATCAAAGAAAAGTGTCTCAAAAAAGCGACTTGAAGCTTCTCAAAACAGACTGGTTAGATTCTTACTCAATTTAAATAATAGATCTCACATAGGTGATTCAGAATTTGCTAGAGCGAAGTGGCTTCCAGTGCAGGACAAGGTGAGCTTTGGGATGTTGGCAATGGTGCTAAATATTAGAAATTGCTGTTTTTGTGTTATCCGCATGGTAACTTATGCAATATTCAACAGAATTTCTTGATATTTAGTATGCATGGTTCACATTTAATAAGACACAGGCCGAGTTTGAATTTGGTCGTGGTCCAATGATTTTTGACAGAGTTATGCCCCTTTTTCCACTTAGAAATCGCTGCATGTTTTTGTGTTGTCTGCATGGTAACTTAATCGAACAAAATTAAACAGAATTTCTTGATATTTGTTATGTGGTTCAAACTTGAGAAGATGCAGGCCAATTTCGAATGTGGTCATGGTCCGATGATTTTTGATGGAGTTATGTCCCTTTTTCGAATTAGAAATTCAACAGAATTTCTTGTCAAATTCTTGATATTTGGTAAGTGGTTATTTGAGAAGATGCAGGCTAAATTCGATTGTGGTCACGGTCCAATGATTTTTAACGGAGGGAGTTCTGCTCCTTTTTCGACTTAGAAATTGCTGTTTTTGTGTTTTCCACATGGTAAGGAACAATATTCAACATAATTCCTTGATAGTTTGGTACGTGGTTCACATTTGAGAAGATGCAGGCCAAGTTCGAATGTGGTCACGGTCTGATTATTTTTTGGTGGAGTTATGCCCCTTTTTGTTGCCCAAAACATTTTGGAGGACTATTATAATCAGCACGGCCGTGCATCTGTGCGTCCATCCACATCCTTGTCCGCATGATAACTTGAGTATTTTTTATTATTTTTGACGGAGTTATGCCCCTTTTTCCACTTAGAAATCACTGTTTTCATGTTGTCCGCATGGTAACTTGAACAGTATTCCACAGAATATCTTGATATTTGGTATGTGGTTCATATTTGAGAAGACAGAGGCCAAGTTCGAATGTGGTCACGGTCCGATGCTTTTTGACAGAGTTACGCCCCTTTTCGACTTAGAATTTGCTTTTTTTTGTGTTGTCTGCATGGTAACTTGAACAATATTCAACAGAATTTCTTGATATTTGATACATGCAGGGTTTCCGCTAGGGGGTAGGGGAATGGGGCCGGTAGCCATCAAGGGGAAAAATCCAGGTAAAAGTAGCCTGTTTTAGCACTGGTTGAACTACTTTCGTTATATCGGCCAATAGAATCGTGTGAGAGTAGAAATGGCAGATTGTTTTGTTCCATTTCTGCCCAAGTGCCAAGCTATCAAACCTTATACATGTACCTGTAACTTTAAAACTTGTAAATTTATTAGATATTAATTTACAAAGTACAGAACACCAGTAATTTGGATTCCGAGTTAAACGTGCTCGTTAATGTTAAAAGACTCACTGTGGAAGACCCAGCAGATATTTCGGATGCATAACGTAATCGGAATATATTTTAGCAGTTGCAGTGTAAATATAGAAGGCTGATTTAATACATATCTGGCCGATGAGTATCCTTTGTGGGCAGTGGTAAGATGCCTTGATGCCCGGTGCGGCTATACTCCCACATTTCTCTCTCGCTCTATTACAAAGTGAACAGTATATTTTGTGGTATAAAACATGACAGGTACGATTAAAATACTGCTCTTTGCATAACATAACCGGGTACAAACCGCAACGTAACTAACCAGCCTCAAAGGCATAGCTTCTAGCGATGTTAGTTCTGATCACTTCCTGTTTCAATTTTCTGTATAACAACGCGTTTAGAGTGTGTATACGCTCACAAGATATAAAATAAATTCACCTTTTAAAATTCCTTAGTACTATTCCAACAAAATTCTGAAATTTAAAACATCTGTATACCTTTGTAGACATGCAGTATGTCCTGGGGTATGGCAGGAGGGGAAAACTTGGCGAGGGGAACGGGGCCGTCAAGGGGACCCCCTGCCGGTATAGTGGAAACCCTGATACATGGTTCACATTTGAGAAGATGCAGGCCAAGTTCGAATGTGGTCACGGTCTGATGATTTTTGGTGGAGTTATGCCCCTTTTTGTTTCCCAAAACATTTTGGAGGACTATTATAATCAGCACGGCCGTGCATCTGTGCGTCCATCTACATCCTTGTCCGCATGATAACTTGAGTATTTTTTATTATTTTTGACGGAGTTATGCCCCTTTTTCCACTTAGAAATCACTGTTTTCATGTTGTCCGCATGGTAACTTGAACAGTATTCCACAGAATATCTTGATATTTGGTATGTGGTTCATATTTGAGAAGACAGAGGCCAAGTTCGAATGTGGTCACGGTCCGATGCTTTTTGACAGAGTTACGCCCCTTTTCGACTTAGAATTTGCTTTTTTTTGTGTTGCCCGCATGGTAACTTGAACAATATTCAACAGAATTTCTTGATATTTGATACATGCAGGGTTTCCGCTAGGGGGTAGGGGAATGGGGCCGGTAGCCATCAAGGGGAAAAATCCAGGTAAAAGTAGCCTGTTTTAGCACTGGTTGAAATACTTTCGTTATATCGGCCAATAGAATCGTGTGAGAGTAGAAATGGCAGATTGTTTTGTTCCATTTCTGCCCAAGTGCCAAGCTATCAAACCTTATACATGTACCTGTAACTTTAAAACTAGTAAATTTATTAGATATAAATTAATTTACGAAGTACAGAACACCAGTAATTTGGATCCCGAGTTAAACGTGCTCGTTAATGTTAAAAGACTCACTGTGGAAGACCCAGCAGATATTTCGGATGCATAACGTAATCGGAATATATTTTAGCAGTTGCAGTGTAATATAGAAGGCTGATTTAATACATATCTGGCCGATGAGTATCCTTTGTGGGCAGTGGTAAGATGCCTTGATGCCCGGTGCGGCTATACTCCCACATTTCTCTCTCGCTCTATTACAAAGTGAACAGTATATTTTGTGGTATAAAACATGACAGGTACGATTAAAATACTGCTCTTTTGCATAACATAACCGGGTACAAACCGCAACGTAACTAACCAGCCTCAAAGGCATAGCTTCTAGCGATGTTAGTTCCGATCACTTCCTGTTTCAATTTTCTGTATAACAACGCGTTTAGAGTGTGTATACGCTCACAAGATATAAAATAAATTCACCTTTTAAAATTCCTTAGTACTATTCCAACAAAATTCTGAAATTTAAAACATCTTTATACCTTTATAGACATGCAGTATGTCCTGGGGTATGGCAGGAGGGGAAAACTTCGCGAGGGGAACGGGGCCGTCAAGGGGACCCCTGCCGGTATAGCGGAAACCCTGATACATGGTTCACATTTGAGAAGATGCAGGCCAAGTTCGAATGTGGTCACGGTCTGATGATTTTTGGTTAAGCGCAATTAATTTCGCTTAAGCGCAATTCATGGTTATATGTAACAAAACACCCCTGGTGAATAAATAGGTTTCTCCATAACTTAGCATTAACTCCTATTGACATGTCACTTCTTGGTTTTATTGGTTTGGATGGGTAGGGAGCTAGCCCAACTTCTTTATCAAAATGGCTGACTCGCAATAGTATCACCTTCTGTTTTAGTTGGAGCGATTCGTGATAGCATTATATTATCTTCGGTATATATTAGTTGGGGCTACTTGCAATAGCATTACTTTCTGTATTAGTCGGGGCGACATTGATTTTCTTCAATTTTCGAGTATACAGGCACACCATATGAGGGAAGCAAGCCCTCGGTGACACCACATTCACACTATATGATCATGGAAATACTATAGATTTGTGCAAGAGCTGCTGCTTTAATAAGAAAAACTAGAGCTTCAGGACTGAGACACCAAAGCTCCAGTAATTACACACCATTTTTTGGACAGGGATGCTGATAATATGAAAATAGGGTTTTTTCCCCCTGATTTAAGTCAATAAGTAAACCATACAGTAATGCTCTAATTAATCGACTCCTTAACCACAACAAAATTATGGATAACTTTTCAGGATTTAGTCGGAAATATGGCTCTCGAGAGATTTTCGATGAATGGCAACAAGCCATATTTCCGACTAAATCCTGAAAAGTTACCCATAATTCTGCTGTGGTTAAGAAGTCGATTAAATAGAGCATTACTGTATGAGGTAAGAAAGCCCTCATGCAGTGACACCGCATGCATGTATAGGATATTACCATAGTAAAGGCTAAAATCTGTGCAAAAATACATTTAAAACATCATACAAAACATTACTAGAGTTCCGGGAAGGCGACATCAATTCTTTTGATAGAGGGATGCTGATAATATGTAATTAGGGGATTCTCCTTGTTGAACACATACTCACAGTTTGACTGTTGAGTACAGGTCAAAATTAGCCCAATGCTCATCTTGTGTTGCTAGGTGATACACCAGGTCATGCTAATAGTTTATGGGTAGGTTAGATAGTAGTCACAATTACGCCCGGCGTAGCTCTTGTTTCATGTAGTCCGTATGGTAACTTGACAATATTCAACCGAATTTCTTGCTATTTGGTGTGTTGCTCACCTTTGAGAACATGCAGGTCATCGTCACGTTTGAGTCAATTTTGCCAGAATTTGAATTCTTTGTTCTTAAAAAAAGCGCAGTTTTTGTGTTTTCCACATAGTAACTTAAGGGCTTTGCTAACCATTTTCAACCCAAATTTGAAGGAGTAAAAATAAAGGATTCTGTTCAGTTTTATTAGTAATCAGAGCAACCAAACCCATAGATGCACCATTTTAACAGTATAAGTCATGATGGATTATCTTATAAATACAAAATGTGAACTTTATAGAGGTTATAAAAAATATTATTTTCGAACCCAAATCCAACAAACACAAAATCTAAGAAAAAATTATGGAAATGTGTACTGAATACTGTGAAGAACCAATCATGGAATAATCCCTTATGGTCCAGTGGCCACACAGGCTGATAACAATCCCAGCTACACTGGACACAAGGTGACCCATAATCCACCCATCAAGTGTCACCTTCTGGACAGCATTACTGAGAAAGTAAATCTACCATTTGTAAACAAGTTGTTCTGAGTAAATTTTTCAAAGAACGCTTGATAAATATGAATATATTTTCATTGTTCATCATTCTTCACAGTGTTCAGTACACATACCCATATTTTTTTCTTAGATATGGACTTCGTGTTTGTTGGATTTGGGTTCGAAAAAATAGATTATAAATTTCACATTTAGTATTTCCAACATAATCCATCGTGGATTATACTCTTAAAATTCTGCATCAACGGGTTTGGTTGCTGTGATTTGTAATAAAAGTGAACATAATCCTTTATTGAATTTCATGATATTTGGCATGTGGTTCTCATTTGAGAAGACGCAGGCCAAGTTTTATTTTATTTCATTTAGAAATAACATTTGTGTTGTCTGAATGATAAATTGAGCGTTCTTCAAAAGAATCTCTTTATACTTAGTGTGTGGCTCACCTTTGAGAACTTGTAGGTCATCATCTACTTTGAGTCAAATTTCACAGAATTTGATTTCTTTGTTCTTAAAAAATGCCAATGTCCCAATAAGCCACCTCAATTCGGGGGACGTGGGGGTCTGCGACCTTTTATTCCACTTAGAAGGCTGATTTTTTGTTGTCCACATGATAACTTGAGCAATAGTCAACAGGATTTCTTGATATTTTATTCCATTTAGAAATAACATTTGTGTTATCTCAATGATAAATTGAGCATTATTCAAAAGAATCTCTTGATACTTGGTGTTTGGCTCACCAAAAAACATTGCTGCCAGCAGACATCTTGGATTTTACTCTTAATGCATGAATAAATTCTCGGCACACCCTATAACCAACATTTACCATCCGTTGATCTTAAACTTCATACGGATCTTCTGCAAGTTCTGGGTAACATTTAGATGAGAACTATGAAATTTTTCTGATTTTCATTTAAAAACATGGCCGTCCATTTAGGATTTCACATTTTAATCCATCGGTACACTGTGCACCCCAAATTTATTTGAGAAGTGTTTACTCTTTCCATGACTAAATCCTTCGGCATGCCATACAGCCAATATTTTTCATCCGATTGATCCCAAAACTTCATAACGCTCTCTGGGTTGACCTTGAGTGTTACTTAAACATTTCAACTTTCTGCTTTCCTTGTTGCTCCATTGACTGTAATGTATGATATTATCCCCTCTCCAAGTTGAGCTACAGTGTCATTCCCACTTTTAGTTAACCTCAATCTTGGACGTTGTTTCAGATGTTCATTTGTAAAGTAGCATGGACAAAAAAAAACTTCATAAAGGGAAGGTTCAACCCGCTGAAGATATAGAAGGCTTTGAGAACAAGGGCTATGAAATGGAGGATATTAATGAGATCAAGACTAACAACAGAAGACAGTAAGTTGTTTCGAATATTCCAATATGAGAGTTTTCTCCTGTTATTTTGTCATCTTTAAAGGAGTATTCGCTATTTATATTCTATAGTTTTATACAAACCATTGATGTATAAAAGAACCGCATTCCCGTATCAGTAGGCAACTGCATTGTTAGGCGAAATAATTTGTTTGATATATATTTACAGGTATATCTATATTTTTTTTTCTGTGAACTTTAGAAAGTTGCCATTTTTGCAATTTTTATACAGTTAAACTTCGTTAAGTCAAACGTCGGAAACTCGAATACCCCACTTAAGTCGAAGCCAATGCCTGGTCCCGGCTGAGCTTGTGAGCAAAGCCATTAGAATAATTACGGTTAAGTCGAAGGTGGATAAGTCGAAATTCCGCTTAAGTCGAAACGAAATTTAGTCCCATCAGCCAGATTATAACACTAATTACTATGGTTAAGTCGAAGCGCCGTCGGCGATGCATCGCCATGTGATTATAACTCAGTGTGCTTCTATTCATTACCCTAAAAAGCTGTGAAGTTTCCTGGAGTCTTTATTTATCCTAATGCATTGTTTATTTAACATATTAACGAGGTGTGGTGGTCAATTTCCCCTGTGAGGATTAGTAGTGTTGACAGGCGAAATATAAACCATATTTAAACGGCCTGATACAGAGAATAATTTCATTTAGTCATGTCTTCCCAAAACGAAAACAATGTTCCAAACGAAGAAATGCTATTGACAAGAAGGCTGAACTCAATTTGAATGTTCTCGATGCCATGACACTGATGCAGCAATCGTGGGCCATATCGGATCGATATGAATTCAACTGGTTGGAATTTGTGGTCACCAAATGGTCAAAACAGTTATTAAGTCGAACACTCGGATAACTCGAAGTAATCCAACGGTCCCTTGCAATTCGACTTAACGAAGTTTAACTGTATGCCAATTAAAAAAAAAAATGTTTGTATTATGTAAACAGACTGTCCTGCCATCTGTCTGTTCGTTTAGCCGTCCGCGTCCATCCGTTAACATTTTTGGTTTCTGACCGATAACTCCAGTTTGTATTATTTGATCTGAACACATTTACAAAATAGCCATCTAGCCAGATCTAATTGTCTCAAACTTCTAAACAGAAGAGTGGAAATATAAAGAGACTGTATCAGGCTGAAGCATGCAACAAAGCTAAATGGGTGTGTACTCACTGGGTATGAGAATTTTGATATAATTGTTGTAGTCAAGAATACAGAAGGTTCTATCCAAGTCTTGGTAAAAGTTGTAATTTATTTTGTAATTTTATTTTTTATGCCTGTTTGAACACTCCAATGAAAAACACTTCACGTGAACTTTGATAGCTTGATCATGAACATGTTTATTGTACATAGCATAGCTTTCACTATTTTAGTTGTTTGTGGGCTTGGCCATTGAGTGTGACAGTTATCATCCAAATTCACATCGCAACATTCTATGGCAAAAGATAGTCAGATCATTGCAAGCAAATTTCTATAGCATCGATTTTTTCCATGGTTATTATCTAGGGCCGATATGTTGCTATGATGATTTACACATAAAACTTATTTGTAGAGCTGAAATGATTTAACTTACAGCCTGGTACATCTATCATGAAATATTTAAATCCCATTGCACATGGTCATTAAATGGGCATAAGTAATTTTTACAACATTCACGGGGTAGGAACTGCTTCGCGGAGCAGACACCGCTTCCGATCTTTTGTCCAGTTCACTTCCGACGCACTCCAGTTCACTCGTGATCTTTTTAAGTGTGACCACGCTGAATTTCGCAAATGAATTCACCAAGGTAAGACAATATACAGTTTCTATGTTAAATATATCTCCATACAACACCAGCTGTCGATGAGTTTGATAGTTCTAATATATAGTGTGCCAACTTGCCAAATTAAGTGTAAACATTTGATTGTCAAATTTCCATTGGACCCCATGGTAAATTTGAAAACAATTTTCTGTGAAAAAAAATTAATAATTCGATACTGACATGACAGTGCAAGGCTTTAATAGACCAAAGTGTGTTGTCTCCCCACTGGACAGTGGATATATGACCTTGGAATCATAAGATAGTTAGATTTGAAATTGTGGTGAAAATTAGCTCCAGTTCACCACAGATAAGATCGGTTTACTTTCCGAACATAAGACCCAATTCTCAATTTTTTACCACTCCTGTATCCGAAAGAACTTATATTGATCTCAATTTGAAATAATTGTCTATGGGTTATGTAACAGTGTCGGATTCTAGTTCAGAAGTAATAATCGGGAAGCATTGCGAAACACGACTTGTAACAAACACGATTTATCGGACACTAAACATGCAGTACAGAACACAATAGCACAAAAAGTCACTCGCAGTGTCACACACGCGCATAATGAGTCCAGTCAATGAGCACTGTTAATAACAGTGTAATCTGTACCAATGTTTGTCGATTGGCGCATAAGCCGCATATAGTCTATATCATAGATATCCACAACATCCTCCGGGGGGGGGGGGGGGGGGGGGGGGGGGGGGCAGGGGGTGTACAATTTGATATTACAACCATTGGTCCTATAATTACAGAAGTTTGCACAATAGGAGAAAACCAAATAATAATTTTTTCTAGGTACCATGATAATTAGGATGATATTCAGACAAAAAAACTGAACCAAAGTCTGAGGTGTTGGATTTTTACAGAGCCAACATGAGTCCATGTCATGAATTTCTGAATGTTACTTTTCAACATTGAACAGTATAGACTATATTTTTTCCTGAAGAGATCAGAGAAATCTCACATATTCAATCCTATTTGAGTCCATGCAACTTGAACAAAACAACTATAACTGGAATATGGACTTTCTTCATTTAAACTTGAAAATATAGATCTCATTGCTCCTGTTACAAATTTCTGTGTCACTCCTGTTACCAAGAGTATAACAAGGGATTATATGAGGGTGCAAAGTAGCCTTCTCGAGAAACTTGCCACCAGAGGGAAGGTCACCAAATAGGTAATTCCAACAAAAGTCGAAATAGTTGTGATTTGATATCATTTATGCATACCAGAGAGCATTATTGAACAAATGAGACGGGTAGGTTAATCGTAAGTCACTCCTGTTACCGCAATATCATTTCTTTTATCATTTTTGATGTATCAGGAATACGTTTTTTCATATTCTAGAATGAGTCTTTTATGCAAAATATAAGTGTTTAATTTTCAAATCCAAATACATTTTTATAAATTTGTCATTAACTGCCATATATGTCACTCCTGTTACTGTCACTCATGTTACTTTTTTGGTAACAGAAGTGACAGTAACAGGTGCAACATATATGTGCAATGAACATTTATTGCCAACAACACTTTGATTAGCCAGTTCTTGTCAATGAAGATCACCAAAGTCAGCACTCATCACTTTTCATCACAAGAAGGAAATTCAATATAATCCATTTGAAAAAAATATGAAGTAATACATGTATTCCGGTTTGATTCAAAATAAGATTTTATACTATATTTCCAACAAGAAAGAGTCACTTCAGAGATGCAGAAACAAATCTTGGTGGCTACAGCAAATATTTATTCAAAGTTATCCCACCAACAAGCAAAACAGTTGCATACTTTTATAAATAGTCTTAGCTCTCAATATAAAGTAATACATGTATATGTTTTATATTTGTTGTTTGATATCTTGCAAGCCCCCCCCCCCCCCCATTCAGGCCTTGGTCAACTTCATTAAATTTGCCACATATAAAATATCAGAAATTTATAGCACAGTTCTGTTCAAAATAAAGACCATAAATTAAGTCTTGTGTTATACAGCTTCTAGCTATGTCTTAATGGAAAAAGTCACATGTGACCTACCAGTATTGAAGAGTCAAATGGATACGAATGATTTGGTATTCCGGTTTGATTCAAAATAAGATTTTATACTATATTTCCAACAAGAAAGAGTCACTTCAGAGATGCAGAAACAAGTCTTGGTGGCTACAGCAAATATTTATTCAAAGTTATCCCACCAACAAGCAAAACAGTTGCATACTTTTATAAATAGTCTTAGCTCTCAATATAAATCACAGATAGACCAATTTTTACAGGGTGAATTGTGAAACCCAAACCTATTCTTTATCTGAATCAGCCAATGAGTCCAATTGTATCCATCATTTGATGCCTACCAGTCGAGTGCCAGCCAGAGTGTTGACCTTGCCAAACATGGTTTGAGTTTTTGCAGAAGATGATCACATAAAAAAGCAAGATTCTTGAGTGACATAACATTATTGTGTACCAACATTCACTGTATATGGCCACATTGTGAAAACCAGGAAATCTTTGCACACGAGTCCTACGCTGACGACGTCGAGTGATCTCATTTGCGAAGTTTTAGATCCAAATGCTGTCAGATTTATCTCCTTGCGACACACAGGTTTGAGTTCGAGTTTGTCAGCGAAATATTGCGATATAAAGGAACATTGACAATCGCGGTTTTCAAGAGCGTTGATCGTGAAGAAGCAGCGCTTTGCAGAGTTGTTGCATTATCCGGGTGATTTTCATCATGCTGCTGGTCAGTATTACAATGGAATGCGGACTCACCGGACTGATTTGGTTGATTTATATTTGAGTGTCCATGTTCATGGACTCAGAGACTAGTGTGATGTGTACTTTTACAGTGTCTGCACCAGAACCGCGAAGAACATTGGGAAGATCTATGTGAGTTGGAAAGACAGTTAAAACAAAGCTTACGTTGCCATACAATATCCCAGTACTCTTTTACATTTACGACGATGGTACACTCCAATTCTGAATGGGATTTATCACAGAATACACAACACACGCATTTGGTGATGTCACGGTTCACATTCTGTTGATTTTCACGAGGAATAAATTCAGACATCTTTGCTATCATTGTCGACATCGGTTGGTGTTGATATGCAGACTCACCTGCTTCAAGTATCTCAATCTCCTTCCTCAAGAATTGACGAAGCTCCTTCAATTTAAACTTCTTGTTTCCGAATTCATGAACCATGCCACTACGGAGTTGAGGTGGTAACTTTTGCACGACCAATGTAACTAGCATGTCACTATAAACAGTTTGTTGTCCCAATGCATCTAGAGATCTGATGTGAGACTCCAGGTCATCGCGGAAATATCCGATGCCGGCTGTACTGTACTGTACTGAGGAGCTGGGAGATCTGCCAATGCTTGTAGATGAGCGCTTTCAATTTTATGAGATTGTCCATACTGTTGCTTAAGAATGTCGATGGTATCTGCGTAGTTGTCATTGGTGAGTGCCAATCCATTTATGCAAATCGCTGCTTGTCCTCTGAGTAAAGAACACTGATGCTGGAATTTCTGAACAAGAGGGAGTTCCGAGTCAGGAAATAAGTGAATAGCGGCGTTAAAGGAATCCCAGAATGATGGCAATTCGATAATTTCACCATCAAACAACGGAAGTGAAAGTTTTAGAAGAGACACCTTCTGGCGGAGAGTTGTTGAACTGTTTGCATGTTGAACAACTGGTTTTGGCTTCTCTGCTGAACTACATTTCCGTAAGAACTGTTCATATTCATATTTCCTTCTTTCACTTTACTAATTTGTTCTTCTGCTTCATCGGATTCCAACATAAACTCATCATCATTCGTGATTGCTGAACTTATCGAATTATTCAGAACAGCCAATTCACCAATTTTCTCCGTGATGTCATCAATACGTCTGTTTAAATCGGGATCTGTTGATTTCAGAATTGCATCCGCTTCATTTATATAACGAGTCGTATGACCACGCACAGCTCTCCTAGTCCTGATCTGCTTATCCATTCTTTAGTGGGTTCGAGGGACCAAATGTGTCTGATTCTGGTTCAGAAGCATTGCAAAACACAACTTGTAACAAACATGATTTATCGGACACTAAACATGCAGTACAGAACACAATAGCACAAAAAGTCACTCGCAGTGTCACACACGTGCATAATGAGTCCAGTCAATGAGCACTGTTAATTACAGTGTAATCTGTACCAATTTTTGTCGATTGGCGCATAAGCCGCATATAGTCTATATCATAGATATCCACAACAGTAACATGTATGGTGAAAATCAGTGCACATATCTGTAAAGGCAGCGTGCGGTGGGAGACCACGGGATACGTGTATTGGAGAAACAATGGTGGGGCCATGATGGAGAAGATGTGAAAGGGGGATAGCGGGGCGTGTGCCCACCAATACAGATAAAACTACTATTAAACATATAATTATAACACAACAAATGGTTTCAGTATGCTGCAAAATAACTCCAATAGGCTCCAATTCTGAAATTGTTTCCCTGGGTATAGCCTACTCCTTGAACTCCCACCAATAGGATGAAGACACACCCCTCCCATGCTTGCTTCCACATGTGGGTATATCTTGGAATGGTGTTTCTCATCCATACATATGGTCACCAAGACCTATTGGCATTCATGTGGAAAGTGTTTGAGATTTTTGAATTTAAGTTATGTGATTGATTTTGGAGATCCTTGCAACCATTCACAAACACATTGAGTAGGCTCCCAAATGACTAAATCATGTTCGGGATTTCGAAATAAAAAGTATGAGGGATTGTGGATTGAACTTTGGACCAAACGCCACTTTATACACGCCTTCAGCGATGTCGTTTACTCAAATCCATCCAAAATGTATTATCTTTGTATGACGGCGAAGTTGTCGGAGTTAAGATTATCTTGTTCTCCTTTCCTATAAGTTGCAACTTATTCTTCTTTTCAGTTTATACGAAGGGCAGGAAGGCTCCATTATTTTGCTCGAAGACTCGATGCATATGATGCAATGACATGCGTGGAAAATATTCAACTGCTAACCAAAACAAGCACACACCACTGAAACACATGCCGTATGTCAATGGTCGATGACATCTATGGGGGTCTCCTTTCTCTTAGCAATAGTAACATCTATTAACCTGGATGAACAATTGTATAATGGTGCATAAATGCAGGTTCTGGTATTTTTACGTGATATTAGCACATTATGGCTCGTCCGATTTTGCCTTTAATGGTACACCTACCAGTATAATGTATACTGATTCATATGTAGGCCTACACAAATCTGTATAAGTGTATATAGCTAGAGACAAAATCGGACCACAAGACACACATATATTGGGAAGTTACTTCAATACATTAAAGTGATGTGAAACACTCCGGTTGGGTGATCAAATGGAAATGGAGAATAATCTTGCTCAAAGTAGTTATTTTTACGAATATTAATCCAAATTTACAACATGCACTGTCATTCTTATATATTAATTAAATGCAATGGCGAACTAATTTGCGTTAGTTTATCGCCGATTATTGCATCCCGAATCGAGATGTAAATATTTACAATTATGGGTAGTTCAGACGATGATTTCTATGGAGTGGTATGGTCCATTTCATTGCGATTTTTGGCGATGTTAGTAAAATGCTACATTCCCACAGTCGGCATGGTGTCTGAGTGCTACCTTATCAATTTCACGCACCCAAATAAGTCCATAATATGTCTTTAAACGTTTGTTCCACACAATAGAAAAGCATTATTTGAATTAAGTAATACTGTTAACATTTCATTGTTTTACAAATTATGCAAAAAATGTTTATAAAGAATTGCCTCATGAAACCAACGTGCTAGAGCTTTGTTGAATACCAAACCAGTTTGATTTGCATTACCATTGCCCAATTTGACAGCCATTTTCAGACATCAAGACTGCCTTTTGAGAAGGCGATGTTCGATGTAGTGAACTGGAGTGTATCATGTTTAGGTTGTAGTGAACTGTAGCTTCTGTTTTAGTGAACTGGGGCATATACCATGTCTTGATCAATCAATCAATTCAACAGTGGGCAATGTTTTTTGTAATACGACCTTGCCCAAACCTGCATACAAGGCCCATCCTGATTGGTCAGTATCCTGTATTCCCATGGATACATGAACGTCGTTTTGTGGTACAATTCTAGATATTCTGAATTGTACCACAAAAAACGTACAATCAGTGCAATGCTGCCAACGCCTCAAATTGTCAGAACGCTCATAATTCAAACCATAAGTGAATTGGTTAATATAATGCTATAGACTGATGAAATGGACATATAATGGCAACCTACTAATACTGACTTATTTAAAATAGAACAAAACATTTTCATATCTGCAAAATATTACCAGAGAGGCAATGAAAATGGGTTGCGTTCAACAGTGATGTCATATGTTTGATGTTACAGTTCGAAGAGAAGAACTGTTTGGTGGGAAATCATACCACGCAGAGATAAAATCTGGACCTTTATATAGCAGGTTGCACATCTTTCACTACAATTTCGACAAAAACATACAGTCGAATTACATAAGAAATAAATACACTGCGCGTTGGCGTGTATAGTCGAATTTGACCACAGAAACTGATTGAAAGACTCTGCTTCATGTCGTCCTACAATCAGTTTCTTTGTGGTCAAATTCTACTATACATGCCGATGCGTAGTGTATCTATTTCTTAAATATAAAACCATACATATACATGAGATAGTGGTGATCCTGGGCGTGTATGCAATGCATTACTAAATTCTAGCTAAACAGAAAAACGATGTTATCTGTCATTATGTGATCAGTTGTTATTTCTTAGTATTCATGTTGCCTGAATTGTGTTTTGAACTTGTAGTGTTTATTATCTGTTTCCCCATGCGAATAGTTTGAAAACTACGTCTATTTATGTAGATTTACAGCCATACTCACCAGCATGGTCGTATTAGCCCCCATTTTCTGTACAAAAAGCACAAGTGAACTGGACACGGATTGATGGTGAACTGAACCAAAGATCGGAAGCGGTGTCGGCTTCGTGGAGCAGTTCCTACCCCGTGACATTGTTAAGTATTTTCATATTAACCTGCAAGTTATTTTCTGAGAACAGGAGATGACTTTGTATGGCATGCCAGTCCACGAAGTGAATACAAATAAATAAAAGTGGGTTTACCTCTTTAAACCTGTACCAAAATAGCAAATCATTATTTATGTATGTGCATGGTGCTCCATGAATAGAAGGATATAGGACAAGCAGATATACTGAGGTTAACAAAAGTTTGATCTACCTGTTTTCCTCTTTTCTGAAGCTTTTGTAGGGTCCTTAAATATCAACTTATTCAGGAATCAAAAGTATAAACTCTGAACACTTTAAACTTCAGTCAAGAGCGGAGCATTGTTGATGAGTTCCGGCAAGCTGCCCAGAAGTCAAATCTGATTCAAGCAATTGTCAACACAAGAGAAACCGCCTCAAAATGGCGTACTTATATAAACAAGAAAAGGACAAGGAAGCGTCCAAGTGAGTATTGTTTCAGTAGTCCTGTTGTTAATTTCTGGTATTAACATGCTCAAGGATGTTTTGTCAGTTGATGATTCATGGTGTTTGTCCATCCAGCCATGCACCAGTCCATTCTACCTGACGTTTATCCACCATGCTGCAGTAACTTTGAATAGGGCTCTTGTCTTAACACCGAATGACATTGGTAGATTTGATTCTCAATATATCAGTCATGTATTTTAAAGTTTGAGATATTGCCATGGGTTGGCGACTGTCATCCGTGTGTGCGACTGTCAACAATTTCCGTTGGCACACACTACAGACCACATTCCTAATCCGATCACCACCAAACATCATATGGATCTTCGGGGTGATCTCTAGATGGGAGTCAGCGATTATTTCCGTTGCCAGCTGCCAGCGACCATCTTGGATTTTACTGTTTGCATGACTAAATCCTTTGGCCACAATTCCTCTCATCCAATCATCACCAAACTTCATATTAGAGTTGTAACAGTGTCGGTTTTAACACCGAGGTTTCGGTGTTGAGGCAACACCGAGAAACAGCACCGAGCAAAATACACAAAAACGCGTTCTCGGTGCTCGGTAAAGTCTGTTCCATGATCTGTATTTTGCATCTGATGGCCAAACACAAGAGGGAATTAGTCTAGAATTTTACAGTGAATGTGTTTGCGTTGCCAAACGAAACTGAAACAAGAAGCATGTCGTTGCAAAAATGTGAATGCGAACCGGAAATAAATGTTATACCACATGAGAAATGGTCCGGAAGCTTTTTGTTCTGGAGCCTACGTATTGATGAGTGGCTACACAGTCAACACGAACTACATGCAGTAGGTCGTTGACTTTTGTCACCTTTATTGTCAACTGTCTTAGAATAAGTGTGCATTTTATTTGAATTGATATGGGTTAAAAGTGCATGATGAAACATTTCGTTCTGCGCGGAAATAAAGTCTGTAGTTTGAACTGCAATTTATGAAACTTCATTCTCCCGACTAATTGGTCAATAAAATTGAACTTTTATCTATAACTTTCAACGAAATATTACGAATTTGAGCGGGCCAATTGCCGTGTACATGGACGTGCACTTATTTTGCATCTTGTTGATTGCGGCAGTTATTTTTGTATCGGTATCTATTACCCACAAACTGAGCGGGAACATCAAATGCGTAATTACATCAGCATTGGGCACGTGCTACATCTTAACTGATTGATTACTGTGGCCTTGTCTTTAAACTATTCAAAAGTCATAATGATTGTATTGATTGTAAATGAAATCAGTATCACTATCAGTCGCACAGGACTTCATCTTGTATGTACGAAATGTCGTATTGCGTTTCACTTTTTTTTATTATTTTGGTATGGGGAAAATATTTGTGTATAGTCGGAAAAAAGTTTAGGGTCAGCATCAAGAATACTGTAGGTCGGGCAACCAGAAACACAACTATTTTGTGTGTGCCTTAATTTGATAGTTCTATATGACTATTATCTCACATTCTCACTATAGTTCATGAGTTGACAACACAGCAAGCTGTTCCCCAACTTACCCCAACCCTCTGTAACTGGTAGTGCCTGTTTTGTCCAGTTATGTGGGACTAATTGCTATACGTTAAGTGATCATACTGAAACCGACACCGAGTTTTTCACCCAAAAAAAACAAAACCAAAATGTAAATTCCACAACCTCCCAACACTACTTCATATGCATCTTCGGGGTGACATCTAGATTTCTGAAATTCATTAAAAACAGGGCCAGAAGCTGCCATTTTGATCTCAAATTTGAATCCATCGTGATACCTTGGAGGCCACATTTATTGGTGAAATGAAAATAATTTCATCTACACAATACAAGCTTTTTACTTTACTCTTTACCTTTTCCTTCTTCTTTATCATTCTATTCATTACTCAGCAAAAATAACTCTTCCCCAAGTTGAGCTACATTGTCATTGACACTTTCATTACAGTTAACTAGGTCTATTTATGCATTCTTTTGTAAGCTTCTAACTTTCATTCATGAAAGAACTGTTTTAATTACTTCAAAATGTTCTTATTCCACCAGTTTTTCAAACAATACATCGTCTTTTATATGTAGGTGATGGCCGTAAGTATACAAATTAATTACCCATGTATTAGTAACTTTAGAACATTTTTTGGCTCTAGCCTAATTTTCTAACTTTTCATCCATTAATTTAATCAAATAACTACCAATATTGCTTGTTAGTGCCTCAAGGCATTCACTGTGGGTACAGCTGAAAAACCATACAAAGTTTATTAACCTCGTGGCTGCTGTATGTTTGTACTGAGTATGGATGTAAAATGACATGCTGCTTGGTAATCATCCTTGCTGAGTACTGACTTTCTTCAGCACACTAGCACACTATTCATAAATGGAACTAAGAAATGTGTGCATTGGAACCATTGTATCTCAATGTTGGAAACAGTTATTGATGTTCTGGATTGTTTATATAATAATTCCCCTCTCATCCTCATATTTATATGTAGGATGAGAGGAATTCTCTGAATTTGAGGGGGGAAGTAATCGGAAGGATTAGAGCAGGATGTAACAATAGCATATCTCTGCGAACGCAGAATACTGAATGTTAATACCGAGAGGTCAGTGCACTGAGATAAAATTTAGGTCAAAACTATCACCTTGGTCAATCCGTGGGATACTGATTGAATCTGACCGACATGGTTACAGATAGAATTGACTAGAAACACTATTCCTGAGTAAAAGAATCTGGTGGTGCCTAAAAAGGGCAGAGGGAGGGAAGCTATGATAATGAGAGGGGAAATTCTCCTACATATCTGTACTCTAAATCTACGGGATTAGAGTAGGCTGCAAAAATAGTATAGTATAATAATTAAGTTGCCACCAGAAGGAGTGAACCATTGGAGAGGAAGAAAAAGATTAAATCTCACCTTGATAAATCCAAATTTATTGGCACACTTCCCGAAATCACAATATTGTATATTACTAGTTCATTAACCATATAAACACTCAGAATGCTTGTGCAACAAAAGTTCTTGAATATAACAGGTTCAAGTCCTGTTTTTATTAATCAGTACTGTATGTGGAAAGGAAGAATCCACAGCCTTGAAATAAAGGGAGTAAAACTCTGAGCCCTCATGATTGGCTGCAGAGATTGCCGTAGCAGATTGCCGAAGCCAAAAAATCTGAATTACGAGGGCTGAACACTGATCAGGATGACCAGTAGTCTGCTGTCTTGAGAATAATGTCTAGTGATCATGCACACACACAAAAACACAATCAACACATGGGCTAATATTGTGGAGCTCTGTGGACCTGAAACACAAGACAATCACAATGACGTAATGTTGTCCCTTTCTGTTATTGGTGTCTCTGTTATCCTTGCAAGGAGATGTATTTCCATGAAACTTTCCTTCTGATATTGAAATTCCATATATATATATATACGGTATATGGTAAAATGCATTGCGTAAATTTAAAAAAGAAATAACAAAAAGCGAAGATGGAGAATAAAAGACACACTCAAAAAAACCCAACAAAACTGTTCAATTTCAAAATAATAAATTTGACACTTTACACATGTGCAGCAATGAGATCTGCAAATCTGTATAAAAGTCTAGCTGGTATGATATAAAGTCTAGCTGTTATGATATACCAACATAAATGTGCATTGATTTGATTATTGTTTGCCGCTTATATAATGTTATATTGAAATGATAAAGTATTGTCAATTGATTAACTGTTTCATAATGGGAGCTTCCTGAAATATTGCGAAAACCCTGTGCCAATGAATTCTCTTATATATGCGAGTCCCACAAAGGGAGCTTCGCTGAGTCACATATATAAGGGAATACATTGGCCTAACAGTTTTTACCTTGACCTTGTATTATATATAAAGCCAGTATATTATATATGCAAGGCTCCCTATGTCGATGTCGATACTGTCTTGCATACTGGACAATCTGATTGATGGCTTATAAGCTCATTAACACTGGACATTCCTAATCATATATATGCTTATAATTTGCATTTTGAATAATGAAGAGTTACATAACACATAGCTTTATACACATTAAATTACAAATAACAGAGTTTACAGAGATAATATATTTTTGTCCCCCGAAATTTTTTTCGGGGGACTAGTAAAATAGCCGGTGTCCGTCCATCCATCCATCCGTGTGTGCGTCCGTTAGAGATTGCCGGTTAACCGAAAAATCAGTTCGTTTTTTTTCTCTTAACCGAAAACCGAAACCATGCGACCCGGAAAAGCCGGTTTTTCAGTTTTCGTGAAGCTGCCCAGCACTAACATATTGGGGGGGGGGGGCCATCGCACCGAAATGATAAGTTGACACTTCGCCTCGAAAGTACCGATAGAACAGTACATGCTGTACACAACACGCAGCTACAACGCAAGACATTTTCGAACATTTCGGAATGAGAATATGTTTCCTCAACTCCATTCTCGAATTGCGTCATATAAATGCTTCCGTTCGATGTAAGTTGTTATAAAATGCGGTCAGAGACCACGTAACCACGTGAGAGTTTCCTGTTGTGTGAACTCTATCGATATTTTTTAAATAATGTTTGATTGCCCCGAACTCAAGTTTCAATTTCTATTCATCTTCGCCGTCCATCGGGGCCGTCCATCGGGGCAATCGCACATGGCCGTGGGACTCGGAATCTGTTCGGAATTTCGGATATGCGCCGTTCCGGAATGAGACAGCTACTGTTAGAATCAAGTGACCTTGAGTCACAGGATTCCGTCGCTGACAACAAAGCAAACAAGGTTGATCGTTATGCAGCATGTCAGTAATGGACAAGAGTCCAGTTTGGGAATATTTCGAGAAAGATGTTAATTAAAAGAAGCATTTGATAAACTTGTCTTGAGTTTGATTGTTATGAATTTGAGGGGAAATTAACAACATTGCATTGCTGATACTTTTGCTCTGTCTCCTTTCCTAGTTTAATAAATTATCTCAATCGAGTCAATTCCCTGTATATGTATAAAATGTGGAGAAATAACCGAGTAATAACCATAACCTGAGTTAACCACCTGAAAAAAAACCGAAACCGAAGTGAAAAAATCACAACCGCCAACCTCTAGCGTCCTGGAAATGGTTTCCGGATGATAACTTTAGTTTCGGTTATTAGATCAAAAGCAAATTTCATAGGTGAGTTTATCAGACCAAAATACAGGTCAAATTCGAATATGGGTTTGCTCCGCCCATTTTTGCGAGAGTTGTGGCCCTTTTTCAACTTGGAATCCTGTCAATTTCTGGTTTCCGGATGATAACTTCAGTTAGTGTGATGATATCTGAACCAAATTTGGAATGTGAGTTTATCAGCTCGAAATACAGGTCAAGTTCGAATATGGGTTTGCTCCGCCTATTTTTTGCTAGAGTTATGGCCCTTTTTCGACTTCGAATCCTGTCAATTTCTGGTTTCCGGATGATAACTTTAGTTTGTGTGATCATATCTGAATCAAATTTAGTATGATAGTTTATCAGCCCAAAATACAAGTCAGGTTCGAATATGGGTTTGCTCTGCCCATTTTTGTGAGAGTTATGGCCCTTTTACGACTTAGAATCCTGTCAATTTCTGGTTTCCGGATGATAACTTTAGTTTGTGTGATCATATCTTAATAAAATTTGGTATATGAGTTTATGATCGTAGATATTTGAAACTTCAGATTATTGTTACCGACATATTGGAGATGTGCAACATGTATATAGATGACGGAAAATTATTTCTTTACGGAATTATTAACCCTTTCGACTTAGAACATTTCAACATTTGTTTAAATTTCTTTAACAAAGCGGTGTTGACTTGCTACGTTTTCGGGGGACACTGTGGTCGGCTGACCTTTTATGTATAATTGTGGTATGCTAATATAAATATACAAACTAGTGTTGAAACGATTAGTGAATTTCAGAGTCGACTAGTCGAGGCCCAAAAGTCGCGTTGCGTCGACTAGTCGGTACCTGATATAAAAACTTTCAAACATAACATTGTACGGAAAATTCATCGTACATGGCATACACTGATGACTGATGTAATGACGGTCTATTGCGTTGCGCATTTCCCTGCATACACACCAATTTATTTGGGAAATAATACTGTAAACATCTTGATATTTATCCAACACACTGAATGTTATTATATAATTAGACATGTGGTGGATAATGATTAGATACACGATCATTTATACAGGTTTTAAATTTAATATCAGCGTTCGAGATTATTTCGTTTAGTCACGTGATCACCAATAAACCGGTGCCGAGCGGTGTCACTATAAATTGTTAATGTTCCGACTAAATACGCCCTATAGTATAGGCTACGTTGTAGAATACGATAGCCAGTTCTTAATGTCAGTATCATTTATATACGGTAGCATCAATGACGTCACCTTAAGTGACCTTCACCCAGCGTCGCATCATAATCCGACCGTTGCGAGATCAATGGAAATATACACAGTGTCTGTATCAAAGCGGTCTCTGACAAACTACAAAGCCGCGTCATTGCCATCATGTCTTTGACCTCAAACGACAAGTGAGACATTGTGTTGTCAATTTCATTCGTCCAATTAATAGTCGGGTCACCGGTCTGTGTGTGTCTATACTAGTAACACTGTCAATTCCGGGTGCCACCAAACGTTATACTTACCATAACTTACGCGCAGTTAACACCGTTTATGCCAGAATCGATCTTGAAAACGTTATACATGAAACTAATACACTATATTCCGACTAGTCGAAGGCAAAATTCAGAGTCGACGTTCTGACATTTCAGCGTCGTCTACAACTAGTCGATTAATCGTTTCAACCCTAATACAAACTGGCTCTTAAACCTCTTTTTTTGTACATTTTTGGAAAGCACATTATTATGGACTGACCGAAACCACTTACATGTTCACTGGCGACGCCCATTCAATTACATGCAAAAGTACGAGATAACTCGTAGTCGGCGGTGAACATGTTAAAAGATAAAGCACTTAATAAACACCCTATTGTTAGTCCGTCCATCCATCCCATTCCTTGTCCGGATGTTAACTGGAGCAATATTAAATAGAATTTCTTGATATTTGATATGTGATTTACTTATGAGAAGACACAAGCTAACTTCGAATTTGGTTACGGTCCGATGAATTTTGATGGGCTTATGCCCCCATTTCGACATAGAAATCGCTGTTTTTGGGTGTCCATGAGCAATATTCAACAGAATTTATTGATACATGTATTTGGTACGTGGTTCACATTGGAGAAGACCAAGTTTGAATTTGATCATGGTGTGATGATATTTTACGGAGGCATTACAACTTAGAAATCACTGTTTTCGTGTTGTCTGTATGGTAAAGTGAGCAATATTCAGAATTTCTTGATATTTCGTACATGGTTAACATTTGAAAAGATGCAGGACAAGTTCGATTTTGGTTGCAGTCTGATGATTTTGGATGGAGTTATGCCCCTTTTCTGACTTAGAAATTGTTTTCGGGCTGTCCAGATGGTAACTTGAGCAGCAATATTCAAAAGACTTTCTTGATATTTGGTACCACAGGTCCCCAGAACAAATGTTGACCCCATCCCCAATAATACTTTTAAAATCCTATAGAATTAAATATTATTGGGGTTGGGGGCAATTTTTTTCTGGGTACCTGACTACCTGTGTTTGGTATGTGGTTCACATTTGAGAAGACACAGGCCAAGTTCGATTCTGGTCATGGCCCGATGATTTTTGACAGAGTTATGTTCCCTTTTTTACTTATAGAAATCATAATATATGCATTGTCTAAATGATAACTTGAGCGACTTGAAATGAATCTCGTGATAATTGGCATGTGGTTGACCTTTGAGAACATGCATGTCATCGTTAAGTTTTTGCCAGAATTCGACTTTTAATATTCTTTAAAAAAGCCAATGTCCCAAAAAGCCATCTCGTTTCGGGGGACAGCCTTTTATTAAGTTTATGTTTAGCGCCATCCAGGATTCTTAGTATTAAATGCAAATTGCGGTGATTAATCAATATTAATTATTCACGATAGGTTTCTGAAGTTACTTATATAGTACAATGTAATTATAATCTATATATATAAACCCCGTTGTCTGTGTGTGTATGTGTATAACTCGGTCACGCTTTTGGCGTGTTTATAACTTTTCAACCATGCATCCAATGTAGCCCAAATTTGTAACACAGCCAATATTGTGTTGTAGAAGATGACTCACCAACTTTCACGCCGATTGGTCAGAGAAAACATGAGATCGAGCATGGTCCCAAAATGCCACATTTGCACTCAAGTAGACACTATTTCTTATGACGTTTGTCGAAATGACGTCATGTGACGACGAATACAAACCCACACTTGCGTTGCTATTGTATTGACAAAGTTTTCATGCGCTCTACCAAAGCGTTGTTGAAAATGGGTGCTATAACTTAATTTGTCACATCAGGTTGAGTGTGAATATAAGTAATGCATGTTGCTTTTGTTGTGGAAGTGCATGGGGTGTAGAGTCGATACTTGAACATGCTATACCATTGTTGGAAATGGGTGCTAAATGGTCTTTTAATATGCCACTTCGGTGAATATAAGTAATGGATTGTGTCTTTGTTATGAAAATTGTGCATTGAATGTGGAATTGAAGGAGTACATATACGGAAGACGGCAAATAGATATGTATTAAATAAAGTTTTATACAATACAAAAATGGGCACAAGTGGGCTGCAGTGCAGGGGCCTGTGGCCCTTTATATACGCTGCTGAATAAAAGCTCCCAAAAGGAGCCTGTTGAATATCATAATGCATGTGTGATAGCGCACATAGGGGCTGCAGGCCAATTCCATCGCTGAATAAAGGCTGTGTATATAATATATATAGTAATAAAGTAATATAAGTTGATTTTGTTGCATTCCATATGTGCATGCATGTTGGTGGTGGTAGAAAATAAAGTGATCCCGAACCATAGGCTCATAGCGCACAAAGGGGCCGCAGTCACCTCCGCCGCTGAATAAACGCTCCCAAATGGAGTCTGTTTCAGTTAGTTAATACAGTACTAAAGTAATATGTTGATTTTGTTGCGTTCCACATGTGCATGCATATATGTGGGTTTAGGGTGGGGGTACAACATACAATTTTAGTTCAATAAAGTGTTCCCACGCGCCTCTGGTGAAAGAGAAGTATTACCAATCCATTGCTAATATAGAAATGATAATGTGTTCATGACCGCGGAGATCAGAAAGTAACGAAGAATATTTATATACCCGTCATTTTGACGGGCAATCCCCGAGTATAACATAAATATGAACACCAATCTTCTTTACATTCAATTAATGTGAATAAAGCATCTCTAGCTCTCTAAGGACTAAGAGTAAATGTTTCCATCTGAATTTTCACAAGGGACACTTATTGGGACAATGTAATTGTGCCTATAATTATTAAAATTATATTTTTCAAAAAAAGGAAATGCAGCGATTGACGCTAAACATAAAAGATGTCCAGTATCAATGTTGAGACATATTTAAAAATGCTAGTAGTATTACTAACAGGCCAGCATTGATGGAAGGATACAAATATTTATTGAGCTTCGTCCATATTTGTCAGAGCTATTGGCCTTTTTGGACTTGGAAGGAGAAGCTATTTTCCACACATTTAGCATTATAACTCAAGTACCAACCCTTTTATTTGAATATCTTTTGGTGTAGTGATCAACCAATATGAGTTAAAGGATGCACTTATTGCCTATTCTCTAAACTGAGCATTGGGAGCATATGCCACGCTTGGAGTTGTACTAATGTTATAATTTAAGTGAGCATGCATGATTTCTGATATTAATTGTTATTCTAACATGGAAGGGCGAAGTTTAGTTTCATGTGAGCAATCTATACACCAAAAGTTTAATACAATTGGATAACTATAACTGAAGTTATCATCTGGAAACTAAAATAACAATCAGATAACTAAAACTAAATTTATCATCCAGAAACAAAATAGTCTGCAAATTCCAAGTTTACGAGGACCATAACTTCATAAGAATGGGCACACCTGACCCATAATCGAACTTGACATACATGCACATGTATGCCCCTAACCAATAAGCCCTTATTTAATTCCACTTATTATTAGGGTACTGAGGATATCATCTGCAGTCTTAAGAAGCTGAGATGTTATGCCAGTCTCTTATACAGACAGAACTGTTGAAAGTAATTGCAAACATATTTTATAATACATGTATTGTTAATAATGCATCAGTCAAACATGAAATTTTCCCAGTTGTTAAGTGTTTAAGAATAGTAATTCTGAGATATGTTTAATTCAAAGATAGTTGCGATACAAGCATTATAATTCTAAAAACATAGAAGAACAGAATATATAAGTGTAATTATTCTCATCTTGATCACTATATTTATAGGTTATAACTTGGTTAGTTTGATATCGGCTGAGATATCAGCCGATATCCAAATATCCATGTAATAACCTCGTTATTAGATCAACTATTATTATCATTATTATCCATTCCAATATCAGTTCATTTAGTGTAATCATAATATTGAATGGATTGCAGGTAGAATATAAACAAAATCACTAAATTTACATCTTAAATAAGATATTGACAAGTTGTAACTTTGTGTATGACCATCCATGGTATATGTCCAAGTAGATATTCATTATTGCTGTTAAAATAAGGAGTAAACACCAGTTCATAATGGCATGAAACATTAGCTATTACTTCAAGTCAGTTAGAAATTGTCATTAAATCAGACTATCACTTTGACTGCATCCCAGATTTGCCTGTTACTTTGGACGGAAACACTACGCTTCGCTTGGTGACTCACAACTGATATCAACCAAGTTTGGTGGATTATCAGCCAAATTTAGTTGGTTATCAGCCGAGTTTGGAGTGATATCAGTCGAGTTTCGCTTTTGGCAGATCAAGGCAAAAATGTGATATCTAATTAATAAATTTATACTAATACTGGTGGAATAGATGGTCTCGGGGCAGTAGCTTGTATCTGGGGTTCTTCATTTGAACATTAGGAGCATGGTGAGCCTTATTATTATCATTCCAGTCTAGACTCACTAAGCTTTATATTATTCATGTCATATGTTTTTATTATTTGACAGGAAACAAAAACGGTTGGTATTAACATTCTAGTGGTTGTTTCTTTATATAGCAATCAATCTGTCATTCAATTAGTTTAGATAACTCTTAGCTTGCTGTTGATGTATGATTTAATAATGTCTTCACAACTTATTCTATTACACGTAGAAACACCTGTTCAATGAACTGTTGATTTTGCTATCTTAAAATCCAAAATTTAAATGTCTGTCTATGATTCACTGACTGTTTGATATTTCTTACCCATTGCCATTCTTGACTAAGTGATGCTAAATTTTCTCCTGAGTAAATTTACCGATATGTCGATCTATTGATGTATCGCAATACATGCTTGGACGATGAAGATCGATACTGGCTCCAAACGATCTGACCATCGATACACAGCTCTTCACCTGCCTACAAACCCGGTGAAATAATCTGTCCCCCAGTGTGTCTATTTTTGTTGACTACTTTTTCTAAATGACGACAATGTAAGCAGTAAGCACACACTACGTGGAGTTTGACATAAAAATCACTGACCACTTGCATGTCTTGTGGACTTGGGAAGTACTGATTCTCAGTACTCACAGTATAAATTGTCAGTATCTTTGATAACAAAATTTATAACACATATCTCAATCTGAGCGGTGATTCGGAACTCGCAGACATTACCTATTTTTATAAGAGTGTAAGGCTATTGTATGCGACTGTGCTGGTTTGTCAAATAATAACTCATTTGCTTATCAGTCACAAAGAATAACATTCTCATTATATAAATCACCCAAGTTATCCCACAATTCAGGTCAATGGACTCATCTTGTGTCCATACTATTTATTAGGAAGTCGATTGACAGATGACTATAATTGAGTGAATTCAGCGCCAAGAGTATTGCTGGGCGGTTTCCCAACCTAAATCAAGTTATTAAAGTTTTAAAATTCCAGCGTAACATCCACGTGTGCAATCTAATAACACAGAATAGAAAACAGGCCTAGCTATGGAGGGAGCATTGGGCTTTAATCAAGTAAGTATGGTCCACATTTTGTGTTTTGGTTGTGAAACGTAGAACACAGTACAGTGTGGTAATATACATAAACTTTAGAACAACTAACGAAATTAGGGAAGGGAATATGAAAACCCAGAATACTTCCCCTTTTCGCTCACTATGCAACCCCTCAGACTTCCTGTGCAATATTACAAAAGAATGCGCCAAAATGAAATTGTTATAAATTCGAATTGACGACTGATCAGGTGATAGATTGATGAATGCCACACCTCTTCCTTCAGCACAATCATGCACAGGCACTGTCAATCAACATCATCAATGGGCAAAGATACCTCCATTTTCTCGTCAAGAACAAACCATTCACTGCCATTGGATAAAGCCAATTGGATAAAGCCAATTGTATAGAATTAGAGCTTCAAACCCGCCCAAAAATACATGCTTGGCCGAGTTTGCCGAATTATAAGGATTATGTTCTGGACTTTGCTGAAAGTCATTGTCTTTTCGGTAAAACCACATTTCCATTTGTCAAATGGAATCGGGAATAACATATATTTTCTCAACAGACCGAGTTAGAAAAGCATAGAATAGAAAACTTTTACTTTTCCTATAGACGAGATAATGGTTTTACTAATTACCGGTAAACAGAATTTTCCAAGTCACTGCACGGAAATTTAGAATTTGTCCGAATAGTCGAATTTAACCGGTGATTTTACTTTTAATTCTGAATATTGATCGAGCATGAGGTTGTCACTGGTTGTTTATGTTATTCCCAATGGCAACTTGCCAATATTAATGCCAATGATGTGATTCTATTGAAAAGTCACTTCAATCATATATCATACACGCTCACCTGAATAGTGAGAAATCGTGTTCAGTTACCCATGATGATGCAAATTGCAATCAGTCAATTTATTTATCATACAACAATAAACTGCAGCCAAGATGTTGACACAGTCAGTCACCAATTGCACACTGCGCTGACTACATTAAAAGGCGAATACACAGCTTGGGGCAAGGCACCTTAGCTGGCTTTATGCACAGACGGAAACCATAATGTGTCGTGTTTGAGGTAAACAACAATAAGGATAAGGTCAAGGCTGTAGTAATTAAGGCCAGTACACTGAGAGCCAATCGAAGACACAAAGATATAGTTCAGTGTGGATCAGCCAATTAGAAATGGAGTTAGATAAATGGTCAAAATTGAGGATGAAATGAATTAATCCTATTATAAAAGTAGACTTACACAATATACTGTGCAGATGTCCCCGCAAGTTGTCGTTGAGATGTCACGTCGGTGGATATCACTGGCCGGCTGATGCTGATGGATATGAATCGAGCAAGCAGGTCGTTGTGATCTTTGATCGGCGTGGTATTAAATTTACTGTCGTATAATTGTAGCACTTCCCTTCTATATGGAGGGAATTATACCATCACTGATGGTATCGTGGGATGTGATATTGACTTCAACCAATTTTGGACCGATTCCTTCATCGAAGGAAATTAGAGTCACTACTGACCAGTATGTGTTATTAACTGGGCACATTGACTGTGCTAACCATGGTACTGCCTTCCCTGAAAGCCATAGCTGTGCATGCCATTTACTGTTGTACTGGTACCATAGTAGCACCTCCTTTCTATGGAGGAAATTATACGATCACTGATGGTAGCACTCCTCCAGGATCCCAGGGCCATTGGCTGGACTGTCCCCTACTAGTATGTGTTTTGCATCTTTCTGATGATAGCTTCTCGGGGTTCACATTTGCTTTCATGATCAACCCTTGGTCCTGCTCCTCCACTGGAAAAGATACAGAACTATCTACTGGGGTGCTAGTTCTCATGTATTCACTGTAGTGTTCTTCTATCCCACTGGTGTTAGATGAAGCGATGATTGTTAATGAGGCCTGTGTGCAATGTCGGCTGAACAAGTTTTCAGAGGAGATGCTGAAAGTGGCACGAGCACTGTCGTTACTTTCAGTTTCATCGGATTCAGTTTCTTTGACTATTATTCCCGTATTGTATTGAATTATAGAATTTTCACCAAGGTCGTTCATGGTCATTTCATCTTTGGAAGTTTCTGTATCACTGGGGTGTCCTAGCTTAGCTAAGTGTACGTTCCACCCGATCGACTGGGAGAGGCGGAATTTCGTCCCAGATGTATATTTCTCGTGAGTTTTCATCAGATGGAGAGATACAGGTACTTTCGGGACTACCAGCAATCAGTCTTCTTTCTCATTCGAACTAGTTCCTGTGTGGCATGACTGGTTACTGTCAAATAGATTCTGTTCGACGAAGGTACGACTCATGGTTCCATCTGTGATGGATCCACCGTGACCCTCAGTTGTGCTCTGCTCTAAATCTAGGCTGTTGCCTCTCACCAATTGATTTATGATGTCACATGTGGCCATGATGTGGGCATTGAAATGTCATTGCCAAGTAGCTGTCTATGTCTCCATTCTAAATATGCCAGCGTTTTTATTGGGGTTCTACATGGACTGATGAACTCCCTGGAGAATGCATTCCCTAGATCGCCCTCAGTGGATGGCGAACTGATATGTTGGACCACAAGGTCATCCCTGGAACTCTGCCTCAATTCCTGACTTGGAGTTATGCGTCTGTTCGCAGACTTCCCCTTGATTGGTCTTCCTGGAAGACCTGATTTAAATGGAGTCTCTTTGTGACAAGTCTCTTGGTGGTAAGTATTCCTGCCCCTCGCCCATTTTGTGAGCCGGCCTTTGTCTTCTAAGAAAAGATGTGGAAGCATCATGCCTCTCCGTGAGGTGTGTGTCCGGGTCACCCCCTGAAAGTGACTGCTTTGGTTCCGTCCTCCAACTCTGTTCTGACCTTCCCAGAAGGTCACTTCTGGGCCCTTGCCCAAGGCTGCCTTGAACCCGCTCAATTGGCCTCGGTCTTCTTGAGTCACCCATAGGCCTCTGGGCGTGACCCTCGTTTGTTTAAATCTGGGAGTGCCCCAACCTCCAACCCTCGACATCCATCAATCCATCATGGCCTCCAGACGTTCCTCAAAGTCGGTCCACGCTTGGTTGGTGCTTTCTTCGAAGTTTCTTAATCGCGAATCGACTGTCACTTCGAATTTCCTTAGTCAGTTTAACCCGGTCCTCCAGTTTTTCCGTGGAGCTTCTCGGTTGGCATGGGAGATCCACTGGCAGTCGACGCTCGTTGATGACCGCCATGCACAATTTGAACTCGTAATGGGCTGTGATCTCCCCTGGCGGTCTGTCAAGAAATCCAAGCTTTTTTAAAGAAGTTTGGGAATCCTAGGAATTCATAGGATTTCCTAGGTTTGATCCAAGCTTTTTGAATGAAAAAATGTACTCTTCAGCAAAGTTTGGAAATCCTTGGTTGGAACCTTGGTAAAGCTAAGTAAAGCTTGGATCTAAGGTTTACCAACGTTGTCACATAAAGTTAAACCTTTGAAAAGCTTGGAAAAGCTTGGAAATCCTTGACTCAGTGTTGACCAAACCTTGGTAAAGCTGAGTAAAGCTTGGATCTAAATTTTACCTAACTTTACCAAGGTTGCACATAAAGTGGGAAAAGCTTGGAAAAAGCTTGGAAAAGCTCGGAAATCCTAATCAAACCTTGGTAAAGTTAAGTAAAGCTTGGAAATCCTTGGAAAAGCTTGGTTGTAGGTCACATGACTGGGTCACATGACTATGCAGACATCACTGTTGTCTGTGGCAGCATTTTGAATTAACTGTTGCACTGAGTTTAAATCCATGTTTTATCACAACAATCTTCAGGTAAGTTATTGCTTGTGTGGCCCTAATGTTTTCTATTTGACTCATAGAATATGGTTGTAGTGATATTTTTATTTATGATATAATGTTAACAATTATTTTACCATTTCCAAGAATAACCTTCAGGACCACTATCTACCTTTTCATTCCAAAGGCTTGTCTCTATCATTATATATTCTCAGCTAATTTATCTAATTTAACTGTTTTAGCACACTCCAAATACCTCAGATTCATAAACATATACCTGTGAATATTATTCTATACATTTTACAGGGTATAAGGTACCATTTATCTCAATCTAAATAGAATAACAAAATTCTAACTGAAAAGTGAACTTTGAATGAATAATATCATGAATGATTATATGGCATGGTTCATGACTGTTGTAAATTTCAAGAGATTGTATCATTAATGATGATAATATTGTCAAAGTTGAAGCCTTTGCAGTGTCATTAGAGATTTTCACCTTTTAAATACAAAACAATTGCAACCTTGGTAAAGCTTGGTAAAGCTGGGTTGCAACCTTGGCCAAGGTCATTTACAACCTTGGTAAAGCTTGGTAAAGTTAGGTTGGAAAGCTTGGTAAAGCTTGGAAAAGCTAGGCTGGAACCTTGGTAAAGCTTGGAAAAGCTGAGCTGGAACCTTGGTAAAGCTAGGTAAAGCTAGGCTGGAACCTTGGTAAAGCTTGGTAAAGCTAGGTAAAGCTAGGCTGGAACCTTGGTAAAGCTAGGTAAAGTTAGGCTGGAACCTTGGTAAAGCTTGGTAAAGCTAGGTAAAGCTAGATTGGAAACCTTGGTAAAGCTTGGTAAAGTTATGATTAAGATTTTGTAAAGCTTGGAAATCCTTGGATAAGCTCGGTTTAATTTGCTGAGGTATTCCAAGGTTTTCCGAACTTGAAACGGGCCAATACCGCCCCAAGGATTTCCCAGCTTTTCCAAGGTCTCTAATCCTAGGATATCCTAGGAATTCCAAGGAATTTTCCTGACATTTCCAAGCTTTTATTCCTAGGATATCCTAGGAATTCCTAGGATATCCTAGGACATTTTGGTAAGGGCGTGGTCGCCACTGGTGTCACTCTGCCGGTGTTGGTGTACAGCCTTGGTCGCGTAAACATAAACATATCATATCAATTTGCATCCATACTCCATGGAAAATCAACATTCATTCCTTATGTTTATACTCAGCTAGCAGATTACAAGAACACTTTAATAGCGTCCATTGCAATGATATTCGGATGGTGAGTTGCAAGTTGTATTCATACAATAATATGGAAGCAAGATGGCTGGTCTTGTGTGCGACATCACGTGACGCGATTGCAACCAACCAAGTCCTGCATTCAAGTTACACAGTGTGAATGCATGTACGAGTGTAAATATTAATTTATATAAATGAATGTACGAGTTTAAATATTAATTTATATAAATGCATATACAAGTGTAAATATTAATTTATATAAATGTAAAGGCTGTTTCCGATTCTCTTGCTTATTATGTTTGCTGTTTATATACTCTGCCATTTCTCAACCATAATCAGAAACTTGATTTGCAACATGAAATGATAGCTTTAATTGATGTTGTCGGCCACTAATATTAACAGTACATATTTATTTTCCCTGACTTTGCTGTAGAATGTTTCCATAACATGATATATAACCTTTTTCTGTGTGCCCTTCCTTCTCCAGAGCAACTCTAGATATATTTGTTAGCATCTGTATACAACTTTATCTATGTACTCACTATTTGCTTTCTTTTTACTGAAACTCTGTGAAAGAAAAATGGGAAACTTCTTCCCAAATTTATTTTTTATGATAACCGGACATAAATTATATTTTGCTAGGAATTTCCTCTCCAGCATGAATAAACTTACCCTGGTGTAGTGGAGTGTAACCATCCAATCAGATTAAAGAAATTTAATCACACATCGCACTGTGAGTGGACAGGTCCACTGACTTCAATTTCCGTCATTTTGGAATGTATTTGACCCCCTGAGGCAAGGATTGTGTGGGGTCGAAATATTATTTATATCCGGTTTTATATTCGTATAAATTCAATTTCCAATTATTATTTCATAACCTTCCATAAATAGTATTTCGATAGGAATATTAGCTTTCCTAGCCATCTAAAGGAGGTGGGAACCAATATCAAGAAGTCAATAATACTTCTCTTCACTAAAACTTGATAGCTTACATTGTATCTCTCATCTATACATGTATATATCTGCATCTCTCAATATATATTTATATGAAATACTGTTTAAACCAATAACTCACTGTGTAGGAACTGTTACATCGGAAGTCGTTCTATCGCCGGTATTGTGATGGTTCTTGACTGATTTGTTACGGTTCCTTATGTTTAAAAATAATCATTTTCGGGACAAAATCATGCATATTATAGATACCTTGAATGTACTATACTTTCCTGAATGAACAAATGCTGCCGAAGTGCTGTGTTATAGAAACCTGAACTCTAGATCACAATTAACTCGGAATTAGCGAGTTAACGCGCAACTATCAACATGTTATCACTGAAAATCAAGCAACGTAAATGCAATTCCTTGTTTTTGGTGGCGTATAAAATATGAAACGCATTCTGAATACGAACACTGAGTGTAAAGTATACCCGTGTTATTCTTCTGAAAATAGCTGAGAATATCCCGATAGCGGTTGATAATTTGGAATAGTAGCCTCGTAATCAACACGTGTATGTTTTACGGTTCTATTTCAAGCCAATCATGGCTGTGACGGTTCTATACATAAGATTTGTTCGAACTAATTCTGCACTTTGGGCCAAATATTGTCTTGTGTATCTGACATTTTAAACAAGATAATGACTGTAGCTTATGCCATTTACATAATACAACAGGTATATTAAGAAATAATACAATGAATACCTAATAATATTAGTAAAGTGACAATTGGCAGAAACCAAATATTGAAAGTCCCGAGGGGTATAATATCATAATCATGCCTGCCTTTATAAATAACCAATGGTAATAGAAATCTACTATCAGGAGATTATGAGATGTTATTCAGTTAATTAATACAGGGCCATGATTGAAAGATCCAGGTGGGACAATGTTTCGATGCCATGCAGCATCAACATATTTCATCCTCGAAAGTCCCGCCTAAGGAACATTTACGCATGTTTGTCGCCCAGACATGAACACATCTTATGAAATCACGTTCAACTGAATCATTGATATGTTATGACGTGGCCGGGGCATATGGGTGGTGGGGAGGGGGCGGGTCTTGGACAGGGAGGGGTGCTCAATTGGTGTATGCCCCAAACTTTGGTCAAATTTTTCAACAGTTACAAATTTCATACCTTACACTAGATTGGTTGGAAATTTCACACCAACAATATGTTGAAATTGTTCCCTAAATTTGATTTTACAACAATGACTGAGGAAAGTGTAAAGTGTAATTGTCCGCTCGTTCATTTAAAATAATATAACAATATTCAATTCCTATCTAATCATCGGGGCCGACTTCTCTCAGGTCGACTTCGCGTCTGGTCGTCTTCGTATTGGGCCATCTTCATTTGAGGTCGACTTCACATGGGCCCGACTTCACTTGTACTCTATTGACCAATAGTCGCATGCTTTTTAAAACTTCCATTGGCTGATTGAGTTACTTTTAAATGTTTAGTGTTGGTACCCGTATTTACATTCTGGAATATCCCTGAGGATGCGTGACTACTCATGCCCAAGACCAGTTGCCCCGGGGGTGATCTTGCATGTTCGGGGCGACTGCTATAGTAATTCAAAGTGGGTGACCAAATAATTTTTGCTTTCACTTCATCCAATTTTTATTTCATTAATATTACAAAAGATAGCCTTTACTAGTATTAAACAATTATTCCCTCTTACATGCGAGTGGATACAATTAATTGCGTGATTGGTTGTAATCAGGTATCTCTTAACAGGAATCTGAGTGGCATAGCTTCACTGTCTAGAGGCTTAGAAGTTAGAACAAACCCTGAGTGATTACCGGTCAAGTGCGATAAAGAAATAATGAATTCTAGTGCCTAACCTATATAATCAGCATCCAGCAAGTGGATGCCCAACATAAACTTTATATATTGCGTAATCAGAACAATGTATGGGTGTCAACGAACTTTTAACGTCTTATTTTTTGCTGATTAAAATGCATCTACGAAAATAGACAACATAAAATACAAGACAGATAACTCTATATATTTCGTCTTTCCGAATTCCAGCGCTATGATATTCCACTATAGTTAACCGGCTATTGACTCATGGCAATGTTGGGCCTGAAAAACACGTTATTTTCCTATTTCCAACTAGCTGGCGACTTGGTGAATTTTGATAGGCGTAACACGGGTTATTGAATAAGCATAGGAAGGCAGTGGAATTCATAGAAATTGATGACAAGTGGTGCAAATTTCAACTTAATGCATATTTTGTTGTGTTTATCTTTGGTCAATTTCACCACATGGTCAGTTTGAACCATTATCCTGCCAAATATTAGCCATAGTATTACCCGTATAAAACCGATTAAATGGGGAGAGAACAGACTCGATCAGGAGAGAACCCCAAAAAATATCAAAATTCGCAGTTTTCATCGTTGTTATGACTCGCACAATGGATTTTCATTATTATTTATAATACGCTCATTGGGGCCACCGATTGTGAGAAGAATGTAAAAATTAATCGAATTATCAGCTAGATGGGTCCAAAATTGTGTTTTAAATGTCAAAAAGTCGCGAAAATGTATAATTTTGATCATAAGAAACCATCACAAATCAGTCAAGAACCATCACAAACTGGCGATAGAACGACTTCCGATGTACATGTAACAGTTCCTACACAGTGCAATATTATTGCAACAGTGCAAAAGTCTTGATCCAAAGAGAGCAGTTAAACTGCTCTCTTTGGATCAAGACTTTCATTTTTCGAAGACCATAATGAAATTGAGTTTGATTGATCATTAGGCCTATATTAATTCTTTGCAAGACCTGCCTAATAAAGGGAAAGACCCTGCTTAACATTGCCCCCACAGATAGGCTTTCAAATCAATGCACATCTTCTGGAAGATTTTGAAGCAATTAACATTATATTAATTGTCTTTCGGATTATAAAGCATTAAAAATAAAAAATATGATATGAAGCTAACCAAAATCTGATAGTGTGGTTTTAACTGATCAATCCATTATGCTTAATTAACCCTTTGAGTGCCAGGGGCCGATCTCATCGGCCCTAAACCTACACAATAAGTATGTTAAATAATATAAGAATAAATTATTAAAATTGTAAAAAATTGTAAAAAAAAAAAAATAATTGTTAGGACAATGCATTCTCTTATATATGCGAGACGACCTATGGTCGACTCGCATATATAAGAGAATGCATTGGCACAGGGTATGGGTTGATACAAAAATCGACCTGGCACTCAAAGGGTTAACAACAAGTGCTGAATTGTCAAAATTATACGTTAATATTATTTTCTTGAACATTTGCATTTCGATGTCCACAATAATATTTGCGCTTTAATATGCCACATATTATCTAAATTAAAGTTATATTTAAAATTGTCTGTTGATACCAGCCAGGTCATAAAATTCAATGACTCTGGACTGTAGTTTATTTGATATCTAATACATGAACTGACTTTGTGTCAAAGTTATGAAACTACACTTAGAGATAGTCTCAAAGTTATAAATGTATATAGCCACTATTATTTGATGGCAGCATGCATGCCATTACTGTCTGCCCTTATCAAGGACTGCAAAATGAAGTGAGGTAATGTGGACCAACTGACTGCTTGCATGCAAGCTTGAGTGAACCCAGTGATTTTGTAGTTTTTGAAAAATTGACTCAATTGGTGTTCATTCAAGCATGTAGCCAATCACCATATCATTAGTTATAAGATGTGTTGGTCACATATTAGAGATTATCTTACCAAAGGTTCAGTGCATAGAACAACCCCCATGAGATACAAAAATATGCTACTTTTAACCTTTATAGCATGAAAAATTTATATTGATATTATGCGAGTGGTTAGTAAATTGCCACCGCCTATACTGTGTCCACAGCAGTGACCCATTTAGATAAATTGTAGATAAGAAACTACCTGCTATAGATAAATGCTATACATAACAATATCCCCTATAAACTTGGCAATGAAAAGAGTCAGTTATAACAGTGTAAATTGCATTTACATGCATTTTTATGTGTGACGACCAACTTCTGTCAACACAATGTGTATCTGTTTTATGGCACAGAATAAAGATAAAACGTCTCATAAATGTGTTTTGTACTCCTATTTCTCAAATTTTTTGGGACAATTGTGTACATGTACATCATTTTATTACCGTGACCCCACATGAAAAGTAGGTAAAAATTTTGATAAAATGGTACAGCTATGCTCTAATTAATCGACCCCTTTAACAAGGTTATGGGCCGGTAATGACTGCGGTCATACTGCCACTAGACCGCGGTCAAGCGGTAACACTGAGTCCATTCGCGGTGACCTACGGTAATGCGCTGTATCTGACCGTGGTAGTGTTGGAAATCCACCATGGTAATCTAGTCCGTTACCGGCGTACACCGCAGTAGTACTTTCCTCGACTGCCTTACACCAAGGTCATTTCCCCGTGTCAAAAAATCTGATAAAAATAATTTTCACTGTTGCTTTTGAAGACTCAAGGCCATGTAAGATATAGCGCTGATTTTCGATCTGCCTTCTTCAAGTTGGCTTATAATTTGCGTTAATATATTAAGAAACTGACCTTATTTTCATTCCTCACGTGAAATTAAATTTATTTTAGAGTACTAACGTCTTTATTATTATTATTATTATTATTTGTAGAGCACCTATTTCACAACAGAGTTGTGTTCATAGGCGCTAGCTGTTACATAAAATATGTGATAAAATATATATACAATAAAAGATCATCATACTATAGGATAAAAGAGAAAACACGCAGATAAAATAAGTCTTAAGAGATGGCAAATCCTAAAAAATCACAGATATAAATTAATGGTTAAAAAGTCATTCGGAGAGAAACTCCAGATAAAGTCAGTAAAAATTTCAGTTGAGTCCATAAGCTATTTTAAAAAGATGTGTCTTTAAAAATTTATGGAATTCCAAACGATCGTCAGTTTGCCTCAGAACGTCCGGGAGTTTGTTCCACAACGTTGGAGCTGTGATGGAGAAGGCTCTGTCCCCTAACGTAGGATGGTTTGAGTTAGGGAGTGCTAGGAATCTCTTCCCGTCTGATCTTTAATAGCTGCATCGTACCTGAAGTCTTTAAGCATATTTATTATAGCTCTTTGATGTAGTCGGGCGCCGTTCCTTCAAGAGCACGAAATGTGATCAGTATGATCTTGAATTTGATCCTGTATTGGATGGGCAGCCAGTGAAGATTTTGCAAGACTGGACTCATCTCTGTCCTTTTCGGTACCCTAGCAACAATTCTAGCAAGCAGTTTTTTCAAATCATTATGATTGATGTCCCCACGTGATTCCTCTGAAGTCGCCGCTTACCGGCACGTGCAAATTGGTGATAATATGCTCGGATCTATATTCAGACTTCCAAGTCATGCTCGTGCGTAAACCAGTAGAATATATGGATAGCTAGTTTTCAGTTTGTCTTTATTTTATTCTCTGTCCCACATGTTTAAAAAAAATATTTATCAGAAAATATTTATTAGTATTTGAGAACTCGACATATATAAGAACGATAGTAGGTCACGATGTACTGTAACCTGTACTGCACGTCCTTGACCAGACTCACTGCATGGACACGTGCATGATAGACCCCCATGCAATGACTGCGGTATAATCCCTTTGATATATCTATTGTTGCATCATAGTTAACTGCACGTGTTTGCAACTTGTAATTTTTACTGTTTTTTAAAGCCAAGAAATGAGCATTATACAAACCCCGACAACGTGTTCTCATATTTAATGAGGCAATAGCGCGTGTACATGAATATATTCAATTTCAAATGGTATTGTGCTTTTCTTCAAATTTGAAATGGATAAACGTTACATCAAAATAAATGTCTTTTAAAGTTACGAAAGTAACCCTGCCATACACGGCTGCCGGTAAAACTGACTTATATTGTCTGACTATGATACCTCATTTTCGATTGAGATATGATCGATAGGTTAATGTTTAAAGAGGTTGCGACTCGAGGGAATTCCCGGGGAACCCCCATGTGATAGTTGTGTCTGTGGGGTTTTTCCAATTGTAACACATGGTGCATCCCACATGCGTTTTCAGTTGTTTATTGCATGACGTCTATATATGGAATGTGAATTAATACCTCTCAACTTACTATTTTATCAAAGCTGAAGCTTTTTATGAATTTTAATAATAGCATCACGCTGTTTGTGATCTATCTAAATAATTCTATAAAATAATAGAGAATTTAATTATCACATAATCATTCATGAATTATGTTTTGAATTTTTAAAATACCGATCGAGTCAGCTCACTTACTAGTATGTATGAATACCACCTAGGCCTACCTGCTTTAGTTTCCGAGACCATATATACATGTATATATAATTATATATATGACGTTACCTGCATTTCTGCAATGTATATCACTAACAAATTCACCATTTGAGGGCTGCGTAACTGGTATGGAAATTACGATGTCCCGTTAGTTACACGATTACTGTATATTACTTACAAATACACCCATGCCACGACATTGTAACAAAAGGTGATCACCACATCTATTACCATGGCAGTGCTGGTTGCCATGGCTAATTTGTAGGTCTGTTTCATTATTGTTATTAAACTCCTGATTAGGCGCACATAACACTTTGCAGTTTTCCATCACCGGCTCATCCATTCAAGAAGTTACTAGTCATGAATATTTTTAATGCGTATGACAACCATGGTTGTGAAGTGCGCTTCCGCAAGTCACTGCGGTCGCTACCACAGGTCACCGCGGTTATGTAGTGTGTTACCGCAGGTCACCATTGTACCTAAAACTCAACCGCGAACAGGCAGTAGTCTGCGGTATTTCTATGCCTGACCATGGTATTACACTGCAGTAATACCACATGTCAACCCCGTTAAGGAGGGTCGCGTAATTAGAGCATAGCTGTAACTTTGTTAATTGTAAGATATTATTAAAAGGCCAGATTCAACTCTATAGAGAAGGTAACTGACTGAGCATGGTTCAATATTTAACTATGTGGACGATATATATGAGCATACTACTACTGTACTTCAATACCCAGTCCTTCCCAGTAGACCGGAGCGATTGCTCTCACACGTATGCACTCGCAATTTTTAATTAAAGGGTGCCAAAATTTGCACTCATCACTGTAATTGTTGATTCAATATTGAACTATTTGAAAGTACATATTACGAACCTTTCCCATCTCAGTTAAATTATGGGCATATGAAAGTGTACAACTGGACATAGGTCTATTTTGAGAAAAACCCAACTTTACAATTATATTACAGGGTGCAATTACCCCTTCTTTTGAATTGCGAGAGCAAATAAGTGCTCTTGCTTTCTTTTTCTTGTGGGAAGGAATGAATACCACTGTCTTAATTATCTGATTTCTCTGAATAAGATCGGGAAGAAATACGATGGATCGATAATGTAACATGCTTATTTTTGATAATGGTGCAGCTGAACGTTAATACCAATGGGTCAAGCACTCGTAGAGTGCAAACTGGCCTGTAAAACAAATTAAGGTCAATTTGTTCAGATTAGTCTGTGCACGGTGTGAGTATTAAAGCCATGTGGGTGTCTCCTGGAGAATCGCAACATCAAGCACAAGAAATCTGGCAGTGAAAAAAGGAGGGAAGGGAGGGAAATCCCTCGTATTTCTTCCCTCTCTTATTCGTCCTTATAAATATGGGGATGAGATGGGTAATTCTCTTCCATATTTGATAACAGAAATCCTTGGCATCGAGGGTGTAACATTATGCATGGTCCCAAGTACCTCAAGACTGTCAGGGTGATTAATTCAATGAAAAGAGAAAAAGGACATATCTCACCCAACTAGATTTCCTATATTGACAGACAATCCTGAATGAAACATCAAAAATGAAGTTCAGAGTATTGACTCTATTGAAGCACACCCTAGTTAAGAAGTCCCATTGAATCTGGATCACATCATGCAGTTCAGCTACCATCCTGGAGGACTGTGTCTGTAAATGAAGAAACTGCTGTTTTGAAATAATGTGAGAAAAACACTGAAGATGAAGATCAATCTGCAGTCTTGAGGATAACATCTCGAGGAGCACCACTGCTGGCTGCAGCAGAAGTGGAACAACTTCTGTGGAATAGGCTCGAATGACCTGAACATCAATGCCGGCTCCTTGTAAGATATCAGTTATCCAACTTGCATTGGTATGGGCTTTAACCAGTTGGAAAGTTTAGTAGGATAGAAAATTCCCGGAATGTTGCTGATGAGGCATGGTTCTAGCAAGATAAGCATTCAATGTTTGTAGCACACACAAGGAACATCCAAAATGGCATGGAGGGTTACCTCTACATGTCCCTTGCTTGCATGGCTTTGAACATTTGAGTAAAGGAAAACCCCTTGAAAATGATAAGATAAGATTTTATGCAAAATACACCCAATGGGCAGTTGCTCATATAATAAATACAACATATATCAACAGAAGAATAATTTAACATGAGTAATCACACACAATATGCAGATACTTTCTCGTGAATTTACTGTCATAAAATCCCACATATACTTGCTAGCTTTTGTTAAATATATATAATTGTTTCGAATGGTAAAGAAAGACTGGATCATGTCGCATATAATGTTAACGGTTGCAATTTGTTCATTCTGCATAATAAATCTGAACTTCTCATAATTTGTCATTTCTAAGCTACGTTATGGTGTATTTTGCATAGACCTGAGATCTAGAGTTGAAACAGTCTGAGGTAGTCAAGGCAATTGAACAACATAACTTTTTAGTCAATGGCTCTTGACTGAGGTTGTCAAGTGGATACATGATGGATAAATATGACATTATACCTTGGATACTTTCCACATGTGTCGTGTGACTGTATCTTTAAATAATTGGCTGTGGTGGCCTGAAATGATAAAAACCTCTCATGAAACGGCACAGAATATATATATGTTCATTGGACAATGATCTTCCATTGAGGAGAAGATAAGTTTTGTTGAGCATAGAACAAACGATATTCAACACGCTGTAAGACTTGACATTTTTAGCCAGAAAAGTAAGGTATTCAACGATGTGTGCTATATTCGCCTCAAGGGGATTTAAATACCATTGAATGCACCAATCAACCCATACTCTGCATGATAGATTGTATTGCTTGGTTTTGCAGGATGACCCTGCAAGCTGATATTGAAATTCCTGACTCAGATGGCCGTCTTGACACAAGACAGGCGATCAAATTTAAATGATTCAACTTGTGATGGTCTAACCCCAAGCCTGCTGGATTTGGTAGAAAATTTGCTTGGTGGAGTAACTGTGGTGATTGGATAAGCAGACTCAACAGAGTTGGAAACCACACTTGGGTGGTCCAAAATGGTACTTTTAGTAGGCCGACGTTGATATTGTCGACTTGAATTCTGGATTGTACAGCTGGAATGGTCCTGAAAGGAGGAAAAATATAAGATGACAGAGAAGGCTGGGAATGATTGAAAGCAACGATAAAATAAGCATTGGGATCATCACATCAGCCCAGCGAGCATAACAGGAAAGTTGGTGATTAAATTCAGATGCAAAGAGATCAATATCTGGAACTGAATTGAAAATCTGACAGATTTTGTGGAAGACTGAGGGTTGAAGTTGCCATTATATTAGTGAAACGACTATGAGCGTCCGTTTGAGAAAAATCTTGACCTGCCAAATAAGTGGAGGAGAGCACATATGTCAAGGATAGAATTGCAGAGTTCATTGAGAATCAATGAATGGGCCACCTTGATTGTTAATTATATCAGATTTGATACAAATATGTTTGGCGACCATATCTGAACACAAACATTGTAGGGTCAAAAGTATGGCTTTTAGTTCCAAATAGTTGATTCATTGGACTAAATCAAATTTAGCCACATTTTGGGGTAAGAGAGCTCTCCAAGCTGACCTTCATATCCCATAAACGATGCGTCAGTCACCAAAAATTTGCTGATTGGCATAGTACGTATGGGACATGATTTCAATGTTATGCAGCCAGAATATAATTTATGATTTAGTGACTGAATTAAGCAAAACTTTGGTATCAAAATTCTGCCCGATGCCTGGAGACCTTCAGACTTGGAATGGTACAATATTCTATAGTGTAATGAGCCTATTAAAGTATTCGCTACACGAAGAGGCATGTAAGAGAGATGCCTCTGTCTTCCCAAAGAATGGTTCTTGAGAAATCACATATTGGTTTTGAATTTTGGTGTCTGGCAAATACACCTTGAAATTCACAGTATAAATGATGCAACCCAAATAGTTCATTTTAGGACGGTTCCACATGAGATTTATAGTCTGGTCGATAAACTCAAATTTTAGGTTCAACCTAGAATAAATTCGAACTAAGTTGGTTTATATATCATTTTGAAGAGGAAGATATCCTCTATAACATATCCAAAATCGGCTAAAATCCGCTTTGAGCATTTTTTGTAATTCAAGATGGCGTCCAATATGGCTGCCATTTTCCATTAAGTCAGTTTGTTGCAATTTGATGCAATTATAGAGATAATATCTTGTCACATGTATACATATGTATACATATTTGTAAAAATGTAAAAATTAGAACTCACCGCCCAAGATGGTAGCCAAAATGGCGACCGAAAGTGGAAAATGTTTCGTTTTTTTACTGATATCTTTAAGATAAGTTTCTGCTGTTTGGAACTGGTTGAGAATTGTGACTTTATGTTGTATTTAGCATCTTAACTGGTTATTGGGGAAATAAAATATGCCATCAGTGGGGTCCCCACCCATCCGATCATTCAAAAAATCGAGTTTACAGAACGCGGTATAACATTTCACAAAAAAAATCACCATTGGGATTATAGTCATATTTCATCAAGAAATTGGAAGGACTGTACAATTTAAGTGGTGCATTCTATTTTTTATAGATATTACGACTCAATGGTGTCAAAATTGTCATTTTGGCTCAAAATGGTTGCCAAAATGGCGGCCAAAATATGAAAAATGGTAAATATTGCACCAGCGTGCTGTGCAACCGTTTATAAGTTGTGGTTGTTGAATAAATGTGACTATTCTGTCTTATATACATTGAATACTAACATTTCTGTGCACCTTGATTAATTTTTACTATTTAAACCACTGAAATTACCAGAATCATGAGATTTTTTTTATCACAAACTTTGCATCAAAATCAGCAGACAAAAAAATCACTTTTCAGGTTTGCACCATTTTGTCAAGTAAAATGGAACTATCTTTGGTATCAAATGTGCTTTTTATTTTTGGTCTATCTTAAATGTGTGACACTGAGGTGTTTTAGACAAAACTACTCAAGATAGCTTGCAAAATGGCAACCAAATTTGGTAAAAAGTTGATTTGTCACATTTATTCAGAACATTATTCTAAGCTGTTCCGAAAAGGTTGCAAATTGTGACTCACTTGGTTATTAAACATGCTACTGAATCAACTGGCAATTAAATGCTATATTCTGCTTGTCCCAGTACATTATGAGGCATGCCAAATCATTTTAAGGGATGCAGTATGGATTTTTGCCGAAAACTTCTTTTGGGATTCTGACTGTTTTTGAACGGAAACGGGCAGAACGTTGAAACGGAAGTGAGAGGGATCCTATTATGTGGCTACTCTGGCCCATTAGCATCAAAATTTATTAACTTATAAACTATTGTCATGAAAACCGTTTCCTTCTTATTGCATACCAAACGCAATTAAGGTGGAGACACTCTGATATGATCTCTCTATCGGTTAACATACCCTTGAGTTATAGCGATAGGAAATCGATAGTCACCCAAAGGTACACCAGTGCAGCTCACACATGACCATGCAGTCACTCCATATATACACGAACACCACATAAATGAACATATGGCACTCGCTTTATACACATACACCTCACCCACTACTATACAGCCACACATTGGTATACACATACACCCAACAGATGGCCATATAGCCGTGAGTAAACATGCAGGCACACCAGGTATACTCCTACACCTAACCCATGACCATATATTCACGACATGTATACATATTCACTACATTCATGAACATACAGTAACATCTTGTATACCTATTCGCCTCACCATTGCCATTAGAGTCACTCCATGTATATGTATATATTTGCCACATAGTCATTCCTGGTATATATTTGTGCCACTTTCATGGTCATACATCACTTCTTGTATACATATTTGCCTCACCAGGGGTCATACAGTCACTCCCTGTATATATGTTTGCCTCACCAGGGGTCATACAGTCACTCCCTGTATATATATTTGCGACAACCATGGCCATATAGCCACTCAAGATATACATATACACCCAACCCAAAACCATTGAGTCACTACCAGTATATATAGTATACATATAAACCTCACCAATGGCGTTACAGTCCTTCTAGATATACTAATGCCCCGCACCGCGCACACGGCCATCCATACACTCCAAACGTGCATATAGACCACACCATGACAATTCAGCCTCTGGCACTCCCTATATAGCCACTCAAGATATACAAGGGCTCGCGTCTTGCAGGTAATGAGTCGAAACGTAATGTGATATTTGCTTAGTATGGCACATAGTCAGCGATCTGCAACTGATGATGATATTATCCAAACATTTTGGTATCTTTTCAACTCATTGGGAGTATTTCCAATAATGTCTAAACTCTACTTTTGGCATACAATAAAATCTTGTTTTTGTGGGTACGTTCTAAAACATTTCAAAAATCCATTAAACTGCTCCAGGACCCAGCTTCCACCTCAACATTCATGTCATTAAAACGGGGATCAATTTGTCTGCGAGATATTGGGACCTTGGTCATTATATATATTTAGCCTCGAATATTCTGTAATATGCCTATTAAAACAGACATCCTCCCCTTTCTTTTGACATCCATACATTTATGGACCACCTTCATTGTGTGGGGAAATTATATGACGGGTAGGATGTATGCCATTATTTATTTCACTATACTTATGTTGACAAACGGAAAGGCCTTATGGTCCGTCAGTCAGTGCTCCATTCTGACTTGTTATTGTCATTCCGGAGGACTAGGTGTGATTTTCGTTGACGCGGACAGATGTGTGACCTTGTCAGACACCCACTTACATGTATCTGTTAGCCTGTACTTACCTGTATTGGTTGGTTGTCTGTATTGGTTAACCCATGACCATAGTCACTCCAAGTGTATATACCTCATCAATTACCATACAGTCCTTCTAGATATACCTATACCCCGCAGACACGGCCATTCATACACTTCAGACTTGCAAATACAGCTCAACCATTACAATTCAGCCACTCGCTGTATTCGTACACAGCCCATCCATGGGCAGCATTTAGCTATTCACTGTATACCGGTACTCACACCAATGACAATACAGCCATAGCAGATAAACATATACATCCCACCCATAACCATGTTGTCACTATATATACACAAGCCCGCCAATTATCATCAAACTGTACTTCAGGTATGCATATACACTTCAACAACATTGACCCTGCAGTCATTCCATGTACACATATACACATTGCCCATAACCACACAACCACTCCATATTTATCCATACACCCCATCCATTACCATACAGCCAACCCGTGTATACATATACACCCACCCATGACAATACAGCCACCCAATGTACACCTGTACATCCCACCCATGACCACGCAGTCACTCCCTGTATACATGCATGTTCACCTCACACTTGACAATACGCTACTCCTTATATACCAATGGACACCCCATACATGACCATATAATCACACATTGAATACAATAACAGTATACATACTCACCTCACCTGTAGCCATACACTCAACAGACACACACACTGTATTAAGTTGATCAATGTTGGTTATAATATGGGCCAGAGTAGCCACAAACTAAGATCCCTCTCAGTTCTGTTAACGTTCTGCCCATTTCAGTTAAAAAAAAACATGGACAGAATCCCGAAATAAGTTTTCGGCAAAATCCATACTGCATCCCTTAAATTAACTTTTCATGACTCTTAAGGTACTGGGACAACCAGAGTAGAACATTAAGTTGACTAAGTAGCATGTTTAATAACCAAGTGAGTCACAATCTGCTACCTTTTCTGGACAACAGTGAATAATGTTCGGAATATATGTGACAAATCAACATTTTACCAAATTTGGTTGCCATTTTGCAAGCCATCTTCAGCAATATTGTCTAAAATACCTCAGTGTGACACTGTTAGCACATATCAAAACAATAAACACAGTTGATACCAAAGATGGTTCCATTTTACTTTAAAAAAATGGTTCAAACCTGAATAGTGAATTTTTGCCGATTTTGTTGTCAAGTTTGTGACATAAAAATTTGATTTATGGTGATTTCAGTGGTTAAAATAGTAACAATTAACCAATATGCATCAGAAATGTTAGTATTCAATGCTTATAAGACAGAATAGTCAATTGTGTGTGTAAACCACAACTTGTAAGCAGTTGCATAGTACGCTGGGGCAATATTTACAATTTTTCATATATTGGCAGCCATTTTGAGCCAAAGTGACAATTTTTGTAAATTTGGAATATCCATAAAAAATAGAAAGCATCATTTACATTGCGCAGTTCTTCCAATTTCTTGATGAAATATGACTAGAATCCCAATGGTGATATTTTGTGATATGTTATACCGCGTTCTGTAAAAATCGAATTTTTGAGTGATCGGAAGGGGTTGGGACCCATGAATGGCATATTTCATTGCTTTAAAGGTCAGTTAACATACTGAATACAAAATAAAGTCACAATTCTCAACCAGTTCCAAACAGCAGAAACTTATCTTAAAAATACTAGTAAAAAACGTAACAAAAATTCACTTCCGGCCGCCATTTTGGCTGCCATCTTTGACGGGGAATTCCAATTTTGGCACAGAAAGGTGGCGTTATGTCTTAGCTTCACAAATATATATACATGTGTATATATATGACAAGATTTTCTCACTATAATTGCACCAAACTAACTTAACGGAAATGGCAGCCATCTTGGACGCCATCTTGAATTACAAAAAATGCTCAAGGTGGATTTTAGCTGATTTTGGATATGTTATAGAGGATATATTCCTCCTCAAAATGGTATACAAATTAACTTAGTTCATATATCTTCTATGTCAAACCTTTTATCGACCAGACTATTAGTAAGTTTGATCACAAACTCCAAATATTCCAATTTTGTTAGGCAACCACGGGCCGAGAGAGATCACAAATTAGGTAATCGTCAATATAATAAAAGCATTGAATTCCATTTTGATGGAAAAAGGGAAATACTGGCTTAATAAACTTGGTGAAGATGGTTTTAAACCATCATTGAAATCCCATCTTCCGATACAACAGAAATGTAAAAATAAGCATCAGAAAGAGATCTGTTGAAACCAGGAAATAATTTCGCTGAATCTCCATTTTAATGTGATGGTAATAATATACATGAGTGTTGAGATTCAATATCACTCGAAAACCAAAATCTTTCTTTGGTGCTGCAAATATATTCAAAATATACTGGTACCTTACTGGAGCACAAGGTTCAATAGCTTGCTTTTTAACTCTTTCAGTGCCCGGTAAGGGACCGATCTCATCAGCCCTAATTTACGGTCTGTAGAGTGCCAGGGCCTATAAGATCGGCCCTAAAAAAAAGTTTTTAAAAAGTTTGAGTTTAAACTATAGCGAATTTAAAAACAAACTGGACAAGTCCTTAGGGGCATGTTATAACTCAAAACTATCACCAAGTATTCATAGTAATAATTTTGATGCCCATGAAAAGATTCCCTGACACTAAACCTACAAAATAAGCCTGGCACTAAAAAAGTTAAGCAGAACCAAAATTTCTTCATTGATGGCACGTTTTTGTTCAGTGGTGAAGGGAATTGGTCTCGGAAATTGAATTTGAATTGGTTGTGATATAAATTCAATCTTGTAAGTTGTAGCCTTTGACAATATCAAGAATCCATGAATCGGATGTTAATGTTGCCCATTCATTTAAGTGAGCTGAAATGTTAGGGCATATCAAATATATACAAAGGAATCATTGTATTAATAAAGTGAGCTTACCTTTACTCCTCGGTCGTTCCTTTGGGAACATAAGGTGCTCGTCCTCTCTGTGATTGTTTCATCGTGGGAAAGGCTGAGGGTTCCTGTAAGGTTATTTTCGATCGACGTCCGACTGGATGGAATCCATTTCCGAACCGTAGTGTTGGTAGTGCCCAGGATGTCACTATCCAGGCACCACAGGATAAAAAAAGGCCGCTGTTGGGTTTTGTTGAAACAGTCTGAAGCCTGATAACCAATAATATCTGCTTGGGTCGATCTGTGCATGTCTGCAAGATCTTTGAGCTTCTTGCATTCATCCTCACCGAACAGTAGTGAGGTGGTCGCTGAAGTGGCCGAAATGAGTCCCCAAAAGTTAGTTCGGAGGACTGGCAGGAAATTCCTTCATCTCAACATTGATATTTAAAAAATTCCATGGCCCAAAATGAGAACTGTGTCAATCAACGATTGCTTGATAACCTGCTCTGGCACTCATTTCTTATCAGCCAGTTTAATTTTTGCTATCATGTCCAATACTGATGCCATTGTGATATAAAATGTTTTATGCATTGCTGCAGGTGCATGTCCTGAGTCCTGAGGAACGAACCGCAGACCAAATTTCTGGGTTGATCCAAGGGGGCACGGCACGATAGCAAGAACATTACCGGGAATGGTGTATTTGTACATAATGAGTGTTAGTCTGTCTTTCGACGACTGAATCGTGGAGGTTCAACTGCAAAATCTGCCAGTGGACATGGCACCTCAGCCCCAACTAGGAAATAATGCTTGGGTACATCCAAGTCTGGCAAATCGGGATCAGTGTCATTTGATAACCCCTCATTGAAGTCATCAGCAAAAAATCGGTTGAGGTCATTGTTGCAGGAATTTAGACCTGAGATGGAATTTAAGTTCAAACCAGCCATCAGTGACGGTGTAACAAGTCTACTGGGAAGTCTACTGGGAGAGGCCGAGACGGCTGGTGGAATTTCATCATTTTGCTGGATTTGGTCCAACCGCTTGTTGATTTGGGTCATATTGGCCACGGGAGCAGTCAAAACATCCCGATCTCCGGAATTCACCACTGTGGTCCTACCGTGTTTGGCTCTAGACGCAGGTGATTTGATACGTTTGTTAGTCAACGCCTTCGATTTGGCCTCCTTAGTCTTACATTGGGGAATTTTAAGGCACCCCTTATTTCAAAGTTTCGTTTATAGACATGTCTTGTCGCTGCGAACATTGGCAAAGAAGTGATTCTCCACGAGACACCAAACATGGACTAATCTGAATATATTTACCTTAATTTGTTTTTCTGGCCAGTTTGCACTGTATTAGTGCGTTTACCCCTTGGTATTAACGTTCGGCTACGGCAGTATCAGAGATCCTTGATCCCTAGCTCCTGATTTCTGAGATCGAAGAGATTATATTGAAGAGCGATGTTTTTGGTGGAATTGTCAGCCTGGTATTCGCAGAAAAGAGGCCGTATCCATACGCCTGTCTCGCTCCTCAAGTAATGTAGTCCGACTCGCAAAATAGTTCCTTTTCAAAACGCGAAATCTAATGTGTTATAATTATCGTACTGACGTTTTATTTCCTAAACTATTTGCTATCGTGCTCAAGCGACTAAAATTATGTTATGTCCATTATTATAATTCAAAACTAAGAAACAAATATTCCTATTCCATTACTGTTAAAAATAGACGGGACGGATTCATAAAAGACTAATGTCGGCGATTTGCCCTCATTACTCGCATTTATGAACCCGGCCCATTGGATAACAAAGTGAATTTAGAAACCATGGTTTCCGGATGGACTCTGTTTTAATTTATATGATATTAAAGTTTTAACAAGATTTTTTCCAAACACAAACAGAGTCAAAAATGTAAAATATAGAAATACAAAAGTTTAAATACATAACGGTGGACGACAAAACCGCCACAGTTGAAGTGGATCAATACTCTGCCTTTTGGTTATTTGCATTGATTCACTTTAACGCGGCCACCCAAGGAGCGAGACATGGAACTATAAGAGCAGAGAATACATCCGGGATATTTTGAATATTATGTGATTAAATATAAAAATTTGGACACAATGGCAAGGGTAATTATCTCCATTGAGCTGATTAATGCAATATGAATAAAATGAGAAAAAGAAAAGATGATGTAAACAAATGGGTGGGGTATCCGCCCCGACTGAGATAGGGTGACCAGAAAGAAAAACCCCTAAACGTCACAACGCCCATGCCATGTCGAAGGTGTAAGGGTTTTCCTTTCAGCGGTCCTGATGATCATAACTGATGAAAGAAGACTGGGCAAACAAGCCAAACCAACGAAAGACAAATTGCTGCATCCCAATTGACGCCCATGCCAAGTCAGAGAAGCAGAGACCTCCCTTTCGGTTGGATTTAATGGGCATGTGAACTGATTTACAAAGGTGTTTGCCGAATATATTTACGAAAGGCATCGGTTTTCCAGCGGCCGAGTTGCTGGATCTGAAGATCCGAAAAACCCATTTGTGCAGCTAGACTGGCCGCACCAATACGGAAAGAGTGCCCTTTGAACACAGTAGTATCGACCTGACAAAAGGTGAGTGTGCGCTGTAGTGTTTTATCAAAATTGCGACGAAGAACCGGTCGAAGGTCAGATCGACAGAATAAAGGACCAGCTGTCAAGGACGAAGTGCCAAGTAATTCCGCAATGTTACAACCGGACAAAATACTGCATTATGCTGAGCCCGAATTTGGATTGAATGAGGCGCCCCTCGAATATTGTGCTTGAAATGGCGGAAAATTATGGTTGCCAAATAGTTGAAATTGAGCAGTCATGTACTTGAGCTACTGAGGAGGCCTCCTTGAATGTGCTGGGGCAAAATTCCCCAATGCGTGCAAGTGCGTAAAATGCTGATGTAAACAGAGCTGCTGTTAAGGCACGATCGTAAGGGTTATCGGTGGTGTAACGCAATGCCGCGATAAGTTGGTGAAGTAGGGGCAAAGTAATAGGTAACCGAATATCCATGACCGGGCAAAGCCTTTTGGTAGCAGATATGAGTTTCTTTATCAAAAATAAATGGGTGTTGTCAGGGAGCATGTTAATTTTGTGCCAGTATGAACGTGCTGTAAGAGTGGAAACAATGGAGGTTGGAGCCAATTGCTTCGTGAACAAATAAGCCACGAAAATACACAAGGTATCCAATGGTATTGGCCATTGTTGGTTGATATTGAGAGCTGAACAGAAAGTGACATATTTGTCCCGAGCAAGCTCATATTGGCGAAGTGAATTTTTGGAAAGTGATTGTCCAATCAACATGTTTGTGGTCGTAACCAGGTGTGAAGCGAGCAATCTGGCGGGATGATTTCTTGGAGCTTGGGACCAGGCTTCGCTTGTTTCAGGAACTCCGATACCTGCAAACGGGATAGGAGATCGCTTAAAACATTGTGGATACCGGGGAGGTGTTTAGCTTTGAAAAGAATGTTGTTTAATAAACAGGATAACACAAGCTGCCGCAATAAAGCCAATAGATGCTTATCTTTAGATGTGTGTGAATTAATGACTGATACTACGGCTGAATTATCAGAGTAGAATAAAACACAATGGTTCTTCATCAAATGCCCCCAAATTTTGACTGCAAGAACTATGGGATACAGCTCCATGACGGCGATGTTATACTGTTTCTCATCTGGGTGCCAAATACCATGAAAATATCGATTCTGAAAAATGGCTCCAAAGCCAATTGTACTGGCTGCATCCGTATGCAATACCAATTTGGCGCTGGTGAGCCAATGACGGTCCAGAAACAGTGTCTTCCCATTAAAGTTGTGAAGAAACTGTTGCCAGATGTGAAGATCCTGTTTAGCTGGCCGGTTCAGTTTAATATGATGGTTAGGTTTAGTTACTCCGATTGTTAAGTTGATTAATCTACGCAGGAAAACTCTGCCTGGGAGAACTACTGAACATGTAAAGTTTAACAGACCAATCAAAGACTGCAGCTCTTTGAGAAGGACCCGATTACACTGTAAAAAATTAGATATTAATTGTTGACATTTTAAAAGTTTGTCGGCCGGTAGGCGAGCCATCATCTGATCGGAATCAAGCTCAATGCCTAGAAAACTGAGACAGGTTGATGGACCACATGTCTTGTCTAGGGACCCCTTAGGGGAAAGTGGCAGAATATGGAATGCATGAGCCAAGTCACAAGTAACCATGTACGAATGACGAGGAAGTTGTTGCATGAATGAAATAGCAGTTTGTACGGACGAGTATTGAACGGTTTTCCAATCGGGCCTGATATGGTCATTGACCGAATTACCCGCCGGATATGATAAATGCTGGTTCATGCGAAATTGTCCAGGAGACTTTTTTGGAACTAGTCCAATCGGAGAAATAACAAAATTCTGTAACGGTTTTTGAAGGAAAGGTCCTGCAATACGCCCAGCTTGAAGTTCCATGCTAATTTTTTCCATTAAAATTGATTTGAACTCAGTAGCCGATTTCAAGTTGGGTGAATCCAAAAGTGGAGGTGTTGTTTGACAACCCAATCAAAAGCCTTCAGAAAAGCCTTGAACTAAAAAAGCACGTTTAGTCTCATCGTATCCATGTAAAAGCCTATTTAAAATTAGGGCCTTTACGGGTGTTGGCAGGCTGCTGGCCTGCAGATGGTTTTGACCCGGGGTTGGGTTTGTTGTTGGCGGCACGGGTACGTGATGAGCGGGCAGCACAGGAGATGGCTTTGTGGGCCCGAAAACATTTATGGGAAAACCCACAAGTTCCATTGCAAAATAGACCGCGGTGGAAATTTCGGCAGTACGAGACGGGCACATACAACGCGGTTTTCGGAAATGTCTGCATGCCCGATTGATAGTTATCCCTGACCGGAGCAGATTGCTGACGAGGAGGACGTTGTGTTGGCAAAGAACGCTCGTGTAGATCCCAGTTGGTGGTTTGCCAAGGCAAGTCTAATGTAGTCGCTCTAAGAGCGCGGAATTCCCGGTCATATAAAAGCCAGTCATAACCTCTTTCGGCCATTCTCTGAATTCGCTCATAGTATGTCAAAATATTTTCTGTGGCATCCTTGTCACGTTGACAATAGATAGCTATAAAAATTATAAATGCTTTTTGCCACTGATATAATGTTGTAAGTTTGCGGGGTGGCTTGGGGACATACACCACAGGATGAGGTTGACCCTGTATATGTTCCCATGACGGACCAGATGGGTCACAAGTGGGCTCATCTGATTGGTTGCTGGGGAGAAGTATGGCCAAATTGATGGGCTCATTAGCCCAAATTTGTGTTTTGACTTTTAAGGGCACATGTGATGTGATCAAAAATGGCACGGTGGTGGCCGTATGGAGGGCTGATGATGTATTTGCTGTGCCAACTACCGCGGGTGTTGCCATATGAGGGATGAGAGGGACAACCGGACTTGGAATAATATCAACCCTTGGCCCCTGGCTACTGTTGTTGTCAACATGTAAAAAAGATGAGATGACCCGCTGAAGTTCTGATTGAAAACTGGGAATATCCCTGACAGTATTACCTGCCCCCTGCATGACTGTGGTGATTGCCGACGCAACCTGTGATGGTAAATTAGCACGTGAAATGTCATGATTGTCCTATAGTTCATGGTGCGAGGCTGCAACAGCACTGGTTGCTACATGTGAGTTTGACACAGGTTGAATGTCACTGGTCGATGGAATGTTCATATGCACGGATGGATCCGTGTACGTGCTGCAAGGCCATGGAAGTGGGTTCAGAGAATGAGCTGGGACGGTCGGATTAGAAACTGTCCAGGACGGCCAGATGGTTGATGTAGCTGGAGTGTTTATATAGGACACTGGAATGTTCGGCACTGAAAATCTTGGCATATGCATTTGAGAAGTGTTTGTTGTTGCTGGTGCCTGAACTGATGAATATGCCGGAATCTGATAATTAGGCGGTGCCAGAACTGTCGGGTTTGATAAACTAGTAGGCACCGACATTGAATGAGAACAAGAAAGGTCCCAGACCGGTATTTGTACCGGTAAAGAATGTGAGTTGTGTGCCGGTGATTGGATATTAAGCTGTGTCATATCATTCCCAGTGTATGGAAGTGATAAGTCCAGTGGCACCGTCCTGGAAGAATCCTCTGCCGTGGAATTTACTATATCTGTGGCCGCACGACGCCCCCGCTGCTGTACAATTCGGCGCTTCTTTGGAGGCATGGTAGGCTGTGAAAAGAAGAGTAACCACAGCAGAAGGAGGTCAATACATGAGAACTGAGTGCCATGATTTACAATAATCATTAATGGTTAAGGTAGTCAAACAATTGGTATGATAAGATGGTGTAGGTCGGCATGAATTATAGTAAATATCAAACCATCATGAATTCCTGGTAGAAATGCCGGTGCCACAGCCAGTACCTATATATTGAATATTTAGTAGCACATGTCATGATCATGGCATGAAGTTGATGGGGGTGGGTGTGTGGTGAAATAAAATTTGAAACCAAACCCGCATACATCCCTGAGTGTGTAAACAGGCCTAACCAAATAAACAAGCCAAGCCGATAGGCCTGTATACCCTCAGGCGCCAAATAATAGTGTCAGCATGATTATTAAGTTTTGGAGAAAATTCCCAACGATCAATAATATTGGAATTGAGACAGAGATGGAAAGTACCATCACTATTATGGAATTGAAGTCTAAATCTCCACACATCACTATTATTAGATGGTCACGATTATTCAATAGCCACCTGAGAGTACATCCCAGGAATGCGTAAACAGGTAATGTCATGCAAAATAATGTCTGCCCGCATACACCACGTGGGTGCGTAAACAGGCGGTTAAATGTAAATAAAATAATAAAATGTGCCCGCGTACACCGATGGGTGCGTAAACAGGCATGGACTGAAAAGCACAATAAAATGTGTACCCGCATACACCATTGGTGCGTAAACAGGTGTGGAAAATGGAAACAGTAAAGCAAATTATAAGCTGCCCGCGTGCCCCTGGCAGGGACGTAAACAGGCTATGACGACAAGGTGTGGAGCCTTAGGGCGGAAATAACTAAAAACTGAGACTCAAACTGTGGCACTGTATGTGGTAATTATATTCGTATGTTACGGGAGAAAGAGAACAAGCCCTGATGATAACGATTATCAAAGTAACAATGTGTGATTAAGCAAGACAAGGCACAGATCGTGATCATTGTTTATATGGTCATATGAATAGTAAGGAACTTGTTATCAATAACGCATTGAATACAGTTTGTTTCATTCCGAAGTGGGGGAGATTGACAGACTTTGATCGAATAAATTGCGAAGCGATTTATGGTAGATTAAAGAGAATATGTCTCCTTCACTTTGGACTGAACTAAACTAAACATTATTCAATCATATATTAACATAGCTGAAATTAGAATGATCATAGGATAAATTAACCAATAATATGATTTGACCCGATTTAATTTTGAGACTTGTAGACGTACATAATTCATTTTACCGACATTTAGTAATGCGAGTAGTTACAATCAAACTACTGTTATATATGGCTAGCTCCAGTTCCACTTGCCCTTGCAAACTTTCACGAAATGTCAAAACTATCAGAATCAGCTACCTTTGATAAAATAAGATACACATCTTGGAATGTACAAGGGTTATGCAGAAAGCTGCAAGATCCATTCTTTCGCATGCAGATAATGAACTATGAATTCATTACATTGGTAGAGACCTGGCATAGCGAAAACTCTGACATCGAAATTTCAGGCTATGAATGTATACATTTACACAGGAAAAATGCCGAAAAGAAAAAGGGTGGAATTTCATTTTACTTTCAGTCAAAATTCAAAAAATATGTAAAGAGACATTTCACAGTAAGTGATTTTGGTATATGTGTGGAATTTAAAGGCGCGCTGATGAACCAATCAGCCAATATTATTTTTGTATCGGTATATATACCTCCAATTAATTCCAGTTTTTTGAAATCACGTCATAAAGACGTAGATACATTCACGTCGATCGAAAATGTGCTGACTTAGTATGAAGCGAATGAATTAGTTATTTTGGGGGGAGATCTAAACGCTAGATGTGCTGAATTGCTGGACAATGTTACAGCCGACAATGATAAGCACTTATCACTACCAACCGATTATATTGCAGATTCAGATACCACTAGGACAAGTATGGATACCCGTATAAACACATTTGGTAGACAGTTATTACATTTATGTCAGAGTGCTGGTTTGAGAATAGCAAATGGCAGAGCCCCCGGCGACCGCCTTGGCCACTTCACTAGTTTTCAATACCAGGGTGCAAGTGTTGTAGATTATATTATCATCTCGGATAGATCTCTTTCAGATATAGATTACTTTTGTGTACCCGCCAAATAATAGCTGCCAACAGAATTCTCAGACCACTGTCAATTAACACTCCATCTAAACTACCAATATACGGGTAAAGTTAGCAAGACACCCAAATATAAATACACCAAAATAATGCAACTTAAGTGGACATCGGATAGTCCATATAAAGTACAAGAATCAATTACATGCGCAAACATAAAAGAACAGATAAATAGCTTTAGAAGTAGCAACTACACATGTGACAAACAAGGCGCCATTGCAGTCGCCAGTGACTTATTGAATATAATCTCGCAGGTAAATATAAATGTATGTTCAGTTAAAAGGATTAAGCATGGATACACACCGCGTAGAAAGAAATGGTTTGATAATAGGTGCAAAGAGCTAAAACGATATATTGATTATGCAATTAAAAATATGCGGAAACATCCAAATGATGACAGATTAAGAAGCAGATACCATAATGCTAAAAAAGAGTATAAACAGGAATTAAAACGCAAACGCAAAGCATTCTACGCTGAGCGTTATAACTCTCTTGATAAACTGGAAACTGAAAATCCCCGAGATTATTGGAAGATAGTAGCCAAGTTACGACAGAAAGAGCGACATTCTGAGGGACCAAACCTGGACGACGCGGTTGACTTCTTTAAGAAACTGTACTGCCCAAAAATTCCACTACGCACTCTGCCATATATAGATATTGAAATTAATGACACAATGATTCCTATAAATGACAAAGCTATTACGGAAGATGAGGTACTTAAAGTAGTTACACAGCTAAAACGGGGTAAAGCTGTTGGACCTGACCAAATCTCAAATGACTTACTAAAACAAACTGTCCCCATACTGATCAACGAATTTGGAAATTGTTTAATGTTATTTTCATGTCGGGAATTTATCCGCCCGACTGGTCAAAGTCAATACTTAGTTTGATACACAAAAAAGGAGCTACTGATGACCCGAACAATTATCGTGCTATAGCCATTATTAGCTCATCAGTGGGCAAACTTTTCAATAAAATAATCAATGACCGAATAGCTAATCATCTGAATGCAAACAAAATTATTAGCGATAACCAGTTCGGTTTTTGTAAAGGAAAAGGCACGATTGACGGTATTTTTGTTCTACATTCGGCGATACAAAAATACAAATCACTAGGAAGACCTATATACGCCGCATTTGTCGATTTAAAAAAAGCGTTCGATACCATAAACAGACAAATGCCCTTCAATAAGATTAAATCTATTGGAATTTCAGGACAAATTTTACAAATAATTAAATCAATGTATTGCTCAAGTTATTACCTTACAAAAACCAATAAAGGAATTGGTCCCCCATGCCTTTCAATGGCGGGAGTAAGACAGGGAAGCGTATTGTCACCTACATTATTCAAAATATATATTGATAATATTAAAACAATTTTTGACACAAACTGCGATCCAATAAATCTAGGCGATAGTTCTATAAATCACATGTTATTCGCTGATGACCTAGTTTTAATGTCCGAGAGTCAATCAGGACTTCAAAGATGCCTCGAACGGCTTGAAGATTTTACACGGGAAAATGAACTAACAATTAATGAAGATAAAACTAAATGCATGATTTTTCGATCTCGAGCTTCAAAACACTTAACAACATTTTCGATAGGAGAAAATAACCTCGTAACGGTTAAGCAATACACATACCTTGGAGTAAAGTTTACATATACTGGGAAATTTACAGACGCGATATCGGACCTAACTTCCAAAGGGCGCAAAGCTATGTATGCTCTCAGAAATGCATCCGACAGCACAGCACCCCTACCTGTGAGTACATCTATGAAATTATATGAGAAGTTAATCAAGCCAATTGTCTTATACGGAAGTGAAATATGGGGAGTGGAAGCAACGTCTAAGAACTACGATAGGCTAGAATGCGAAAAGTTTCACATAAAATTCTGCAAAATAGTATTAGGAGTAGGCAAATATGCATCTAACACTGCAGTTAGGGCGGAATTGGGTAACTATCCACTTTACATCGACGCTATTTGTAGAATGGCCGCATATGCTATTAAAATTTCTAATAATGTTGACAGTAACTTGATCAGAAATGCCGTGATTGAACAACGTTCACCCGGCGTTCAGAAATCAATATTCAAAACGACGGCAGCATTTGGGTTAAATACCATGACGGCACACAAGTTGGCAAGAATCTTACTAACTTGAGACAGCAGTTACAATCCAACTATCATAACGACTTTATTTTTAATATGAGCGATGAAGCATCTAAAACAGGGAGTAACAAACTACGGACGTATCGCATTTTCAAAACTACTTTTCAAATGGAACCATACTTGCTCAATACCCAATACAATGAAGACAAAATAGCATTCACGAGATTGAGAATAAGTAATCACGCCCTAGCGATAGAGCGTGGTAGACATTACCAACCCCCGATACCCTTACCAGATAGAGTATGTACCTTTTGTTTCAATACAAAAAAGCAAATAGAGGACGAAGTTCACTTCATTATGGATTGTCCTCTTTACGCGTCCATAATGAGAAATAATTACATAAATTTCCAACTATTAGACCAAGAGTATCAATTCATAACTATTCTAGAAAACAGATGTCCTCGCATATGTGCGAAAATCTGCAACATGGTTAAATAATTCTTCAAACTCCGAACAGAACAGTGTTAAATCATTTCAGATTAATGAGCATAATATGTCTGAGAAACAAACCTTATTGAGATATACATTGATTATGGAATTACATGTATTGTGAATATTATAGGACAGTATGCTTAATTGTACCCACATTGATACACCATTATAGGTAGTACGTGGTAGTACCGTATATATATATTTTTTTCTTATTATGATTGTATGTTTAAATGTTATAAGATAGCATGCTTAATTTCACATGTATTGTTATAATATTGTTATAACCAGTATAATGTATTACACTGTATAGGGCAACCTACCCATGTGGGTGTTATTGCTATATTACACATTAATTAATTAATTATGAATATGATTCGATGGAATATCAGCCAGTGCAAAAGGCATAAAATTAAAAAAGACCCGTAGCCGGCCACAAGCCGGTCAGCAAAAGGATGTGTGGCCGAGACAAGTGCCATTAATACCAAATTACCCTGTTCAATGCAAATAAAATAGCTCACCTAAGGCTCTTTTCATATAAATGTTCCCCAAGGGGGTTAAAATGAATGCCATCATAGAAGAAGGCCCTTGCTTTTGGCTGTAACCGGCCATGATGCCAGGTGTGCACCAAACTAGACCTGTCAGGGAGCACAACCGAGTTATATTGGTTCAGCATGTCTACATGTTTATCATAGATGGTCGGTTCCTTTCCTCCATGGATCCGAACTCGATAAAAAGCTTGACAAGCCATAACCATCCTGACCGATTTGCATTTCAGAACTTCACCAATAAAATCATCGGTGATACTCCCGACAGACTGAGGTAATTTGGTGCACAAGTCGTTCCCACCGATCTGTAGTATGATTATGTGAGGCCGAAATTTTCGGAGGCGGTTAAGATAGGCCGAAACGTCCGCCAACGTATTGCCACCTTTGGCAAAAAACTGAATATCTAGAGGCCGGCCATTATGCTGTTTTAACTTGAATGCATTGCCATTGGCATAATTATACAAGCGATCACCGGGAAGGACTCTGTGTCCCAGCTGACGAGCATACCTGCGTCGGAGGAAACGACCAAGACGCACAACAAAGGAATGGCCAATCACAGCCACTCGTGTGTGAAAACGACGCTGAGTCATTGTGCCAACTTTCAATGTTTATGTTTTTTGTAACTTCAAATTACGTGGAAATGAGCAGCGTAGAAATACCGTAAATAGTGTAAATAAAATCCGACAAATGTTAATAATAAGTAAAATTAAAAAGTCAGATTACCTGTTATGTTTAATGAGAATAACGGGCTCTTTTCTGCTGCTGAGCGATGTTTTTGGTGGAATTGTCAGCCTGGTATTCGCAGAAAAGAGGCCGTATCCATACGCCTGTCTCGCTCCTCAAGTAATGTAGTCCGACTCGCAAAATAGTTCCTTTTCAAAACGCGAAATCTAATGTGTTATAATTATCGTACTGACGTTTTATTTCCTAAACTATTTGCTATTGTGCTCAAGCGACTAAAATTATGTTATGTCCATTATTATAATTCAAAACTAAGAAACAAATATTCCATTACTGTTAAAAATAGACGGGACGGATTCATAAAAGACTAATGTCGGCGATTTGCCCTCATTACTCGCATAATTGCAACATGCTAAAAAATATGAGTTCTTGCAATTGATTTGAACTAAAATTTCATCAAACAAATTTATCTTTTTTTCTCTATTCACAGCCTATTTAATTTAGGGGGTGCTTGTATTAGAGCAGTTAATCGAACTGATCTGGCATCACTTAAATATATTTTATAAAAATGTCTTCTTGTTTGCAGAATCTGCGGGATGGGATGGAATATGGAATAGAATGACAATCTGCGGAACAGAATTTCAAATTGCGTGGAACGGCCGATATCTCGAGGAATACAGCACGTAGAGGGCTCATTTTGGTGTCTAACGAAAGGCCGATATTCGCCCTAGCCACACATATTAACCCCGCAACTGACCGGACACCAGAAGTTGCATTTTTCGGTCGACAATTGGCCTAAGGTGTCATGTCTTAATGGAAAAACCGATACCGACCGATAACCAATCCCGACCGATAACCGATTGTAATAAAATAACATCACATCATCGGTCATTCTATTGGTTCTATCGGTTATTCTATCAGTTCCATCGGTCATTCTATCGGTTCCATCGGTCATTCTATCAGTCGGTTCATCGGTCATTCTATCTGTTCCATCGGTTATTCATCGGTGACTGATACTTTGACGTACGACATTACAGTGACGTCGTCAAAAAAATCTCGATGGCATGTGTATGTCATGCATATATAATCGCGTACGTACATTGAAATATATGCTTATAAAGTCAATTCGAATGACAATCGCGCTGAGCGTAATATACATATATATCCATGCACTGTAGTTTATCTAGTTACAGGGTTGTTTGAGAGAAGTCACTTATTATTATAGCCTATAGTCTGATAGACCTATGTCTAAATTAGTAATTAGACATTTACCCATACACAACTATCGAAAGTCGCCCCCATTGGAGCCCCAACTCGACCGAAAAATCATTGTATAAAATATTCTCCCCTAATAATAAAGTGATGAGAATGCTAAACGCTTCCTGGTTTAATATATACCCCGCTGGACAAAACAAGTGTCCACTGTCATCGTGGTGTACTTGCCGTTCGACCGCGGAGTCATAATTTGTAACCGCGGTTAAGCACCGCGACCGAACGACAAGTACACCGCGGCCGAACGGCAAGTACACCGCGGCCGAACGGCAAGTACACCGCGGCCGAACGGCAAGTACACCGCGGCCGAACAGCAAGTACACAGCGGCCGAACGACATGTACACCGGGGTTACATTTCTGGTTTGTATCGTCTTTTTTTCAATTTAAAACAAGTATTTTATGTAGTAATATACGAAGGTTAGTATTTTTAATTAAAGGAAATTTAATAATATAAATCTCCGTACATAATCTTGACTTCGTGGTCATTATGACTAACCACATTATCTGTGAACCCAATGTTTCAACCATAACGCAGATTTTATTGGAACTCTGTTGGCAATTATAAAAATAATTCTTGCATCTCGTGCTATCAGATCAGCATCAACTGTTAATCATTGAGGATTAAGTTGTGAGATTTTATGCTCTGCTCCAATTGGTACGTGCATGGCTGTGGGATGAGCTTACCGATATTTTGTTCTAATGTGGTAGGCTTATACGTTGATATCATAACCGATAAATCAGTAAATTAAATTATTCCCATTTTCTGCTTAAAGTTGTTAACATAAAATGAACTGGAGTATGTAGTTTGGGTTGTGCAACATTCACGATTTGGAGGCTGGAAACACCGAATAATTCTATAGATAATTTCCAGCCAGTCCTTCTAGCTGCCTTTAACTAGTCTTTTAAACATACCCTCTATTCGGGTATGTGGTTTTGTTGCTTGCTCCAGACTCCAAAATGTGCGACGTATATGGTACGACATTGCTTATAACGTTGTATTAGTGTTTTTAATCCAGTGGCAATTATGGGATACTCAGCATATTAAATAAAAGTGTAATATTCTCGATCCATATGTGGCAAATCGATTGCCCAGTGAAAATTAACGAACTGCGAGAGCCAGAAACTGGAAATGTTCTATATTTTACGATTTTTTCTATAATTCCATACACGGTATGCATGAGGATGAACTGAATAAAGATTACACAAACAACAAATACGTTTGGCTGGTAGTATATATCGATAATTGTGCGTTAAAAACTTATGTATAAGGTCAAAATTAATAATGCACGCGTTTCCGGCAACGACAACCCAGAATTAGGGGCGGGCAGCAAGGTTTTCATTTTACTTAATTTTTCCGTTTTATTATGCATTAACAAGCAATTGAAATCTGAAGCCGTTGTATCGGTAACTAAATTGTCGCGTAATGTAGTCAAAATTGCATCAGTTTGTTGTATTCTCTACCAACATTCCTTTAGATAAGATTTTAGTCATCATATTAGAATACAAATTCTCATGCTGACAAGTTATGAAAACCGCTAGCCCTGATAATTTGGGGAAACCTCCGCGCACACAAAAAATGTGGTCATTACGTCATGCATGCATGTGTCCGTATTCCTGGTATATAATGCATGTATGAATCTGAATTTTAAAAACACGGACAACGATGACATTATATATTGACAAGTATATATAGTATCTCAACAAACATGTGTACTGTTCAAAGAACTTCACCCAAGGGTTAATGAGACATAGTTTCCTAAATAAATAAACCTTAGAATACACAGTGGCACCGTGTTTATTAAGGCATGTTCAGCCATCATTGTTAGAAAATTAACTCTGCAGTATATACGCCAATATCAAAATCGGAGAACCAGACCACGCGCTTGCGTTCTGAAACACAAAAATAAATATCCATACAGTACTGTTACGTACGTACACTGCCACAAAAAAGTTAATAAAAACCCTGATTGGGAACTTGTTAATCACGGTTATTTTTGCGCGCATCTGTATCTCTCAAAATGCCAGGTGCACGACAATTACGTCAGCATTATTGAGAAATTGGGGCACGAGGACGGTGTAGCAATCGACATGGTTTGCTACATCATAACTGTTGTTTGAGTGAGCATGATGTCACTTTCTCTGCGATATTCCCTTTCAAGTTTCATCAAAGGTCCGCTGGCATGCTGGCGGCTTTGTCATTAACTATTGAAAATATTTGAACATAAATACTTAGGTACATGAAATCTTCGTGGGCGAAAAATACCTTATACCATGCACAAACGCTCTTTATTTTTCATTCTGAAGAAAATTCTGCCCCCGATTTTTATACATTCAATGACCGGCAGTGAATTCCAAAAGGAGGCCCACGTGTAGAGCCCGAAGCCGCCATTGCACGCCGTCGCCAGCCATATTGGCCACAAGCCGCCGCCAGCCATATTATATCTAATGCCAGCCACATTTAAAAATCTCCGCCGTCGGAATTGTAAAATAGCTGAGCCGTGTGCATGGGCTTATATGTCAAGCACAACTGTACTGTGAATCGCAAAGATATATTTGCCTAATATTGGCATACTCGCATGGACACGGCATGGTTGTTATATTATCATAACAACGGGCCCCTTAATGTGGAATAGACTATCACAATGCATGCTTTCATATAACTGAATGGGCGCATCCATCAATGAAGGGAGTATTTCGGGGAGGCTAGCCCCGGGATGGTCGATATGGCAAGCCGTTTTCACATTTTCGATTTATTTGGACTTAAGTCCAAATAGCGAAGTTGACTTAAGTCCTGGATTGATTTGGACTCAAGTCCAATTAGTGAATTGATTTGGACTTAAGTCCAAATGAATTGGACTTAAGTCCAAATCGATTCACTAATTGGACTTAAGTCCAAATAATTGGACTTAAGACCAAATCATTTGGACTTAAGTCCTATTAGTGAATTTATTTGGACTTAAGTCCAATTCATTTGGACTTAAGTCCAATTATTTAAGTAGGAACTAGATGACCAATCTGGACATGCCATAAATGTATTTATTTTGACACATGGGCATGCATCCATGGTCCTTTCCCTACTTACAGGGGCGTACGTAGCCTATCTATTTAAGACTGAGAACCAATTACTTTGATTCATCGTATCATTGATGAAGAACGGACGTATGAATTTGGTGCAAACTAGCGCTAAACATATTTGTATCACTATCAGTTTCGGTGAACCTCCCCTCCCCTCCCCAATTGTGGCACGAAAGTGACTTCCATTCCTTATTCGAAAATAGTTATATTTATGTCAAACAAAGGGTGTTAATTGTAGGGTGGCCACCATGGCACTCTTTACATACACCCGATCCCAAAATGGTCACTGTCCAGATGGGTTCAAATGGGGAACGCATGCCATTTCTCAGCCCCCTGACCGATTTAGGTCACACAAATGGCGTTATACGAGCACAACTTGATCTCCAGCAGTTCGTGAGTGACGTCATTGGATGGTAATAACGTTGTGGAACATCATTAGAATGCACCCAGCTGGTTTCCGTTGTTAGCGACAGCGTCCTTAGAAACGTCAACATACACAATGTATTTTCGTGCAATCGGCGGCGACCTCTTTCTAAAAGATCAAATGATGCGCCCCAAATATAATTGTTTAAAGTTCAGTTTGTGAAGTCTGTAACTTGATTAAGCAACTGGAAGTTTGTTACTATAAAATATACGATATTCTTCCCTCCGTGAGCTGGTGAATTTGCACTACCGATAATCGATATAGTTGCTATAGTCTAGACGAGTGCTAGTGCTACTGCCGTACTCACGGTACTGGCTACTGCTCAACTTCAAGTTCAGACTTTCATTCATAAACAACCAAATTTACATGACTGCTATATATACTCGTACAATTCAGTTTTTTTTTCATTTAGAACTTGACGCGAATACAAAACTTTCATTATCAGGTTTAGTCTCTACTATACATATAGGGGCCTGAACCCTAATTTCAGGTTCCAGCATGCAATTTTCTCTGTTTGTTAATTGAACAGGTTCTGTTGCACATGCAGGCTCCAAAATAGTGTGTGTTCTGTCTTCTGTTGTAACAAAATAAACCCATAAAATATTCTCAACTAATAATGGCTGACAAAAAAAAACACACACTTGTTGGGGAGAAATTCTTGTAAACACAATATAAACGAAACTGCATGTAGCCTATGCGTTGTCAAATAACAATTGAATCAAATTGTGAATTAATGTTACTTCATTCAACGATTCATGCATGCAGTAAGCATTTATTAAGATGCCAATTCGGGTTCGAACCATGTTCAATGATGTCGAAACAAGCCAAATCAATTGGACTTTAGTCCAATTAGAGAATTGATTTAAGTCCAAATAGCGAATTGGACTTAAGTCCAAATAGCGAATTGGACTTAAGTCCAAATACCAAATATGGAGTTTGACTGTCAAGCAAGACTTGCAGGAATATACCATTACAAAGAAGGGGTCTATCATTTTAAACCAGATGAATTGGACTTAAGTCCAAATGAATTCACTAATTGGACTTAAGTCCAATTCATTTGGACTTAAGTCCAAATGATTTGGACTTAAGTCCAATTACCTAAAGTCCAAAAATGTGAAAACGGCTTGCCATACTTTCCTTCATCCCTCATATTAACGCCTTTATAAAATGAATATAAAAAAAAAAAAACAATATAATACAATAACATTTTTTAGATAATTTTGTCTTCTTTTTTCTTTTGGGAGGTTTTTCCGCTGATGAGAGTGGTGGTGTGGTTGTGGATGCTGCTGTTGTTGGAGGTGGAGGAGGAGATGCATATCTTGCTTTAATTTCTTCTGAGCGTTTCCTGTGCTGTTCAAATTTGTCTTCCTGCTCCTCTTTATATTTATTCAGCATCTCGGTCAGCATCTGTTGTTGTTCCGAAGACTCCTGCTCTTGGTAGTATGGGGTATTCAGGACGGTGAAGGAAGAATCCTCCTCCGCCTGCAGTGGAATCTGTGTCAGTAGAGGTTCCAGCTGTACTTCAAACCGATCTGGAGCGGCAGGTGTAATCTCGCTTTCCAGGTCGGCTTGGCTGCTGCTGGTTGCTCCGGCAGTTGGAGTGTTGACTGTGTCTGTAGTGACTCGGTCCGAAGCTGAGTGAGAAGAGGGATCTGGGCATCTCTCAGATCTCCTCTATCTCCAGCTTGCCATCCTCGCTGCGTCCCTGCGTCGGTGGGAAGGTGTCTTCCTCCGCTTCTTTCAGCTGTAGTCTTCGCTTTGTCCCATGGGCTTGGGACGGTATCAGGCCACGAGGTGGCGCATCCATTCGGTATTGAAAGGGTTAAAATATAAATGTTTATATCGACAACACCCAGTCTCAGACATCGCTGACATTTGTCAATATATACACATAAGAATAGAAATAGTTTGAAATATTATATATCATTACTATCGGGTTCATCATTCAATGATGCATGCATATATCGCAAGATGGCAGTGATGATAGCAGTCTGAAGTTGACAGAAGTCCCAGTGTAATTACTTATACCGATAGATGGGAAACTACATAGTATATCCATGCCAGTCCTTAATTCGTGAATTTTCGCCATAATGGAAAAGCCCAACATCAGAAGATTACGTGTGGTCTGGAATTATACGGGTTCACCACAAACGCTAAAAAAACGGCCTCTATAACCGGGGATTAGGAACATTTCGGAAACGAAAATACGCTGAATGATAACATCTCAGCTGGCTGAGCCGCCATATTTGGTCAGCCACGAACGTCGTGACTGAGCCGGCTTAGCTAACCAGCCACGAAATCGGTTGAGCCAGCCGTGAAAACTATTTGTCATGGCTTCGGGGTCTACCCACGTGGGTGGATGTAGTCAGTATAATTTCAAACCAAATAATATTTTAAATTAGTCGTAAAAAATGTATTTGAACAAGAGAAAACAGAACATCACATTAAAATATTTAAACATATGGACAAACAAACAGTTCAAAGGAATATGCGACAACAAGCCATAATCCTTATTTTATAATCAGTTTTAAATGACAGGCTCTTAAATTAATGGCAGGCTGTTGGGTCAATTCTCCAATGATGAAGCTGTCACTTGTGCACGGACATTCCAATGCTACTTCTCAAATAGACACGCGCTATCAAATCTATAGGGAGCTTGTTGTCAGCATCATCACACATCCGTGCCACCTAATAATAACCAGGGCGACCTCTTCTAATCAGGATGGATTATAACACCTTGATTTTTATGACAGTATAGGACGTTAATTAATTGTGTTTATACAATGTTTTGTCGTAAAAAAAAACACTAATTAGCGGACAGTTTTGTGTTTAAGTCTACACAATATTTTTGCCATGCACGTGCACTGTCTCGTCAAGGAAATCCTTGTATTCCTGCACACATTGATTTCATTGAAGTGATAATGAAAGTCAAGATATAATTTAATATAATCTTTTATAAATACATATAAAATAACTTATAAAAAGAATTGTTATTATAAAATGACCATCCACCTGAGACAAGTCATCCCAAACACGTAATAAAAATCATCGTCGGGGCGAGTTTCTCCAGTCCAGTCCTCCCGTTCCCTTCGTGGATTGGATACCAAGAGTAATACGCATAGCACTAGCTTACAATTATGACGATATGACGTCGTAATTTAAGTCCTGACGCATCGGTCGATCATCGGTTATGTAAACCGTTAGTGAACGTCGCCATCGGTCAATCTATCGGTCGACCGATGTGTCTGCCCTCGGTTTTTCACGACGATGTCACGTCGATCGCATCGGTCGACCGATGGTTTAACCGATGTACATCGGCTATCGGTCGGTTATCGGTTTTGTATTAAGACACGACTCCTAACATAAAATTGTCAAAATCAAGGCCGTGGAACAGCGTGGAACAGCTGTAGAAATGCATTTTTACAGCGATAACGCTATGCCCACAAGCAAACTTGGTATTAAAATAAAGTTTATCATCTATTGCACAACAAAAATCTATTAATTCGAGCGAAGCTGTGATTTATGCACATCTAGAGACCGATTAACCCACCCATGTGAAGGTGCCACGAAACACGGAAAACTGCGTTTGACATCAATGTTTAGAATTTAGATTTCTCGATGAATACGCTAGCAAACAACATTAGGTATCAAATCACCTAATGGAATTCTGCGCATTCGTTTTTAGCTACAATATGGCTGTCGTTTTTAGCTACAATATGGCTGTTTTAGTACGAATACTGTAATGGCAAACACGCGCCGATGAAAACAGCTAAAAATAGACTCAATGTGTACAATAACAGGATCGATTTCAGCTGATATATTCCATATAATGGGGCGTATAGTATATCAAAATGTTGGATTAGACACAGGGAATGTAATTCTTTCCAAATGGGACCACTACACAGTGAAATTGTTGCAGAAATTCGCTCCAAGAAAGAGCGCTACTTTTTCTCGTAAAAAATAGAATGGCCGACTGAAGCCGTTTTATCATTCCAACTAAGCCGTTCTTAGTAGCACTTCATCCACAAAATACGACTATACACCATGTATCAGAAGACGTATCAAATGTGATTTTTTAAAAGGGATTTGCGCTCTTCATTTGTTATAATTCGCACTTATTTTTTATTTCAGTTGTGAATAAAAGCCCAGAATGCTGGAAGCCGGTGCCCGGAGATTACAAGCCAAGTTACAAAATAGATTAACTGGTTTGAACTCATGAATATGTCAATGGTCAGACTGTTCGAAAGAATATTCAAATCAAATATATAGTGTTTATAGACTTAAAAACATACGTGTGGCACTCAAATTTTAATTAAATCCTTGATTGTGTAGTCTCGAATATCACGAACATAACACAATCACATTTTATTGGGATACATGCCATCTAATGACGGCCATCTCGGGTAATTGAGATATGTTCGTATCACACCGTGATACGGCCAATGAAATCACTGAATTTCAAATTAACACACCTCTGCGTGCGGGATAATCTTTAAAGCCAGTAACACCTCAGTCATCCTGACAGACTGTACAAACATACCGATAATGGGGCATTAATTATGAATCAGGAATATTTTTATTATTTGGAATTATCAAAGCTACCATGCATGTTGTGGCTTTTAAGTAAACAAATTACCAGTTTTTATGACGGCAAAGGACTCTTATTTGCAATTAAGACCCTCGCAATAAATGCTCCAACAAACGCTCTTTATTGGCTACCCTGTACATTTTCTATGTATACTATAGGGAGACTGTATACACACAGATGGGTATGGATAACTTTTAAGAGTGTAAACAATATTTTATTTGAACGAAAGAACAAAACGTCACATTGACAATTTATACACAGAAAAATAACAGTTCAAATAGTTCAAATGGGGATATGATAACAAGCAATAAGCCTATATGGCTTTTATAAAAATCCTTTCCTCTAGAAATGTTACCCCGAGTGTCAATACAGACAGCTGCATGGTAAAGAAAACGGGAATTTGAATATAGTTCTGTTTTCTCAGGTTGTGAAGTTATTTAAGCGAGTGCAGGGGTGAGAAGGATGGGGTGTTGGGCCAACGTATTGGGCCTACGTTGGACCAACGTTGGACGACATATACAGAGCGTTAGCCCAACGTTATAAGTCCAACTGTTGCATGGGAGGAATACCTTAATTGGGATCAACCAAGGGCCAACAACGTAAACCCAACCAATGTGATGTGCACAGTAAATTCCATTTTCATGTTGGCGTTGCATGGCCCAATGTTGGACCAACGTTATAATTACAATGGTTGGGGGGAATACGTTGGGTCAACCAAGGGCCAACCACGCCAACTCAACCAAACCATGCCGACATTATGCCAACGTTGGCCCAACATAGTCATGCTATCTGGGTTGGTTTCTAATTCCGTTTCTATGTTGGACACTACCATAATTTAAAATTTTGATTATGACTGAGGCATGATTGTATGCACCATTTACCACACATCTTTCCTTCCTGCTTCATTATTTTTGCTATCTACTCCATTAACTTCTCCCTTCTATCACACCCCACCATTCTCACCCCTGCACTCGCTTAACTAACTTCACAACCTGAGAAAACAGAACTATATTCAAATTCCCGTTTTCTTTACCATGCAGCTGTCTTGACACTCTGGGTAACATTTCTAGAGGAAAGGATTTTTATAAAAGCCATATAGGCTTATTGCTTGTTATCATATCCCCATTTGAACTATTTGTTATTTTTCTATGCATAAATTGTCAATGTGACGTTCTGTTCTTTCGTTCAAATAAAATATTGTTTACACTCTTAAAAGTTATCCATACCCGCCTGTGTGTATACAGTCTCCCTATAGTATATATAGAAAATGTATAGGTTAGCCAATAAAGAGCATTTGTTAAAGCATTTATTGCGAGGGTCTTAATTGCAAATAAGAGTCCTTTACCATCATGCCGTCATAAAAACTGGTAATTTGTTTACTTAGAAGCCACAACATGCATGGTAGCTTTGATAATTCCAAATAACAAAAATATTCCTGATTCATAATGCCCCATTTTCGGTATGTTTGTACAGTCTGTCAGGATGACTGATGTGTTACTGGCTTTAAAGATTATCCCGCACGCAGAGGTGTGTTAATTTTCTATTGTTCGTGGTGTTCATATGCTTCAGATACTGATGAAATAATGCGGCTAAGCTGATAATCTGAAAATCAGTGATACGTGATACGAACATATCTCAATTACCCGAGATGGCCGCCATTAGATGGCATGTATCCCAATAAAATGTGATTGTGCAATGTTCGTGATATTCGAGACTACACAATCATGGATTTAATTAAAATTTGAGTGCCACACGTATGTTTTTAAGTCTATAAACACTATATACTTTATTTGAATATTCTTTTGAACAGTCTGACCATTGACATATTCATGAGTTCAAACCAGTTAATCTATTTTGTAACTTGGCTTGTAATTGCCGGGCACCGGCTTACGGCATCTGGGCTTTTAGTCACAACTGAAATAAAAAATAAGTGCGAATTATAAGAAATCCCTTTAAAAAATCACATTTGATACGTCTTCTGATACATGGTATAGTCGTATTTTGTGGATGAAGTGCTACTAAGAACGGCTTAGTTGGAATGATAAAACGGCTTCAGTCGTCCATTCTATTTTTTACGAGAAAAAGTAGCGCTCTTTCTTGGAGCGAATTTCTGCAACAATTTCACTGTGTAGTGGTCCCATTTGGAAAAAATTACATTCCCTGTGTCTAATCCTACATTTTGATATACTATAAGCCCCATTATATGGAATATATCAGCTGAAATCAATCCTGTTATTGTAAACATCAAGTCTATTTTTAGCTGTTTTCATAGGCGCATGTTTGCCATTGCAGTATTCATACTAAAACAGCCATATTGTAGCTAAAAACGAATGCGCAGTATTCCACTGCGTAATTTGATACCTAATACTTGTTGTTTGCTAGCGTATTCATCGAGAAATCTAAATTCTAAACATTGATGTCGAACGCAGTTTTCCGTGTTTTGTGGCACCTTCGCATGGGTGGATCATAAATCACAGCTTCGCTCGAATTAATAGATGTTTGTTGTGCAATAGATGATAAACTTCATTTAAATACCAAGCATGCTTGTGGGCATAGCGTTGTCGCTGTAAAAATGCATATCTACAGCTGTTCCACAGCCATGATTTCGCCAATTTTATGATAGGTCAGTTATCGACCGAATAATGCAACTTCTGGTGTCCAGTCAGTGGCGGAGTTAATATATGTGGCTAGGACGAATATCGGCCTTTCGTTAGACACCAAAATGAGCCCTCTACGTGCTGTATTCCTCGAGATATTGGCCGTTCCACGCAATTTGAAATTCTGGTCTGCAGATTGTCATTCTATTCCATATTCCATCCCATCCCGCAGATTGTCATGTCCCAATTATAGTGATTATTTTTGTACACTAATTAGTTTTACATCAATACTTTAGTCAAAGTTTCTACTCATTTATAATATTTTAAACAATATTTGCAAACTGGTTTCTTCTCACATGATATTGGCAGGAATGGCCTTACATGCCTGCTAGCCAATCAATGATCAGCCAGCACAGTGCATGCAGAGGTTTTTAACAAATTACAGGTTTGTTATCGATAAATTCTGTGACATTCTCGAACAATAATGACTGTTTTCTTCAGTGATAAAAATTAATTAAGAACTGATGGTGTAATAGCTGCTAATTATCATTATATTTTGATAAGTAAGCAGTAACATAAGTAATCTTGCTTCTGGTAAATTGTTATCGAAAAATACAGTGCAAGAAACTGTTACAGCTTTCAATAAGATATGGTGATGTCCTAAAATTGTATCTAATGGTGATCCCAACTTTTGACCAATCCAATATATTACATCCAGTGAGGTGATTGTTGGCTATTGTCTTGAAACCTTTTGTCCATAAGTTGAGCCAAATGACATATTCTTTCTATCCATTCACCATGGATAATCCTGATTGCCGCTGCATTTTTATGGAGAACCATAGTGCCACTTTAATATTCTATTGATAAGGGATAAAACACCATATGATAAGTAAGTGGAAGTTGTTTTTGAGTGTATTAAATTGTGATGACATTTTTATGTATTCTAGCCACTATTAACACTGAAGATCAGAACGAACAGCCGCTACCTGGTGGTGTTGGTTTGTCAGACATCCATAGAGACTATATCAGTGGCAAGAAAGTAATGAGACCGGGAATAAAGCGCCAACTCTCGGAGGATAGCAGTCTTGCTCTGCTACAATATTTCTCAAAATTGGGGAAAGATTACGCTAAGGAAGTGATAAATTTGGACTTCATTGAGAGTCTTCTTAATAATGGTGCAGACATCAACTGCACAGATATGCATGGACAGACACTACTGCATGAGGTAAGCATTGATATCTGGACATTACTGCAGTTATATGCTAGTATTTGAGTTGAGCATGTGCTCAAGATTCTGCATAAAGTTTTTCAGAGATTTTGAAAAATAACAGAGATTTAATACAATAGTAAGCTGTATTTGTGGGATGTAAGGCATCTTATGTTCTCCTTTTGATTGATCTCTTTCTATTGACTGATCAAAGTACCATGCAAATCTGCAGACATGCTGATATCGTTGTGGCAGTTGAATTTAAATTTACACAGACCCTGCAAGGTATCTAATTTCTACCACATTTTGTATGCTTTCTAGACCAACAAAACTCCACATTAGGCAGAATTATACTGTATAATTTCTTCTTCATCCAATTTTGATATAAACATAACATCATGAATTAATATTTTAAAACCCAACACTGTATTTTATCTCATTCAAGGATACACTTTAAATACAGTTTATTGTTGCTGTTTACCTGTCTGCTGTTGTAAAGACTAAAAGTTCCCCATTTTGATATATAATATTGAATTTTTATTTTTAGGTTGCGAGAGCATGGCATATTGATGTTGCAAAGTTTCTAGTGGAACATGGTGCTGATCAGAACAAGGCGGACAATTATGGTCGAACACCTCTCCATGTAGCTGCGGCAACCAATTATCCAGAGATGGTCAAATATCTCATCTCAACTGAAAGTAAACACTGAGAATAGTGCATTATCTTTAACCCTTTCTTTACTAAATACTAAATGATGAGAAGTTCCTTTAGGAAATGTTCCGATAATAAGTACATAGCGATCTCGTCGAAATGCAAATGGAAATTTCAGTGGAGATTGGAATTTTTCTCTGCTTTCCACTCAATAACTCCTCTCCGGTAAGGAAAATACCTTAAAAAAACAGTGGAGTTTTTGTTTTATTCATGTAGTGACAATGGAGTTTCAAGTGGAGTTTTCATAAGAGTTTTCTTGAAACTTCTCTGGAGTTTTCATAAACTCCGCTGATTAATTGACTGTAGCTAGGAAACAGCAGAATTTTTCTCCTATCCAGCGGAGATTTATTACCTTCCATATATCAATGGCATTTTAGTTCTCATCTAACATACAGAGTTTTTTTTGTTTCTTTCTCTGTTCAATTGCAACCAAGAAAGTTTGTCCAATCAAAATGTTTACAGGTATTAAACAAAGATTTGGAACTGTACGGAATATGTCCAGGGTCTTGGGTGGAACAAATTATTGAATAAATAAATCCAAATTTCGGGAAAATTTGCGACAAATATGTTTCCTACAAGGAGGAACACAATAAATATAAAAGTTTGGAAATTGCCTGATTATTTTATATACCAACCAATTGTTTTGTTTTATCCTGTAGAAGTTTCATATGTGTTTAAGGTAGGATTCCCCTAAATGTTGGGAATATGCATTGTCGATGAGGTGGGCTAGGTTCGGAGGCTCGTTTTTGACGATAACTGCGAGCACAGACTAAAGTGATATATCAAAATGTAGGTCCAGGTTTGGAGTATCGGAAACCAGTGGCACTTTCCGCATGAATCTATTCTAAGTGGCAGAAAAATGTCTTGGAAAATAGCCTTTGGCATTCGTACGCAAACAACGCGAAACCACATTTCACCCCAAAAAATAACTTAGTGACAGGTAACCACGTGTCCCGACTACAATTCCATTTGAAAACATTTAACGTTTTCCACATGGAATACACATACAGCCGAATTCACCAAACCCACAAAACACGTGGAGTCGGAAGCCATTTTATGACTTTTATCGATTTATTCGTTATCCGCACCAAAGTGCAAAGGTCAACTGCGGCGAGTGCAGGTACCGGTATATATGGAAGACCATAATTATCACTTTTAAAAGCGATTTGCGTTATATGAATATGAATTACTCAAATGGATGTGCGACAAGTACCGGTAAGACGTCCTTTCTGAACGTGATTCCAGTAATAACTATATTATATTGTAGTGACTCCATGCACAAACAACGTCTCCACCACCACCACCACCAACAACAACAACAACAACAAGTACAGTTTGGAATCTCGAATTACGTTCCCGTTTGTTATAGAACCCGGTCCAGTTCCATTAGATCATAATTTACGTACCGGAATTTAAAAAAAATGAGTTTTGTGTGTACCCATTACCCAATACTATACGATACGACACAATATATTTGCATAAACGTCAATAAAGGAGCAGTACTCTACAAAACAATACAATATAATAATACTAATAAATAAAACAAATTTCTTTTTTGTTTGTCTGTCGGGCTATGGTTACGTAGCTTTTTATTCCGATTACCCAATAATCCGAAGGTCTCATAATCCGAAGGTCCGATACTACGAATATCCGGTACATATTCCGCACGTGACGAACACCTCGTGAGAAAGGTTACAATATAATTAGACCAAGAGGCAATATATCCAATCTAATTGCAATGCCTATTTGTGGTACAATTATGCTTTAGATATGGCCATTTGTTATTAGCATATTTTAGATTAGTATAGTATCAGACTCAGGACTGTAAATTTGTGTCATTTTGTGGTTATCACAGGCATCTACATGTAATTCAATCTGGTACTCGGTGCGGGTCCAGAGAGTTTTCAGATATACATTTAAGAATATTTCAGCACACATATCGCTAAATACAATTTGTGTAAGAACACCCATTGTCAGTGTTTGGCACAAATTTATTTGCCAAATTGCTGTTTGCTGATTTAGCAAATTCCTTAAATCAACCCATTGCGAATAATTGTCATTATTATCACTTTCTTCTAATGCAAGGCGAGAGTGTCTGTTTTTTACATACACAGGGACCTATCTAAGCCAATTTTCATACCGCTTACTGATGTGTATGGGAGGCCAAATTCACATTTAATAATTAATTGTGCTTAAGTGCAATCAATTGCGCTTAAGCGCAATTCATGGTTATATGTAACAAAACACCCCTGGGCTGGTGAATAAATAGGTTTCTCCATAACTTAGCATTAACACCTATTGACATGTCACCTCTTGGTTTCATTGGTTTGGATGGTAGGGAGTTAGCCCAACTTCTTTATCAAACGGCTGACTCTCAATAGTATCACCTTCTGTTTTAGTTGGAGGGACTTGTGATAGCATTATATTATCTTCGGTATATATTAGTTGGGGCTACTTGCAATAGCATTACTTTCTGTATTAGTCGGGGCGACATTGATTTTCTTCAATTTTCGAGTATACAGGCACACCATATGAGGGAAGCAAGCCCTCGGTGACACCACATTCACACTATATGATCATGGAAATACTATAGATTTGTGCAAGAGATGCTGATTTAATAAGAAAAACTAGAGCTCCAGGACTGAGACACCAAAGCTCCAGTAATTACACACCATTTTTTGGACAGGGATGCTGATAATATGAAAATAGGGTTTTTCCCCCTGATTTAAGTCAATAAGTAAACCATACAGTAATGCTCTAATTAATCGACTCCTTAACCACAGCAGAATTATGGATAACTTTTCAGGATTTAGTCAGAAATATGGCTTGTTGCCATTCATCGGAATGCTCTCGAAAGCTTTTTGATGAATGGCAACAAGCCATATTCCGACTAAATCCTGAAAAGTTACCCATAATTCTGCTGTGGTTAAGAAGTCGATTAATTAGAGCATTACTGTATGAGGTAAGAAAGCCCTCATACAGTGACACCGCATGCATGTATAGGATATTACCATAGTAAAGGCTAAAATCTGTGCAAAAATACATTAAAAACATCATACAAAAAATTACTAGAGTTCCGGGAAGGCGACATCAATTCTTTGGATAGAGGGATGCTGATAATATGTAATTAGGGATTCTCCTTGTTGAACACATACTCACAGTTGACTGTTGAGTACAGGTCAAAATTAGCCCAATGCTCATCTTGTGTTGCTAGGTGATACACCAGGTCATGCTAATAGTTTATGGGTAGGTCAGATAGTAGTCACAATTACGCTTAAGCGCAATTGATTGTGCTTAAGTGTAAAGCCCTATCTGCGCTTAAGCACAATATGTGGTATTTGCGCTTGATTGCGCTTAAGCGCAATTCATTATTAAATGTGAATTTGGCCTCCCATAGATGTGGGCACCCAAACTGCAGATCTGTGCCAAAAACATTCAAAAAAAACATTTTATTTTTTTTCAATTCAGGTCCCAATTCATATCACAACAAAACATTTATATACCGGTATATTGACATAAGACATTTATTTTACAAAAAGATGTCTGGAATCATATTGTAAAGCATGTTTGGCTTTCATCTGTGAAAACTTCAAATAGTTTGAGTTCAGCTACCGGTACTTCCGTATTTCAATCAAATTAGATGTGGGCACCCAAACTGCAGACCTGTGCCAAAAACATTAAAAAAAAACATTTTTTTTTTTTTTAATTCAGGTCCCAATTCATATCACAACATAACATTTATATACCGGTATATTGACATAAGACATTTATTTTACAAAAAGATGTCTGGAATCATATTGTAAAGCATGTTTGGCTTTCATCTGTGAAAACTTCAAATAGTTTGAGTTCAGCTACCGGTACTTCCGTATTTCAATCAAATTCAAGTGAAATTACACAATACAGTGCAGGAACAGTGCCAATTTGATCTAATCAACCTGGTTATTAGGTGGAATCTGATAATACCAAATGAATAATTAACATAATAGAGATTAGTACTAATAGTAATTACTAACTTAAAGGTACTCAATCTGATCAGAGGGTCCTATATTATTATTTCATTGGCTTTGGGGGTAAAAAAAATAATTGATTCGAGTCGAGGAACCTACCAATCAACGCTCAGGGTGATCAGATATCGATATTTGAAGTTTTGTTATTTCTATTCTTACTGTCCCAGAACACGCTGTCAAAAGGATGTTCTCGATCAAAATTGCGTTATTATTACCACTTGATTTTAGAGTTATCCATCCTTGTCTGTTTGAATAGTGTTTCTGGTGTACATATCTCGAGCAACGAAGTTATGGGCAATTATTAGTACTCATCTCGAGAAAATAAAAAATTTCAAAAATCAATTTCTGATAACTCTGAGCTTTTTTTGATGGGTCCCTCGACTCGAATCAAATTTTTTTTTTACCCCCAAAGCCAAAGAAATAGTAATATAGGACCCTCTCATCGGATTGAGTACCTTTAATATACACTATTTCTGCACTACTACAGGTAGTATATTATATGTACATGTATGTGTCTCTCACTTGAATTTTTATAAAATAGCCTAATACCGGTATATGAATTAGAGTGATATTAAACGGTACTGGTAAATCTCATTTCAAGCACGAAAATCATAATCCATTGAACCAAAAGATATCTGACAATAACTTATAATCATTTACAATCCCATACATATATAAAAAATTCCAAAGTTACACTTGACAAATTAAACTCTCAATACAATGGATTTAACAAAAAAGTTCAGGGGGACAACCGCCAGACCCGACCATCAGCAGGGGGACACCCCCTCCCGATCCTCCCTGCTCCGGCCTTTTGGATATGCTTTTGGCAGATCATTCCCCGATAACAGGTGTTCCCAAAAATCCCTGGATCCTTTACTGATACATGTACGGTATATGTAATGTAAGGTTAGGGGTTGCGCGTGGTCCATCAACCGCGAAACATGTTTTTTATCAAAATAATATTGTATTTGACCAATAAAACATTATAATTTAGCACATGTAAATAAACAATATAACATATCGCATCAGATAGTTGCTTTATAATAATAGTTTGGTTTCGAGATCAGATATCGGATGCTTCAGGTCGAGTCATTTTATGCACACAATATGTCTTAAGTATAGAATAGTGTTAAAATGCATTCGTTCAATTCATCACAACTGGAACATAGAATGGAATGACTTACAATGGGGTCTCGAGCAGTTTACCCCTTCGCATATTGAACAACGATGCCATTAAAATGGCACTTCCAGCCCGAGGACAGGAGCGACCCGTCATATTGTAGTCACCCGACTAAGCCCAGTTGATGAATTGACTGTAGAAACATTTTAAAATTATCATCCATACCAAGTTTCGCATGGATGTACTATAAAATATATCGGATCAAACCCATATTCGAACTTGATCTGCATTTTGGTGTGATTAATTTACATACCAAATATGGTGACGATCAGATGAAAAATGTTCGAGTCATAGCTGCATGTGTGAACTCTTTAAGTAAAAACAAGAGCAAAAATGGTTAATTACACAATAAAAAAAAACATGTACTGGTATGTACAGATGAAGAACGTGATAAGAAAAACCTAGGTAAGAAATATGAGGCAGATCAGAAGAAATATGTTTGACTTACTAGTATGGCATCAGATAGCATGTGTGTACGTGAAGGGTTAATTATTTTCTAAACAGATCAATGAATCGATGCGGTAGCAAAAAATACACCGGTGAGGGGATCACTGGGGGTGTGTCATCACACATGAAATAAATAGGAACACAATCGGACAAAAAGTAAATAGGTTTATATGGTATCAGATAGCACATGCCAATTTGGCATTTGTGAATGCAATCTGTAAAGTGTTAATAATTTCTAAACCGATCGATACAAAAACTATACAGGTGAGTGGTGTGTCATCATAAACATGTACATATTATAAAAATTTGAACAAGATCTGATAAATTATACTTGAGTTATCGTATCAATAGCAAGTGTCTACGGACGGACAGACAGACGAACGATAGCTGATTGATCCAGACACTGGCATTATGTGTTCCATACATGCCTACACATAAACACATGCAACATACACTACTTTCTAAACGAAATATTTGGATCAGAAATTTGCCAATCAAAAAGATCAATAAAATTTGACATTGATTTACCTTTTACGGTATACTCAATCGATCTGCGGGGTCAAATGCTTCATTTTCAGGGCGGAAACAATAGGGTTTCAATTGGTCATTTGAAATGTACATAGACCAATTAGCAATCAAGTTTGGTCACTCATCTCAGACAGAATGTGAATGGATCACATGGTCAAAATGTCAGCCGATTGGAATTCCGAACTGTCAAAATTTTGTGTTTGTTCTGGCGATGGCTAGAACATTGACAAACGCTCCCAAACTAATATATGGCAACAAATCAGTATACTAATTATTAGATAACAGTTTAAGAATACACTGAACTCACCTGAATGCGAAACAGAGCGATAATACGATGTAACCCAAACATCCATGCTTTGACAAGCCAAATCACACACTTTCCACTTCGCGAATTCACCTGTTCGATGAAATATAGGGCGGTGGTCACTGGTTATTTCACAAATATAGTGATACATTACAATAGCCAGCTCATGATACGAATGATATTTAAGTTATTGCGATCGAATATAGATTCGAATGCACGAACAATTCAATGAGACTATACGGTCATGTGACAAATCAGTCCGCACGTGAAATCGCTGTCTGAAACTGTATTTTTAAGTGTAAACACGCAGTGTTGACTAAATGTCAAAGCGCTAATAACTAAACAATTATTGCGACTCCGAGACACTTTCCTCCCCTCACATATCCATGAATGAACGAGAAAATATCTCACAATTAAAGTGACATACACAATTAATAATTAGAACTGAAGGAAGTCAGAAAATTTACAATGATTCGTTCCTGCCCGACTGCAATTTTGTTTGACTGTTGTTCATTGTCACGTGTCCATGATTCAATCAAAATGGCGTCCCCATAGTAACGATTTCTTCCAACTTGCAAATCTTATTTCTACAATAATAGCTCCTAGTAAATTGACCATACTATCGTATAATTGATCTACGGTGTCGGGGTGACAATACCGCTGGATAATTTGGCCAAAATAATGAAAATTAAAGGATTTGTGATTTTGTCATAAAAAAAATTCAAATAGCATTTTTTCCACCAAAAACACCGTTGAAATTTTGTTCAGTCTCGGCTATGACTTCAGATTACCGATTTATACAATATCTGAGCTTGGGAACTCTCCAGGTCCCCTATTTCAATATGTGGTCATTTTGTTTTCTCATGGCATAATTTAGGGGAATCATACTCATGGATGTGTTTTACAAGAGTCATCATGAGAGTATAATTAAAAAGATTTACTCCTGTCACTAATAAACTCATTAATACAACTTGGCCCATAGTTTGTTTAGGCCTGTTACATTATCCCAAAAAATCTGAAACCAGCCCAATGCTTTTCAACAACGTATTCAAATACGTTCACCACATGCTTATCATGGTGTTGATTCGTTTACAATTTTCTTAATCATACTTATATTACTAGTATTTTTTTTATTGCCATTTAATATATTAATATAAAGGTGATATTTGATCTATCTCAATAGAATTTTGTCAAAAAATGAATTAATTGATAAAAAATGCCTCAGATTTAGAGTTATTTCTCTTTGTTAAATGGGATTCTTTATTTGTGTTCTGTAGTATCTGCTTACAAATGTTCTTATTTTTTCAATTTCTGCAGAAAACTCACTGTTTTTTACCCCACATATGATGATATTTCAGTATTTATCATAATAGTCTACTATATATTTTGAGACTTCCGTGTGTATGTGTGTATATCCTTTATAGACTTGAAAACGGCTCGACCGATTGAGCCCAAACTTGCTATCTAAGGGTAAAAAGCCACATGAAGTACCTTCGCACCGCTTCTGAGAACGTCAGAGCACTCCTTCGCACTGTCACCGTCGTTGGAATTGATGGGTTAAATACTTGCCGAAATTTTAGAGTTACTTCGCCTACATCATACAGAAACATTGTCTGTTTGAGCACGAGGCAGATTGTCGGGTTATATATCTTCCATCTAAAACTTAATTACATGTTAAGTATTACACGCAGACACACAAAGTCTCAGCTTAAAATTTTGAAAAATAACAGTTTTATCAACATAAATCGATTTGAATGGGAAATCCTATGTTAATAAATTTTAGGGCTCTGCGAGTGTTTTCTGAGCTGCTATACAAGAGACGGGGGAGATTTTCGTTGGGTCAGTTTGTCCGCCTGAGGTGACCTTCACCTTCAAACGGGTACCCACAAATGACCTTGGGCGATATCTCGATCGTCAGCGGTTTGTTATGTATGGTCAACTCGGGACGGGGAATATTTTTGTCGGGTTATGTGATAGCATGCTGTCGGCGTGCCTGTACGGGGTTACCTTGAAAATCAAAAATTAATGGATCGACCAAAGCCATGGACCAATCCCGCCAGTGGCGGGCTAATCTGCTAGTATTAATATAAAATAACACACAAACTTCTTTTTATTCAATAAAAAGATATACATCATGATTCATATAATATAAAATATGGCTGTAAACGAATCAATCACATAGAAGAAGAGGGCTTCAAATAAGCCAATGGCTTGTTGCTTAATCTATTATTTCTTCAAACATGGTATATATTATAATTATATATTTTAATGTTCATAAAGGAAATATAAATACTGTTTAAACTAATCCCTCAAAACTGATACTAGCCAAGATATGTACCACAGCATATAGTGTCTTTCAACGGTTCCCACATATGGAGAATGTCATGGAGATGTCACCCCTTCCAATTGTTACTGACAGAAGAAGCTGTTATGACTGATTCCAGTAATTTATGATCGACACATCCCCAAGCCGGACCATATTAAAATTGGTCTATTAAAAACGTATTAGCCCCAACAATTATGACCGATTCTATCAGAATATTTTCAACGACGTGTTTGTGTGCCATGCACATTTAAAACAAATCAAAATCAAAATATTCTAAGAGACAACCAAACTTTCTCAAAAGTAAAATAACCACTGAATGTCAGAAATATAAATTATCAAACATACTGTCCTTTTAATCATGGTCATTTAATAAAAATTTTGTATCTTTAATTATCTTTTGCCATGGATTGGTCATGTTCATGTATGTGTGTGCATGCATCCATCAACAATTTCATTTGGGACACCCTACAGGCCACATCCGTCTGTCTGTCTTTCTCTCTCCGTCCATCCATCCATTAGCAGTTTTGGTTTCCAAATGATAACTTTAGTTTGGGTTATTTTATCGGAATTAAATTTGGTATGTGAGTTTTCCAGACCAAAGTACAGGTCAAGTTCGAATTTGGGTTCGGCCCGTTGATTTTTGCAGAGTTATGGGCATTTTTCCACATGGAAAATAAATTTTAGGTCACTATTTTGGTTTCTGGATGATAATTTGAGTTTTGATTATTTGATCACAACTAAACTTGGTATGTGGCTCAGTCATACTAAAATACAGGTCAAATTCGAATTTGGGTGTGGCCTGATGATTTTTGCTGGAGTTATTCAATTTTTATACGCCCATTTCCAGATGATAACTTTAGGTTGGTTTATTTTATCGGAACCACGGAACCAAATTTGGATTGTTAGTTTTCCAGACCAAAATACAGGTCAAGTTTTTTATTGACTTTTTGATCTTTTGAATTAGAATTTTTAATATTGGAGGTAACTACAATTTAGTGTCACTGTCATTGTTTGTTTGTGTACACAGCTGTTCACAAAAGCACACAGGGCATATTTTACCACACCCAGCATAGCTCTTGTTTTTATTTATGGATATTTGACGCATGTAATAAGTGCAAAGAGGGAAGAAATATGACTATGAACGATGCGAGCATTATCTCTATATATATCATACCGGGACTATCTATCTATGGGGTGTGTGACGTCATCACGATATATCGGAGCAAACGTTCAAACATAGTTCTTTAGCAGTGGAGTTTCCACTTTGACAACAGCAGAGATTCCGCTCTCGTTGCTGCTAATTTGAGCATAGTTTGCTTTCATTGCCACCAGAGAAAAATCTCTGGCAGGCATAGCAATTTCACAAGCAGAGACCGGAGTTTTTGTGTGGAAAACGGAGATAAAACTCAGTTGTCCGATGGAATTTCCGTAAGTATTTTGGCAAGAACCCTTATTATCTGAACATTTCCCACCAATAATAGGAATGCTTCTGCTCTTGAGTTATCTGTTCATTTGTCTGTCATGTTTCCTGAATGAATAAAAGCCCAATCAAATGTATGCTTTTATAACTGATGTGAGAATCAATTTTATAAAGAAAGGGTTAATACCTCATATATACACATCAAACAAATTAAGCCAAAGGTTGTTGAAACACGAATAATCCTAAATGTGTCATTGTACAACTGACAGTAACCTGAAGTTTCTAAATTTTCAATGCCACTCATATTGCTACCTTAATTACACTAATTTATGAGGAACTACAAATTCATACTTTGCTAAGGTACATATGTGGCCTAAAAGTGTCCACCAATTAATATAAATTGTATGCTTCAATTTGTTTCTCCTGTTTCTTTACTGAACATTGGTTCTTGAATATTGAAATGTTTGGACAAGTGTTACAAATGCTACTGAAAAAAACTGATGCTCTGACAGTAAGACATAGTTTTAAGTAATTTGAACCCGAGAACTTTGTTCACTGGGGTATATATATTTAGCTTCATTCAATTGGCATACATACATATTAAACATACATACATGTCACCATACATTTTAGATGGCAAGGAAGCAGCAGATAAAGAAGCTGTTACTCGGGATGAAAAACAAACTCCAGTCTTCTATGCAGCCAAAACAGACTCTGTGCTATCACTAAAAGCTTTGGTGGATGCCGGCTGTAAATATAAAGATGTGCGGGATTACTGTGGTCGTACTCCTATCCACGTGGCAGCGGAGCTAGGTTTGTATAAGATCGTAATTCAGCATGAAGTTTTTTCTTTTGTATTGTGAATAGTGATTGGTCAAGAACCTCCAACATTTAAAAAGAAACTTAATAAGAAAACGGCAACGAATCCCTTCCAGGCAATTTGGCTTTATATTGAGCAAGCCCAGAAATTCATTTATGTTTTGACGTATATTCCAATGCCCTTAGTAGTATTGAATAGGTGGCAAGAAAACACATTTTAGTGTATTGTGAAGAAAATATTCCAGGTGAGGCGAATTGCCTCTACTTCAATTCCTAATTCAGTTACATCGATATTATTTGCTTCTGAATGATCCACCAGACTGCCCCGTTCACAACTTCTTATTACTTTCATTGACATGGTAAATACTTTACAGTGTTTCCAGTTTGCATCAGGAGTTATTGGTTCCACCTTGCCTTGTAACTTTTAATATTTGTTTCAGACCGCAGTGAGACAGCCAACAAGCTTATAGACCTTGGCACTCCATGTGATGTCAGCGACAATAATGGGCAGAAAGCCATAACGTGGATGATCACAAAAATGCCTCCGGTTGTAAGTACAACTTTGAGTTAAATATTTCAGTTCAATGACAGGATATCGAGTTGGACGTATGGCCTTATCGTGTTGAAGATTTACAACTTATATTAACTCTTTTAGTGCCGGAGCCTTATTGATGATATTGTAGTCAAAGTGCCAGGGAGAATCACTATATTCACCAATTTGTTAAGTGATGATTAACTGCTGTCCTCCTTATTTTGAGGGTAGAATATACATATGGTTATGTTATCAAAGTTTCCACTACTTCAAAAATTTATTTCGGAAACAATATTTCTGGCATAAAGGGAGTAGATATCATGTTGAAAAGGGGCATAACTCTATTTTCACAAGTTTTTGAATATTTTGAGCTTTATAAGCCAATTTTTTTTTTAATAAAATAGAATGGAGCCATACCTAAAACAACAGTCCAAAATTATAAAATTAATATGTATAAAAACATTGAAACATCACTGTATTATTGGAACTATGAGTTCCAATACATATTTTGATCAATGGTTTGGAATTCGATATGAATATACTGTTAGGTAAAGACAATCATGATTTTTTAATACCTGGGTAAGGGACCTTGTCCAATTCCGACGGAGTTTCCGTCGGTGATCGGAGCTTTTAATCAGAGTTTTAATCGGACATTTCTCCCTCCATCATCGGAATTTCTCAGATCAGAGTTTTTTCTCCGATCAAGAACTCCGATCAATTCCGGTGAAAATTCCGATGAACACTGAACAAAACTCCGATGAAATCAGAGTTTTTCTCCGATATGAAAACTACGATGTTAAAAACTCCGATTTTATCAGATTTCATCGGAGTTTTCTCCGATATCAAAACGACGATGTGATTTGAGTTTTGTATAATAATTTCTCCGATTTACTAAATCTCGGATTTGGTTAATATCGGACAATTCAAACTCCGTATAATGAAACTTTTATAAACAGAAGATTAAATTAAGTCCCAAATAAATGTCCCCCCCCACCCAGACCAAATTTATAGTATAAGGCAACTCATGCTATTTTCCGTGTTATATTTCAAACCTGCGTTTTGATGTGGCCAATGTCTGAATTCTCGTAAAGCAAGTGCTATTAAGGGGCAGTTCAAGAGACCATGTTTGAATGGGAATTTCCATGCAAATCTCCCCAGCAAAAGTAAAATATGAAGCAGTTATATGAGCACTAAAGCAGCAATGTGATTAAATGGTCTACACGGCTGGGCTTTTTTGCTATAAATTTATTTTTGAGAATTGTTTTCTGGAATCAAAGTTACAACACGACCAAGTTTGGAAAAATCAATAAAAAAAAAATAAAAAAAAATACATCAACTTTCTAAAGGAACAAAGTCTAAGCCGACCTGCCAAATAAATGTGTATTGTTTTCAATACCGCACACAGTCACACCCAGAATTGTTTGCAACTCTGACTTTAGCTGCGGAGATTTGCCAATTCAGTATTGGTTACTTGACCTCTCCCTTAATTTGTTACTTCGTCGAATTATAATAAAATTAGATGGTACCGTAAACCAGTGCTGAGTGGTGCCGTAAACAATGCAAATGTTTATTTCGTACAAGTGTTTTTTGCGATTAGGTAACTTGTCCTCATTTGGATCAACGGTCACCGTTTAATATGCAAACCATCATCAATAGAAGAATAAAGACCCAATAAGTTATTCCCCACTACACCGGTTTATAGTATACATTTTGTGTCGCGTGGATCATCTTACATTTGCAATCTGCCATTCTATATCAAACCCACGTTTAAAATATACGCAAAACGTGGGGTTTACAGTAGTGCTTTATTTTGCCACATCGTCGGTTTCTGAGAATACTGTAAACCCAGTGATTGTGGTATCGTAAACAATACAATTCTTCATACATGCTCCCAATGATACCGACAGCTAGTGCGTCAGAAGTGAGACAAAATAAGTGATTTCTCCTTAAGTTCTTTTGTCCTAACCTGTCCTTATTTAAGTATATTTGCAGCACTCATCTGAACCAGACTGTGTTTTCCAAATGTGTTATATTCTATTTGTAACACACAATATTGGTTGTAATTTCCAACAGGTACATGTAGGCCTACTTCAACATTCGGTTTTATAGCTAGAGGATTTTTGCTTAGGGGAAAGGGTCCATCTTGGAATTTCCGATTAACTTCATTGGGTCTTCATTGGGGTGTCTAACTTGGAATTTCAAACCATTTCTGAATTTTCGGATTATTTCGTCGCATAAAATCAATAAAAATACGACTAGCAACTGGAAATGTTTTTGAACATTCTGGAAGGGGTATATATGTCCCTGATATATGTTTAAAATCTCACGCGTAAACTATGACAGATATAACAAAGTTATAATTAGTTTAGTTTTATAGACCCACCCTAAATCCCCCATAGTAAACGCATGCGGCCGTAAAGCACATGGCTTTGTTTGGATACTTTCATTCCCATCATGCATAATTCTCGCTATCTGTAAAATGGTCTATAAGAGAGTTTCTCGTCGGTCATTGTTTATTTGCGTGTACGAAATGCCTTATTGTTAATTATTCCTCATCGAAAGTTGCAAAGATCTGAAAACCTAGTAACCTGACCTCCACCCATGCAACCTTACAAGTTACATTTCAAATTTTTCATTTCATTTCAAACCAACGTTTTGATGTGGACACAAATCAATGGGTTTACAGTAGGCTGTCCTAAATGTGACACAGCTCTGAATATGATACGAACTCGGAAGCATGCACGTGCTATATTTGCAACATCGTCGGATTCTGAGAATACCGTAAACCCAGTGTATTTCAAATCTTGTATGCACCTAATAATATGTTTACCAGTAGAGATCATATTCCACCGGTTTAAATCCTGCATGCATATAGGCCTATTTTAGCATTGCGCGAATATGGTTTCTATTTATGTGGAGGTTATTTCCTCAGCGAAGCGGAAATGGCCGAGTCGTTTAGAATGGACGTAACATGTTACATGTCTTTCTCTGTTGTGTCTGGTATATAAACAATATACACGAAGAACCGAAACGACGATTTATTAAAAGCTCCCACGAAAATTCACGGGATCGGAGTTTTCCAAAACATACCGCACTTGAAGAACGGGAACTCCGATATAAAACTCCGATTGAATCGGATGATTTTACCGAAGACACCGCGAAAAATCTCCGACAGAATCAGAGTTTTATACCGATGCAAAAACTCCGATTGCCATCGGTATCGGAGATCGGAAATATCCATCGGAAACACCGATCTCCGACGGAAATTCCGTCGGAATTGGACAAGCTCCCTAAGGGACCGTAGCGAAATGCAAAAACCGATACCGACCGATAGCCGATGTACATCGGGTAAATCATCGGTCGACCGATGCGACCGACAGATGGACTTAAATTACGACGCCATAACGTCATGTTTGTAAGCCAGTGCTATATGACTATCGCTCTTCGCATCCAGATAAACGTACAGGTAATAATCCGTCATCAGCTACCAACATTTGAATGCATGTGTCCACGAAGGAAACGGAGCAACTAGACGGGGAAATAACTCGCCCCGACAGTGATTTTGTGTTTGGGACGACTTGTCTCATGTGGACGGTCATATAATAATTCTTGGTTGGGATTTGTATGGGTTATTTTATTCGTATTTATAAAAAAAATCATATTGAATTCTATCTTGACTTTCATTATCACTTCAATTAATCCTTGTGTGCGGGAATACAAGGACTTCCTTGACGAGACGGCGCACGTGCATGGAAAAATGTTTTGTAAACACAATCATAGCTGTCCGCTAAATGCAGTGTTCTTATGACAAAACATTGTATAAACACAATTAATTGTCCTCTAAATTAGTCTTAAAGTGATTTGAAACACTCCGACAGGGTGATAAAATAGAAATGGAGAATAATCTAGCTCAAAGTAGTAATTTTTACAAATGTATCCAAATTGACAACAAAAGCCGTCATTCTTATCTATTAATTAAATACAGTGACGCTCGATAGTGAAATAAATTTATCTCAGATATAATTAAACTGTTGTGTCCCGAACGGCAAGTACACTGCGGCCGAACGGCATGTACACCGGGGATAGATTTCTGGTTTGTATCGTCTTTTTTTTTAGTTTAAAACAAGTATTTTATAGTAGAAATATACGAAGTTTAGTATTTTTAATTAAAGGAAATTTTAATTCGTACATAACATCGGCTTTGTGGTCATTATGACGAATCACATTTATATTTAACCCCACTGTTTCAACGATCTAACGATTTTAATGGGACTTTGTTGTCAAACATAAAAATACCGATGCATCGTTCCCGCGCGCATGCCATCACGTCGACATAAACCTGTGTGTCAATAATCCCGGATTATTTAGTGAGATTTTATTCTCTGCTTTAATTGGTTGGCTGTGGGAGGAGCTTACCGATATTTTGTTCTAATGTGGTATTCTTTGACACCATAACCGAGAATTAGTAAATTAAATTATTCCCATGTTTTATTCGAGTGGCTATTATATGGACAAATGAGCATTAAATACAAATGTAATATTCTCAATCCATATGTGGCATATCCATTGCCCAGTGAAAATTAACTACGAGCGCCCGAAACTGGAAATGTGCGACATTTTACGATGTCAGCAATTTATCTGATCTTCGATTTTGCAGACCCCCCCTCCCCCGATGCATACCAAAAGATATTCGGCATTACTCGGTTTGATGTCTGGGTGTATTCTGCACATACTCCGAACAGATTCCCAATTTGTAACATACCCGAGCTACGGGTCATAACTCTAATCCATACATGCCAAGTTTCATAAATACATTTCGGCGTATTGAAGGAACAAACACCACAGTCAAGTCGAAACGTGAAATATGTACCTATTTAAGCACTGTATCAATAAGTAATGATTGATAGTGTAGCGAACCCGAACATAGCGTGTTGGAATTGATGTTTTCAATAGTAGAATTCGGTACGATTAAAAACATTGTTATTTATTTTGTGCGCTCAATTTATTTTATTTTAAAAGTCTTTTTCTTAACGTCTAAGGGAAGCGATGCACTCAGACTGGTGCCCCGTTTCCCGGAAAGCCGATTAATTTAGCACAATTCTAATCATCCATATCCTGTCTATTGCAAATCCACATAAACAAACCATGTGGACGCTTTATTCAATTGGTGTTTAAACCATGCATCATTTACAGTCAAGTCGAAACGTGAAATATGTACCTATATAAGCACTGTATCAATAAGTAATGATTGATAGTGTAGCGAACCCGAACATAGCGTGTTGGAATTGATGTTTTCAATAGTAGAATTCGGTACGATTAAAAAAAATAGTTATTTATTTTGTGCGCTCAATTTATTGTCCCCCGAAAAAATTATTTTTGGGGGACTATAGAAACGGGGTCTGTCCGTCCGTCCGTCCGTTCGTCCGTCCGTCCGTCCGTTCGTTCGTCCGTCCGTCTAGCTGTTCGTCCGTCCGTCACACTTTTGAGTACCTTCATGGTGTAATCAACTCCTCCCACAGTTTTCATCCTAGAGATTTGAAACTTCAGAATATTGTTGCCCATATATTGAAGATGTGCAACATGTATATAGATGACGGAAAAAATATTTTTTGACAGAGTTATTAACCCTTTTCGACTTAGAAAATTTCAACATTTTTTATAATTTTCTGTATGAGGGTACCTTCATGGTGTAATCAACTCCTCCTACAGTTTTGATTGTAGATATTTGAAACTTCAGAGTATTGTTATCCATATATTGGAGATGTGCAACATGTATATAGATGACGGAGGAAAAATTATTTTTTGACAGAGTTATTAACCCTTTTCGACTTAGAAAATTGCAACATTATTTATAATTTTCAGTATGAGGGTACCTTCATGGTGTAATCAACTCCTCCCACAGTTTTGATTGTAGATATTTGAAACTTCAGAATATTGTTGCCCATATATTGAAGATGTGCAACATGTCTATAGATGACGGAAAAATTATTTTTTGACAGAGTTATTAACCCTTTTCGACTTAGAAAATTTCAACATTTTTTATAATTTTCAGTATGAAGGTACCTTCATGGTGTAATCAACTCCTCCCACAGTTTTCATCCTAGAGATTTGAAACTTCAGAATATTGTTGCCCATATATTGAAGATGTGCAACATGTATATAGATGACGGAAAAATTATTTTTTGACAGAGTTATTAACCCTTTTCGACTTAGAAAATTGCAACATTATTTATAATTTTCAGTATGAGGGTACCTTCATGGTGTAATCAACTCCTCCTACAGTTTTGATTGTAGATATTTGAAACTTCAGAGTATTGTTATCCACATATTGGAGATGTGCAACATGTATATAGAGGACGGAAAAATTATTTTTTGACAGAGTTATTAACCCTTTTCGACTTAGAAAATTTCAACATTTTTTATAATTTTCTGTATGAGGGTACCTTCATGGTGTAATCAACTCCTCCTACAGTTTTGATTGTAGATATTTGAAACTTCAGAGTATTGTTATCCACATATTGGAGATGTGCAACATGTATATAGAGGACGGAAAAAATATTTTTTTACGGAGTTATTAACCCTTTTCGACTTAGAAAATTTCAACATTTCAAAATTTCAAAAAAAATTCTTTAACAAAGCGGCATCGACTTGCCACTTTTTCAGGGGACACTGTGGTCAGCTGACCTTTTATTTTATTTTAAAAGTCTTTTTCTTAACGTCTAAGGGAAGCGATGCACTCAGACTGGTGCCCCGTTTCCCGGAAAGCCGATTAATTTAGCACAATTCTAATCATCCATATCCGGTCTTTTGCAAATCCACATAAACAAACCATGTGGACGCTTTATTCAATTGGTGTTTAAACCATGCATCATTTTATTTTGTTATATATATCCATAAAGTATTGTTTACGTATATTGCCACAAAAAGTGAGTAAAACCACAGGGGCCTGTAACGCGCTCCGCTGTCCACCCCCCTTTTGCACTGCCCATATACGCCGCTCTATATACGCGCCTTCTTCGCGTTAATGGAACATTATTTTGACAAGGGTAACTGTAGAAATTCAACGTTTCACCATCGCTCGGGAGTCGCACAAATTTAGACCATTCACCCCAGTAATGATGACGATATATACACGGATGGATCGGCAAAGAATTCATCTTTCAATAAATACCACAAACTCCTATCAGAAACATTCATACACGTTGCATTTGATAAAATTTTAACCACCGAATATTGTCTCCGGAGGGCGTAATTTTTTGGTTTGATCCGGCTCAGACAGCAATGTCGGACATGTGTCTCTAAATTCACCACCTATACAGTTTACTATCATTAAAAATGGGTCAAACGATCAACTAAATATCTGGAACTTAGTGATTTCTTGTCGGCTAATAATTTATTTACTCATACAAATCAACACATTGTCAGTAAACAATTCTAATAGAGGAGAAATCTGTCGATAATTCCAACTTTAAAAAAGTTAGAATCGAGGTCCTCATTTTAATATTCATTATGACCTGACCTCGATTCTAACACTGAGTGGTGATTGGCTGTTTCTACTATGTCAGTCATGGAAAGGTCAGGTCACAATGAATATTAAAATTAGTAACTGTGTCACTTGACAAATATCTTTTTTAAATATGTATATATTATGCTCAGCGCGATAGTCATTCGAATTGACTTTATAAGCATAGATTTCAAGGTTATATGCACGAGTATCGCTTCCATCGGTCGTTTCATCGGTCATTCTATCGGTTCCATCGGTTATTCATCTGTTCCATCGGTTATTCATCGGCGACGGATACGACGACGTTACAGCGACGTCGCCAAAACACGACTGACACCTGTGTTTTGGCGACGTCGTCGTATCAGTCGCCGATGAATAACTGATGGAACCGATAGAATGACCGATGAAACGACCGATGGAAGCGATAGAATGACCGATGGAACAGATAGAATGACCGATGGAACCGATAGAATGACCGATGAATTTATTACAATCGGTCGGTATCGGTTATCGGTCGGTATCGGTTTTTGCATTTCGCGACGGTCCCTTTTTGAGAGACAATATGCTAGGGTCCCATCAAACATCAGGTTCGTTAAACTTCAGATGTTCTGGAAACCTGCCGACCCGATGGTAAATGGATGACCTCGCCCCGGCAATAGTATAGACCACAGACACAGGAATTTGTTTTCTTTCTAGCGGTATATATTTTATTGTACCATATGGCCGATAAAGTTACAATTAGCCTTAATCAGTTAAGCAGATAGAAATATCTTGTTTTGTTATGGAATATTGAAAAAATTGAAAAAAAAATTTCAATTGATTCAGAATAGGCCTCAATAGTCTAGACTAGAGTGCATTCTTTGCTTTTGTCTTATCTGTTGTTACTTTCTGCCTAGTCTGAATCTATTGAGTTCAGTAACAATCCACATAAGGAGAACAAGTTAACATTCAACAAATAGACAAGCATAACATTGTCAAGGTACCGGTATATTAGATAAAAAGACATCACAATACCCTATAGTATGTCAAGACCAACTTTGAAGTGGTTGGTAGACACAATGTCCGAACTAGCATCAAATATGGATGCAAAATTCACCAGTACATACTGCCAGAAAACAAACCCAGCCTATTCAGGGATCAGAGAGCTAATCATACCCTCAATAATATACCAGAGTGTAATATATATGCTGGTTAAATGAGACTTAAAACACAAAAGCATATGCTTGTCTCCCTTGAACAATCTGCACCAAAGGAGGACAGAAGCACCCAAACCGAAAGAATCCTTTACATCGACCAAATATTGGACTCACCAGATTTTGAGGAAAATTTCCAATAAAGCGACTTCCTGCCAGATGCAATATATTGCACTAATCAGAATGACGCAGGTTTGCAAACGGTGGGAACAACCCCACTCAATTCTAAGGTATATACGTCTTTGCAATAAGCTCACAGTTCTAAGTAATTCAGGGTTTGCTATGCAACAAATGGCCACAAATCCTGAATATTGAACATACACAGCAGGCAAATTTGTGTAAAAAACAAGCAGATCATACAATTTCTAAAACAATCACATAATATTAACCTAAACGAGCTAAAAACCAGCAAAATATGAAATAAACCGGCAAATTTACCAGCTACCATACCACAAAAATGAATAAGCAGTAACCTTTTTAGCTCAACTTTAGTTTGAGCTATTGCCATGGTTTGGTATCCTTGGTCCATGTGTGTGTGCGTGTGCGTCCATCAACTATTTCCTTTAGCACGGGCTACAGGTCGTACCTTTGGTAACATCATTTTGAAATTTGTGATAGCTATTGACATTGACATGTAGATGGGAACAAGTCATTTTGGGGTCATTTGGCTAATAAACATGGCTGCCAGCAGCCATCTTGGATTTCAAAATTCAATCCATTAGCACGGGCTACAGGTCATACAAGTCTGTTCATCATGAAATTTGTCATGGTTGTTAATATTGACATGTAGATAGGAACGAGTTATTATGGGGTCATTCGGCCATAAAACATAGCCGTTGGTAGCCATCTTGGATTTTACTCTTTGCATGACTAAATACTTTGGCAATGGCTATGGGTCGTATGTTTGGTTGGATCAAACGGAAAACGGCCTCAACAGAAATACAATATACTCCCATATTAAAATATGGAAGTATAATAATATACCTGTAGAAACTATTTGTGATGGTTATCATAAGTAATATTGACATTTCTGAGTTCAATGGACCCATTTCTATGCGAAAATACCATTACCGCGACAATAGGTGATAAAATATCCCTAAGTCAGTCAGTTTTCAAGTTAGAGGGTTGAGACCGATGTCATTGGGGTCGTCTTTGTGCGATCTAAACTTGCATAAGTTTGAATTTTGGGCACCTCAATCTTCATGCATCTAGCCAATTTTCGCCCGATGATGCTCAAATTTCGTGTGCATCCTCGCTCGTGCATATAGACAGTTGGTTCATCACAAACCCCTTCATCCGAGCATCGGCTTGGGAGGAGTTGTGGATACAAGGATTTTTGCGTCATTTTTGAACATTCGGGGGCCGGTAACTCTGTAAATTTTCGACCGATTTACAAAATTTTCACGGCATCGTTATCGGGGTAAAATGTAGACTATGACATGTAAGTTTCGTCGCAATCGGAGAGAATTTATTTTTTACAACTTTGAACACCCCTCCCCACCGCGGTCAATAATCGGACGACGTCCATTTTGTAGAACTGCACCACGTTAAGTTGCTCTACACCATATTATTTGTCCTGTTCCTCTACCTCAATGCGTTCCAGATATACTCTACAATTGTCGATAAATGTGAGAGGCCGGTTTAAGGGCCATAACTCCATAAATGAAGCACGGACAAAATTCTCAATAACTTAATGGCCGTGTACTGTAGAATTTGTACACACGTCAAAAATTTCAGCGTTCTACATTCAGCGGTTCCTGAAATTAAGAGTAACAAACTTACCTCAGAAAGAATAATAATAATAGAGAAAAATGGAGAAAAGTAAAAGGGCGATAACTCTGTAAAGAAACGTTCTGCCTAAATTATGATGACTATATTTCCAGTAGCTCTTAGATGTCTACATTGCCAACAAATTTCGCGTTCCTAGTGCCATTATTTTTCTCAGTATGTCCAATTAAACGGAAAACGGCCTCAACAGAAATACAATATACTCCCATAATAAAATATGGAAGTATAGTTAAAATTTTTTTTTTTTATTTAATTCAATAATTTTTTTTTTTTTTAATTTATTGTTAAAGTCACAAATATTAAAGAAGCCCCCCCACACCCTTGCCCATTGGTGCTTCTAGCATCAATTGTTTTAAATTTATTTCACAGTCACAATACAATACACCCTGTGCATATGCTAGAATGCTATTTATCCCACATGGTTGTTATTAATAACAAGACAGGTTTGCCTTAATGACTACCATTTATTAATCACTAAATCAACAGGTAGTCGGAAACGTGTTTATGGACCTCCAGTTTCTTGTCATTGGTGAAGGCCCTTTTTTGGTACCACCCAAGCGCCAACCACGGAGTCCTGGCAACGATCACCTATCTAGTCCTGAAAGACACTAAGCATAGCTGTTAGCATCAGGGATGCCTCCCCCAAAACGGAAGGAGGAAAACTGGGCGGGAGGGTGGGACGCTAAATAATTGTCGACTGATCCGAGCGAATGTTCTGACGAAAAGGCTGTATGATGTCCGTGTGATTACCCATGTGACCTGACGCCAGACGAAATAGTTCCCCCCCTCAATCTCGATGGGCTTTGTTCCAATGCTTTAGCATATACTCGTCCCTTTTGGACAAACAAAGGCATTATCTCAATTGACAATTAGTGAAGTGAGGAATAGAAGCTGGCAAATTGATTGTCTTGATTTCCATATCGCTCCGCATGTACTGCAGTACGTGATTGAATATATGCAGTACTGTCATATCTATTTATAGCCATCGTGGGTTTTCCCTTCCAATATATACATGTAGCACCCCGTGGGATAAATGATCTGCTTGCTAGCTTATGCTCTGGCATCTCTGTTCTCTTACATTGAAAATAATACAGGTCAGCATACCAGTCTGCTCTGTTGATAATTATCCACCTGTCAAATTTGACAGTGCAGTATCAACAAGCACACAGCTCTCTCTAGCCAGACCAGAGAGTTTAGAGTTTTAATACTTCCTTTCAGTGAATTAATTTCTACCCTATGAATGGTTCTGTAGTTTGTGTGGACCACCTTTTGTTTCTAATAGAGACAGCTTTAAAAGTTTCAGCAGAATCAGCCACTCACTCCAAAAACTTTAACCCCCTCCATAAGACAAACTATTCGAGTTGTTGAGTTCCAGTTTGGTACTGATTATAGTTTTAAGCTCACCTGAGGCAAAGACTCGAGTAGAGCTACTGGGTATAGTCGTCACTCCTTTTCCATCTGTCCATCAAAACAAATTTTGTACATCTTCTCCAGACCCATAAGACCGAATGGGTTCATATTTAGCGCGGATGTACCCTAGGTGACTCATATTCAGATTTGCTAAAATGAGGTCACCAAGTCAAATAGTTTCAAAGCCAGGGCCATAACTCTTTCCCTCTATTGTAATTCTTAAAACAACTTCTCAAGAACCATTGGGCCTATTAAGCTTATATTTGGTATAGAGGGTCCTTGGTTTACTGGGGTTCAGATTTCAATTGGGGACACTGGGGCAACCATGGGTCAGGGTCAACGTCTTTAATAAAATTTTTTTTAGATTTAACTCCTTGTTCAATAAAAAAACAATATTTTTAAATGATAAAAAAACATTTACATTTTACTCCTTGCTCATTTTTTTGTTTTGTTTATGAAATATGTTTTTTAAGTTTAAATTACAATTTAGAAAAATTTATTACGTTATAACAACATACTGAATATTGTAGTCTTCAGTGTCCCAGTCTTCTCCATCTTTACAGTCTGGTGAGTGACCCCACAGTCATTGACTGTCTTGTTACTCTTTCCACAACTAAATCCTTTGGCACGGGCTACAAGTTGTACCTTTTGTCAGATCATTATGAAATTTGTCATGGCTGTTGTCATTGAATGTAGATGGGAACGGGTCATTTTCGCGTCATTTGGCAAAAAAATGTGGCTGCCAGCAGGGATCTTGGATTTTAAAATTCATTCCATTAGCACGGGCTACAGGCCGAACTGTTCGTCTGATCATCATGAAATTTGTCATGGATGTTAATATTGACATGTAGATGGGAACGAGTCATTTTGGGGTCATTCGGCCATAAAACCTGACTGCTGGCAGCATCTTGGATTTTACTCTTTGCATGACTAAATACTTTGGCACCGGCTACAGGTCGTACCTTGGATCGGATCATCATGGAATTTGTCATGGATGTTAACATTGACATGTAGATGGGAATGTGTCATTTTGGGGTCATTCGGCCACAAAACATGACTGCTGGCAGCCATCTTGGATTTTACTCTTTGCATGACTGAATTCTTTGGCAGGGGCATCAAGTCATACCTTTGGTCTGATCATTATGAAATTTGTTATGGCTGTTGACATTGGCATGTAGATGGGAAACGAGTCATTTTGGGGTCATTTGGCAAAAAACAGGGCAGCCAGCAGCCACCTTGGATTTCAAAATTCAATCCATAAGCACAGGCTACAGGCGATTTATTCGTCTGATCATCATGAAATTTGTCATGGATCATAATATTGACATGTAGATGGGAATGAGTCATTTTGGGGTCATTCAGCCATAAAACTTGGCTGCCGGCGGCCATCTTGGTAAATCCTTTGGCACACCCAGTTGCCTGAGATATTTTGTTCTGTTATCTAGCATTCAGCCATCGTCCAGAATATGCGATTTTTTTAAATATTTTGACGGAGGTTTCAACGGTAATTTAAGGCATTTCCAGGTGAATTTCGGACCTTTTTTTGTTTGTTTCCTGAGAGTTCTATGCGCACGACCTTTTTATGCTGTGCGTGCGATTAATTATTTCATAACTTCGCCATTAAACGTTTTATAATAAGAAATATTTGGTCAATTCGGTCAGAACTGTACTATAAACAAACCCTGTTATTTGTTCACTTCAATATGTAAACAGAATGCTTGATCTCACGAGAAATAGCTCCCATCTATAATGTAAATAATCAATTCGTAATAAGGTGAAGGAGATGCCTACGAGAATAGAAACAAAACACATGTGGTATTATCGATAAAGCAATTGATAATTATACTGATATCTGTTTGGTATATAAAGCACAATTGTTTTTGCACATTCACAGGCTAATATTTTATAAGTAATTGGTCATACATCTATGTATAATAATCAAGAACTTTTGACATAAGACAAGGTGAATAATTTATTAAATATTGCCGTTATCAATTATCTTTGTACGAACCGGTTACGTATGCTCGGAAATGTCAGGGGTCAAGAGAGATAACTTTCCCGTTTGTCAAAACTGAAATGAAATTTGTAAACAAACACGATTAGCTTGCATTTTAACGAGGCGAGCTTCAATTAAATGAAAGAAGCAAAAACAACCTATAACTCGAATAGACACTCCCCTTTTACCAAATAATTTCATTTAATTGCTTAAAAACTGTCGAGGAGGACAAGACTTTTATAAAATTTTAATCGACATTCCAACTTCTACTGTAGCACACAAAAAATGGCAAGTGTTATTTCCCGACAACATAATTAATTGGTGCAAACTGGATAAACTTCCATTTCTCACGACGCCGGACACAAAGCTGCAATGGCTACAATTCCGAATAAATTCACGAATATTATCAACCAACAAGTTTCTCAAAATGTCCAATTTACGACAAGATGATAAATGCGACAGATGTAAAAGCGAGACAGAAGACATCTCCCACATATTTTGGAACTGTGTTCACGTTCAGAAATTCATTAAGGAACTCAGCGATTGGGGTAAAATTAACAGCATTGATCTCTGTCCCCAACAAACGACAATGATTCTCGGCTCTTCACCAACGGATCCTAACTTTACAACTAACATGCTATGGCTCCTAATTAAACAATACATATATAGGACTAAATTCAAGCCAATTAAATTATCGCTAAATGTTTTCCTCAAAGAGTTGAATTATAGATACCAATGTGAGAAGTATACCGCACGATGCCAATCGAAACAAGAAGAATTTACGAAAAACTGGTTCCTTTTATAAAAGGCTTTACATGTGTAACATAATTTTATACCCACAAGTCAACAATAATCAACTTGAGTGTCCTGGAAATGATCTCTTCACCAACTCGAAAACTCACTTAGTTATTCTAACCGGAAATACGATATCCCCGGCAATATCACAATGCCGTCTATGGTTAGATGTCGTACCGATACGCCGTACACAGGAAAAAAGTTGAAATATTTAAAATCTGAATTAATATATTAATTTGAACATATATTCCATTAATTAAAATTTACATGTCAGTCACTGGGAGTGCATGTGGTGTACGAAAGACGTGTAAATGAAGCGAGCGAGATGTGAGCGAATTGGAAGAATGTCACTTGATATATAATAATATGTACCTCTGTTTATGTTTACATTCCTTCATTGATGTATGTTTATTCCAATAAAAAAAAAAAAAAAAAGAAAGAAAAAAAAAAAGAAGCAATGCTATATAAACTATTTGTTATGGACTCAGCCATTGTATCTGGTATATGTCAACTATTATATAAAGGTCTCTTTACGTGGTAAAAATGTAAAGTGAAAGTGAAAATTCTATCATATTCAGAGAATCCTATTGAAAGTGAAAGTACAATTCTGTGAATTCTGCAGATTCAGAGAATACTATTGAAAGTGAAAGTACGATTGAGGAATTTTATCAGATTTCCCGACTCAGCTCGGTTTTGTGGTCATAGGCTATATGGGGCCTATATGACCACGAAAACTGGTCGAATCACGATACATGCATCAGTACAAACACATTGTGTAAATAACACGTTTGTCCACCATTCGCGTAACAGAATTCACACAAATTACATTTTACGAGTTTTATAAAAGCCATAATTGTTGGATTCATCCGACGATAAGCTTTATTAAGTAAATTCTCCCAACCTGCCTGAACCTGCAAGTATATCTGTGTCACACGATTCGGTCGATTTGCTAAATTCTGTAAATAAACATGTATTTTGTAAACCATACTCTCCTAGCTGGAAGAAATAATGATATATATAAATATAATTATATTAGTTACTTTCTAATATGTTTTACCATATTACCCACGATGGATATCGGCCAATTACATAATGATAAAAACTAGGAACTATTTGTTTATAGTGCGCAAGAATATACGGTACGTTGGAATGTTGTTTTTATTTTGCACGCAACTGCAGGCAACTGCATGAATTAATTGTGGTAGCGCCAGTTCATTCTATGATTTTGAGCAGTCAATGACATCACACACGGCTTGTATCGCAACTGTGGTAATGATATAGATGTTTTTTATACAGGGGGGGGGGGGGGAGGGTATACTGGAATCAGCTTGTCATGCATCCGTCCGTCATCCGTGGACACAAATTTGTCCGGAGTTTTTCTCAGTCGTTTTTTGATAATTTTCTGTGAAACTTGGCACCGACATCAACCACCATGTGCACCTGCGATTATGACGTCTGTCTGACTTTTTTTGGTGGAGTTATCCCCATTTTTCCACATTTTTTTGCAACATGTATCATTTTGTCCGACCTTTTATTCCTACATTTTTAGGTAAATTTGTTTTAAACTTGGCACAGATATTTAGTACCATGAGAACCTGTGCACCTGCGATTATGAAATCTGTCCGACTTTTTGTGTGGAGTTTTTCCCCTTTTTCGATTTAGAACATTTTCGCAACATGCATAGTTTTGTCCAAGCTTTTATTCCTACATTTTTCAGTCAATAGGTTTAGGGTTAGGGTTGTGCACCTGCAATGGGAATCTGTTATTTTATTGTTTTAACTGAATGTTTACTGACATGACGCCCGTTTAAAAAAATATCCATATTATGTAATCAGTCTGTCCCCGTCTATATGTCAACATTTTGGTTTCCGGATGATAACTTGAGTTTGGATTATTTGATCACAACTAAACTTGGTATGTGGCTCAGTCATACCAAAGTACATGTCAATTTCGAATTTGCATGGGTTTGGTTCAATGATTTTTTTTCCGGAGTTGTGGGCCTTCTTTGATAGTAATTGAAAGATGACAACACCCTACAGGCAACATCCCTCATTCGATTGTCACCAAACTTCATATGGATCTTTGAGATGTCTTCTTGATGGGAGCGATCAAATGTTCCCTCAATAATGCTCCACTAGCGCTGCTCAACCATTATCTATATTACTTAATGTATTTAATACTTAGTCATTAACTTTCTGAGTTCCGAATCGCTCCATTGACTCATACACATGAAATTATCCCCTATCCAGTTGAGCTACAGTGTCATTGACACTTTAATTTAAATTCCCAACCCTAGGTCTCCTTGGCATAACATGACATGGATCTCTTTTGAATTTGGGATATAAAAATACCTGGGTGAACAGGAAGTGCAGTAAATATATCAATCAAAGAATTGTCAATGTGCTCATCAATATGCTCATTGAAATATCACTCAATTTACCTTATTATTTGATAATTTAACATTTTGTTTTTTAATTTCAGGCCAGTATTGCCTTAGCACAGTTCCATTGTACAGATCGTCCAAATAGAGAACAAAGATTCTACCTGAATAAGCTTGTGCAGGATACAAGTATGTTAATCAATGCAGCCCCTGATATTGGCATTTTTCTTCTACAGCATTTCTTTAGAATTGCATGAAATTCTATTTTGGCTAATTCAACAGCTTTTTCTATGTCGTAGCTAATTTCTAGGGTTGATAAATGTGTATCAACAGATTCAAAATAATGAATACGCTTTCTGTATACTGTGTCATTTTTATTAGTTAAACAAAAATACTAGTTTTTATACCCCCCGCAACAAATTGTGGGGGTGTATACTGGTATCAGCTTGTCCTGTGGACACAATTTTGTCTGAGCTTTTATTCCTACATTTTTTAGTAAATTTTGCACAGATATTTATTACCATGAGAACCTGTGCACCTGCAATTGTGAGGTCTGTCTGACTTATTTTTTTTAGTTATATCCCCTTTTTCAATACAGGGGTATACCTTTGTCTGAGCTTTTATTCCTACATTTTTTGGTCAATTGTTTTAAAACTTTGGACAGATATTTATAATCATTGGAATCTGTGCCCTGCGATTATGAGGTCTGTCCAACTTTTTTTTGTAAAGTTATCTCCCTTTTTCAATACAGGGGGTATATCTTAGTCCCACCTGGGACAGGCCCATCTCTAGTTATATCTGCAGTGTGCACAATACTCAAGCCACTATCCAATGCATCACAATTTTTGTTGCAGCTTAATTTTTGCAGAAAACAGCATTTGATTTGCAATGTTGTGTGGTGTTTATCTTGATGTAATTTTGAGAAATGGGATGAGGAAATATTTTCAAACATATGAGAGTTAAATCCTCATTGTTGCTCACTAAAAACATAATAATTATATATAAATAAAACAGACTAAACTTAGATACTAAGATTATTACTTCAGGCCAAAAAAAAAAAAGGGTTTTGTTTCTCAGGCATCGCCGAATTGATCAAATGGCCCGTGTTGGACCATTTTATTTCAATTTTGGATTTCAATTTTTCACCATAGTTGTAAACCGGTACGTAACACGAAAAAAGTAAACTGTCACAAGGAAATTAGTTATATTTCAAATATCGAGTAGGAGCTAAATACAATGGTTTATACAAAAACCATAGGCAACAATAACTATCAGTCATATTGTCACCACAGGCTGTCCAAACCCCCTAGTTTATTGGCCAAATGTGTTGAAATATTTGAATAAAAGATCAGTAGGAAGTTGGATATTTGACCTTTGCACAGTAAGAAAATAACGCTGTAAGATAGAGTTTTCCCCCTTGCTACACTATTGCGATAGAAGTTAAGCAAACCCAATATTTATTCCCAATCCAATTAATACAAAAATTGTCCATTATACGAATCCAGCATGAAGTCAACTCCGTCTGAGGAATGGCTTTTGAATTAACACCAATCTGTTTTGATTGGTACCGTGAACAAAACAAAGAAAGCATGCAGAACTGGGTATAGCACGTGACATGACCTCTGCCCATGACGTAATTATCACTGGATACTGCTAGAGTAAACTTAACACTGAGTGTGACAATGTGTCTTTGCCAACAGCGGCCCCTTTGATGTCGGTCCCCTTTTATGTCGCTTAAATTGCTACTGTTATAAAAGTTGTTGTATCAACTGTATATTGTGGTGTTACATGCTTTTAGTTCATCAACTTGAGATCGAAGAAAGATGATCTGTTGTAATTTGGTTTATATACAAAGCTTCAATGTTCCTGATTGTTGTCCCAAATGCAAAGAATTAGCTACTTTTCAGTAATAAACATACAAATTTTCTCTCGACAGGGCGCTGGGTATGTGCTTCCCAAATACGGCCACTTTCCCCCAACCCCTAGCAGAAACCCTGATGTACGGGTAGTACACTGTCATAATTTGTCATTCTTTATATCAGATTAAAATAATTTCTATCCATTACAAAGTTCTTCCTAAATTTTCTGGACCTGGGAAGGTTTAATAACTCATGTTTACCATGAGTTTCTGGGCAGAAAAAAATAAAAATAAAACCCTCGCTTTTGCATTGATTAAAAAAAAAATTGCCTGAGAATCAAATATATTTTTTTTTTTGGCCTCATATACAATTTTTTAGATTAACATTGAATAATAAGAAATAGTGGAAATATGTAAAATTAAATCTGCTTTTATCTTCAGAGTTGGATCCAGACGGATATACTCAAACCCCGGTTAGTATAAATGAACTCAGTTTAATCGTTTTTTATCGAAGCTTTGAAGTTGACATGTTATTGTCATCTGTACACTTTCCGTAGTATGTCATTTGCATTTACCATCTCCAGAGGTCATAATTCTTGTCATAATGTTGTGCAATTGCCCAGGAAGGTTTCTATTTCCAATGTTTCCAATTTATGTCATATTTATGTTTAACGTCTTCGGTGGAGGTATAGTCATCACTTTCCGTCCGTCGTCTGTCCGTCGATTCGTCCATCTGTCCGCTGTCTGTTAACATTATTGGTTTCCATCGATAACTCCAGTTTAGATTATTGGATCTGAACAAAGTTGGTATGTTTATTTCCCAGCTAAAAATACAGGCCAAGTTCGAATATGGGTTCCATCCAATTATTTTTTACATGGGCCTTTTTCGACTTAGAATTTGAACGATTTCATAACATTTCGGTATCCGACCGATAACTCATGTTTGGATTATTTTATTTGAACCAAAGCTGGTATGTGTGTATCCCAGCTAAAACTACAGGCCATGTTCCAATATGGGTTCTGTCCAATTATTATGCCCCCGACTTGAAGTCGGCGGGTATATAGTCGACGTCTCCGTCCGTACGACCGTACATCCGTACATCCGTACGTCCGAATGTCCGTACAAACATTTTGCATTATTGTTCAGCAACCGCTGAGCAGATTTAGCTGATATTTGGTATGGTGATAGAGCAGCATGGGGGAACAGCTACATGCATAGCGCGGATTTCGTCCACCCATTTTCACCAGAGTTATGGCCCTTTTTTGACTCAGAAAATTCAATTTTGTCCGTCCGTACAAACATTTTGCATTATTGTTCAGCAACCGCTGGGCAGATTTAGCTGATATTTGGTATGGTGATAGAGCAGCATGGGGGAACAGCCCTTTTTTTACTTAGAAAATTCAATTTTTCTCTTGTTTTTTTTGGTTTCCAGATGATAGCGTGAGCTTTTGTGGTACGATTGCAAATCCCGTATTTTTGTTGATCAGTTATATGAAAATACATGTCAAGTGCGAAATTGGGTATGATCTGATGATTTTTGCCAGAGTTATGGCCCTTTTTTCAACTTAGAAAATTAGAATTTTTGCTTGTTTGGGTTTCTGGATCGCTTGTTTTTGGGTTTCCGGAATTTCTAGTACGAACTTCCTTTGGAATGGTCATATAGACCTCCTCGGATATCCGCAGTTTCGTCCATGCTTAATCCGAATTGCTACGGTCGGGGGGCAAATTAGGGCTGGACGATATTAACGAAAATAAAAACTGCGATTTTTGGAAGTTAAAACCGCGGTTAACGATATAATCGCGTTTTTTTTTAAACAGATACAAGAAACTGAAAACAATTTCTCACTGTTCGCTAGAATCACATCGTTGTCATTAATTTTGACAAGTTGACGTCGGGAATAACATACCCGGTACACAACCACGCAACCAGTGACAACCTCATGCTCGATCAATATTCGGAATGAAAAGTAAATTCACTGGTTAAATTCCGCTATTCGGACAATTTCGTTCTGGTGACTGGACAAAATCTGGTATATACCGGTAATAAATAAAACCATTATCTCGTCTATGCCAAAACTAAAAGTGTTCTATACTATAGTATCCTTTTCTAACTCGATATGTTCAACTATGTTGAGTAAATATATACGATATTCCCGATGACACTTGCGTCGCTTGACAACTGGAAATGTGGTTTACCGTCAAGACAAATTTGACAATGAGGTTCAGTCTTTAGCGAAGTCCAAACACACGTAGTACATAACTTTTGGAATTCGGCCAAGCAAGGACACCATGTATTGTTGGGCGGGTTTGAAGCCCTAATTCTATACAATTGGTTTTAACCAATCGCAGTGAGTGGTTTCTTCTAGACGAGAAGAGGGCGGTATCTTCGCCCATTTATTATTTTGATTGCCGGTGCATGTACATCATTGTACTGAAGGAAGAGGCGTGGCATAACTGACATTCATATCGATCTATCACCTGATCAGTCATCGATTCATTTGGTGAATTCTCTTGTAATAAATATTTCGCAGGGAAGTCGGAGGGTTTGTGTAATATTGTGAGCGAAAGGGGGATGTATTGTGGGTTTTCATATTCCCCCAATTTCGTTAGTCGTTCTAACGTTGTTTACTATGATGATTGAATATTGAAAAATTCAGGACATGGGATTTAGTTGGAATTTAAAACTTAAATAACTCTATTTAGGCTTGAGTTAAACTATTTATTTGTATATACGCTTATGATTGGATGGCACCCACTGATTGCCTACGATATTACGATTATTTTAGATTAGACGATATTACTGACATTATTGAAATTTTAACCGGGTATTGTCGATTAATCGGGAAACCGCCCGGCACTAGGGCAAATGCCACGCGACAGCGTACCTCTTGTTTTCACATGAGTTACGGCCATTTTTTTTACTAGAATTTGACCGCATTTTGGCATTGCAATTAGGGGTATATCAGATATTCTTTATAAGCTCAAATTATTATTTTATTTGTGGTAGCACAATTCAAAATGACTAAACAGCGTATTTTGCCCCACCCTAGCGGTGCTCTTGTTAAGCTTTGCACATTGCACAGATATTGGATACCATGGAACAGGGCCCAAGCTAGGGTTTGAAAACATGGAGAAGTGACTTTAGGGAGACTTCAGCCCAAAATAGGGAAGTGGGGAGACATAAGAAAAACATGAGAACCACTTATTTCAAATATCGCTTTATTTATAACATCAATAAAAAGATAAAATAAAAAATATATCTAAAACTTTTTGACTTTATCTGAAGAAATTAGCCAAATTGTTATTTGAAATTTGTGGAAATATCATTTAAGCAAGACAATTAGCAAGTTACAGTAGTAGTTATTTTTTTTAACTTAAATGGAAGTAGTATTGTAATACATTATTGAAGTATTATTTCCTAGACTGGAACTTGGAAGATACGTTTGTACAGTCTGAATCATGATGCATGTAACTTTGTAAGTTTAATTTGGTCATTTCTGTAATGTGGGTGTCCGCTAAAGTAAACAATAACGGCTAACAAAGGAGTTGCAAAAGCTTTTAGTTCTATTTCTAAAGCTTTTATTATATTAACCCTTATTCCAACGTATCGTCTTTTGACGTCTTTTGTTGTAGCGTCCATATCGGCTTTTGACGTCTTTTGTTGTAGCGTCCATATCGTCTTTTGACGTCTTTAATTTTTGCATTTTCAACACTCTGATTTGAGACTCGAATAAAGAGTAATAATGACGATTTACATTGATTGTGTTTTGTTCTGCTGATGGTTAAGATCATGAAGGGCACATATTAAATCCTTTCTTCCTTTGCTAGGCTTTAGATTTGCAAATTGTTTACTTAGAATACTGTTTTGGCCGACAAAATGAAAACAAACGAAATAGAAACACGTGGTTTCGACTAAAACGAAAGTTGTTGTCAGAGACGCTTCCTTGTAGGCCCCTGCGAATCGGATTTTTTCTATTGAATCGAATACCGTTTTGAATCAGGTAAATGGTATTCGATTTCGAATCGAATTTGAATCGAATCAGACATTGTGTTGACATGTGAGGAGTTCATAAACAAAAGTAAATACTAATGAGAGAATTCATCGTACACACCGGCATTAATCCCTTGTGTGGGTTGTGGGATTGTCAACTGGACTGATTCATTTTATCCACGGAAACAGCCGAATATGGACGATGTAATATGGAAATAAGTTGGGTTTACTCAAAATCGGGAATGACACATCGGAACGAGTCATTTGCACCGCTGATGGTGGTTGTTGTAGCTATATTATATCTATGTTATAATTGATATCACAACTTTTGTGTCCGACTAAAAGGTTCAAGGAACAGTCGTGCTGTGAGCATAAGATTATAATCAAATGGCGATATCAATTCAAATCTTGATAGTGGGAAGCATATTTAATAGCTCAGAGACTAGTATGCCGATCTGTGGGGCAGAAAATAAATTGATTCAACAATACCATCGTTATCTAAAGGTGCTCAGTCATCACCTTGTTTCTAGCATTATAGACCCCATGTGACGGCACAATAGTGTTATTCCGTCAACGGGCGAGCCGATGAATCGTGTGTGTGCGACAGGAAACTGGTAAAAAAGCTGACCGTAAACGACATCATTTGATTCAACCGTCGGCGAGAATGCCGCGAGATATTCGATTCGAAAACAACTAAACAAGATTCAAAATAAAATCGAATCGAATCGCAGGAGCAATTCGAAATTTCGAATATTCTCAGGGCCCTACAAGTTCCTTGTTGATTGCGTTATGCATGGCCGCGAGGGTAATCTATTACTGGCCCTTAATTATACGATTGTGTTACTATAGTGTACATATATTGTTTTTATGCCATAGGTACATACATATTGACCGCACTTATGAATATTATTACTTGATAATGTTACATGTATTTCTGTTTCTCATACCACAATGTTTATTGTGTTTTTGACATCTACCTGTTAGGCCAAAAAAAAAAGTGTTTTGGTTCTCGGGCAATTTTTTTTTCAAATCAATTAGGGAGGGAGGGTTTTATTTTTATTTTTTATTTTTTTCTGCTCATAGTAAGCATGGACAAAGATACCTTCCTCTGTCTAGTAATAACCAGAAAGGTAGAGGGAACTGTTATGCATATAAACTCATTTAGTCTTATATTAAAATGACATTGTACTACCAGTGTATGACTGGGATCACCTAACAATATATAATGCCCCTGACATTAACTACTGTTATTGTTGTCTAAAAACTGATACCTCCCCATTCTAATATGTGATCCTGAATTTAGTCCTGTGCCTTTCAATTGTATAAAGTTACAATTAGTGTAAGTTGTTCACAATGACTAACTGTAAGAAGAGCATGAGGATCAGCTAATCATTTTCTTAATTGTAGTCATCTACTTCATGTTGTAAGCCTGCAAGTCACTTTTTTAACACATTACATGTTAGAGCTCAATGCACACTAATATTCAACACATATCTGCTATGGACATGTTGATAAAATCAACAAAACAAAAATAATTTAAGTTTTTTTGTCATAACATCAGGCTTTGCAATAAAAAGGCATAATGCGGCCCTTTTTATGCGGCGGGGCCTGAGAACCAAGTTTTTTTTTTGTTGGCCTTACTATGGTGTTTTATGTCAATAAATCTATCTTATCACATATAATGAAGGCACATATTTCCACCTTACCTTCCTAAATATTAAAAAATGTTGACATAGAGTATGTTCTCAGTCTCGTATTGGCTGACAAAATGAAAACAAACGAAACAGAAACACGTGGTTCACTGGTAGCGAATTTTCGACAAAGACGAAATTTGATCAATATTTAATGTAGGTGAACTTCTCCAAAAACCAAATGTTGTGAAACATATTCATTGTCACAATTGTTGTTTAATTTGAGAACTCGAACATTGCAATTCCCAATTGATGACTCATAGTGGATCTTTCTGCTTTTATTGCACAAATTTACTCTGCGAAATCAGGTTATGTCGGAGCATTGGAATATTATTTCCGGTTGTAATGTAACTACGGACGCGGCTGTTGTTGTGCTATCGGCTGGAATCTGAACACATAATTAAAACTTTTTTATATATAGTATCTACAAATTTAGTATAATAAATTGATGAGATATTACTTTTATATATCCATCTGTTCAAGATATCAAATATACCGCGCAAAAGACTATCGACCCTGATCGATCAAGAAAGAAATCAATAAAAAAAAAAGTAAATATCTCCTGGTTTGACATCAAGTCAGCCCAATGCGGGTGCTTCTAAATAAAGGCGAGTTTACAGTTGACATGCAGATATCTCAAATTCATCTTGGGAAGCTTCTTTGTGTGTATGCATATATAATTACCGGGTATAAAGTAATAGGGTACTTATATCAACGCAATGTCGATAAAACAAAGAATATCCCAAGCGACACATTCGAGCACCTGCTGGCGACGTCTTACTAAGTTAGCCCACTGCCATTTCGAACAATTCGCGCTCGTTTTCTGTCATCTAATTAGCATCAATGGGGAAACTCCACCCCTAAACTTGAGCCAATGAAATCAGTTCAAACTTCTAATCATTGATGTCATTGGTTGTCAATGAAAACATTCTTAAAATCAACATAAAGTGACCTTTGAACATGTGGTTTTTCAACGAAAATTTACAAACTTTCACAAAGCAACGTGACATAATTGCTAATAATTTGCGCTTTTATCGGAAGTCTTTTTACGACTTTTGTCAAATCATGGTTTATATGATTAATGCACATTAATTATATAAAGACATTTGGTTTAATTATTTTATTTATAATACGCTTTTTTGTTTTCAAAAATCATGAATTGTTTTTTTTCAATCAGGACACGAGTCTGTGGGTAAACAAACTTAAAGGACATACTCGCATAGGCGTACCGTAAATTTGCATAAAATGTCATTTTTGACTCACATGTGTGATAAAATGAAGATAAACGGTTGTTTATATGCACATATTTAGTTCATCTACTGGTTTATGTTTCCATTATCGTATTCACAGATGACACTTAAGTGAAAGCATGTTTGTTGTTGCATATCGGATGATACACATGGCACATATACCTGTGGCTAGTGTGGCGAAACACCCAATGATATTATAACGTCAAATTCCTGTTGGCTAACGTAATTACCTTCATACCTGGTGACGTTGGCTATATGACGTGGTTTAACTACATGTACTGTTGGGAAAAGGGTTAATGGCCTCCCTAAATTAATGCCAACGTCAATGGTATAATCCGTTCAAAGCAATAAGCTTGACAAGTGGGTGCTGCTATTTATTTACGGAAGCGGTCTCTTCCAAAAGTGTGACACATTGCTGAAACGAACTTCCGAAAGCGCCTAGTACATACTATGATAATGTCGTAATTGTTTTATATCAGAAAAGCGGGATGGCAGTCTTTTATTAATTTATAAACTCATGTATAAATGGTCTGATTATTTCTGATGCTAGCGATAATGACTTTCGATGGTTAGATATATAATCTTCTGATAATCCCGGTGATTATAGGTGACTTCAAAAAGATCGTGCCGGGGTGGAATTTGAACAAATTCTTTGATCAGAATGGGATATTTTAAGGAATTGATTTGCCAAATGGTTCAGTGAGATCGGACAACAACATATGACAGATATAATTTAATATATTTTTAGGCGAAACAAGTCAAATTTCCACCGTTAAATGTCAATTTGGTCAAATTTGGAAGGCGACTTCGTTTCGCCTCGCGGACGTCCGAGGGCGAAGTTGCCAGCCCGAAGGTGAGAACTTCGCCCGAGTCGCCTCCTGTCTTGGGACCTGCCATGGAACCTACACATATTCTCAAAATTAGTGTCCTGTTTAATGGTCCTCAGCCGTTAACAATGCGGTTGTAACGTCAACTCAACTTGGTCATTGCATTGATAATGCATTGAGTGTTTGTTTGGACCACGTTGAAGTTTAACGCAGACCGCATTGAAGTTTAACACGTGCTCGGGAGTCAACAATGTCGCATAATGTCAGCATTGAATTGCGTTAGCCTATTTTGTAGTATCTTTTAATTTTGTTTTATTTACGTTCACATTTCAATAATTCCGTGTTATTTTCCAACTCCTGGTCTCAGTTCGGACGCCGTTCAAAATGATGTTGGAAAAATACCAAAGACAACACAATAAATAAGCCCTTTAAGGGAAATAAGTCATCCTGTTCCTGGTTGATGTTATATAAATACTTATGCGGAAGCATTGGAATGCCCAGTCGTGACCGAGAATCAACAACATATCAGCATCACCGCCCTAATTAAATGTCTGACACACTATCAAAGGAAGACACACCTGTGCATTGTTGGTAAGAAATTAGGAATGTCAATCTACTTGGGAGATGCCCACATATGCGCAGTACACAACAGAGAATCAACATTTCAAACCAACACACCAAATTGGCCTTACTGTCAATCAATACAGAAGACAAGATGAGGAGTCATCTTCATCAAATTGCAATGCTGTAATATAATAGCTTGCCCCAGAAAGCTGCAGCTGCAGAATGGCCTTTGAACTTCAAAAGACGAGACTATATCGCAACTCGAGCACATGGTCAATAGAGTTTCACGATGGGGAAATTATGGTTTTTTATGCAAAGTCACCAAGGCACCGATCTCTGAATAATATTTTACAAACTTTATGCATGTATATAATTATGCCGACGACAGGCTAATTAAAGTCAGAATAATCATTAGTCATGGTATTCTTCAGCATAAACAACAAATCGTGTTTATTTTATAATTAGTGTTGGTTTATTTAAGATATGGTATGCGAGGTATGAATAACAAGCGTGTGTGTGAAAATTTGTTTTTTCATGGCGTTTTTCGTAAGGATATGAACACTCTTTATGGTTACAAGCTATAGAAAACAGTTTCGGCTGACACCAGAAAACGATAAAAGGAGACAATTACTCAATTTGTACATACATGACCGAACATACAAAACAGACAAGAAAGTTATATGCATGTGCGGTTCCTTACATTAATATGTTTCAAACCACGAAAACACTAATTAATCTGAGAAATGTACAGTTCTGTTCATCGGTTTGCATATTCTACTCTCACCACCCCCACACACATACATAGTGTATCGGGATTCTATCGGAGCTTGCTTTCATTTCGGAGTATCATAATCCGAAAACAACACCGCATGCTGTTTGGAAAGTTTCTGTAGTGCTTATATTTTTTTTCTCCACTATCTCAATATTTTAAATAGAATATTTGTAACCCAGTCAGTTGAATAAATATATGTCTGGCCTTGTCTCACTTTCTTTGCTCTCATTATTCTTTATTTTTATGACTGAAGAAAATGGTGGGTATACTAGATTACAAGCATCCAATCCTGAGGCAGGACCATCTGTCCGTCCAAGCAGATATCTCAACCACAGGTTGTCGGCTCTCAATGAAATTTTGTATGAATGTTCACAACTATGACGATATTCATTAAAGTGTCCAAGCGTTTTGTTCGATTTTTCCATTCTAGAGTTATCTGCTGTATTAAGGTATAAGCATAATACTAATTCATAATGAATTTAAGTATATAAATATAAATTATAAACTGCAGGTTCAACGTGGTCATGGGTTTTGACATGGAGATGTCACGGTCAAAATTCCTAGATCAATTAACCATTCAGTCCTGAATAGATTCTATTATTCTGTCTTAAAAGTACACAATGAAATGGTCTAATCTTTTATTGTTTAGACAGTATAATTCAAACGGCAGGCAAAGAGACACCATAAGGTTTCCTTTCATTTCAGTTGTAGGAATAAATAGGTAAGTAATAACAATCAGGGAGAGTCATTGCAGTTATCAAATCATAAATATTATTTTTAAAATTCTGAACTAACTTTATGCTAACATCTGGATTCTTTACAGTTGCATGTTGCTGTGCATTACAAACAATTTGACATACTAATGAACAAAACCACCAAAAAACTACTTGAAATCATGTGGACTCGCTTTGCAAGGTTTGTATTAAGAAATAGCAGAGTAATGCCTGGAAATTTTATTTCTTGAGTAGTTTTATTACGATCAGTATATAATGATAGGGAATATACTGAGAAGAAAAATGGCTGAATTAGAAGCCATTTTTTGGAGTATTGTGAATTTCCAGCCCATAAATGTTTTTAACTTCAGGTGATGCTGATGTGACCAATTTGTCCAAAATTGTGGTATAGGTATGGTTGATATTCAAAGGGAGATAATTTGTTATTCAAAATCTGCTGAGTTGAAGAAAATATTAGAAAAACTAAATTATTTTCAGATCCATTTGAATTTGTATGAAAATCACCAAAAAAAGTGATGAATATAATTCATTTCATGCAACATATTACTAACAAAAACAGCATGAAAACATTGCCCTTTGAGTAGATGAGTGGCTACTAAAATTACTTGTTTTGAAAACATTAAATGATCAATAAAATTTGCATAGTGACTGACTGGCTTCTCAAACATGTTTTGTTCTAAATGAGTTGACAGCCGATTACACTGAATGAAAACATATATGGCTTTGAATTTGCATCAAAATTAGGGAAATTGTCAGATATGACAATGATAAATCTATAAAATATGTTTATTTTATTGAGAACTTTTTCATATCTTTTATTTATGCATATTTTTGTAACTTACCCAGCTTTGCAGCAACACAGAATATCCATAATCATTGAACAATTTATCTCAAAATATATGCAGTGTGCCAGTTCATTCTACTTCATGCTTCGATAGCATTTTTCTCTAACGTTCGCTAAAATAGTTATATCCTTGTTGTCAAGATTTCAAACAATTCCACTAGAAAAAAACCCCAGCAAAATCGGATGGTAAGTCCACCAAAGTTGCAACATGTCTTTCTTTGCTATTAGACATATCTAGATTTGTTTTTCTAACCTCGCTACAGTTCAGTCCCACAGTAAATAGTAGGTGTGGTTATCTTCTTTCTATGGAAGTGTAAATTACACACAGCCAATCTAAATCTATGTTGTATATTACTTGTTTCAATATCAGTTTTTCATTAGACTTAGTGATGAATTTTAATGATGTTCTGTCCAATCCTTGTTATCCAATGTATTTAAATGGTTTCTGTCCCTTTAGTTATGGCCAGTGGACATTCCTAATTTTTGAGTGAATGTGTAACTTATTTTCCATTCTGCATTAAAGAAATTTTGTTGTTGCCAAACTGTCTTTTTTAACCATAGATTTATTGAAATAATTGTTAGTCCAGGAATATTAGGGACTTGGGTTAAACTAGGGAAAAAATACCACTGAAGAGATTTTTTCTGAAGTTGTAGGTGGTTATGTTTAGAGTCACATACTAAAAATCCCCAAAAATCCAAGGTGATAATTTTATGCGATAGCAATTTCCCCGAGGTGCATATTTCAGTGAAATAAAATAATATGAATATTTGTCGGGTAGTGTTAACATGGTCACTGTTGATCACAGTCAACTATATTCGATCTATAATTAACTATGTATATTGTATAGCCTTTAATTTTTTTTAGGACAGAAAGCAACAGTAATATGTGTAATTTCTCCTGAAAAGAGTCAAAATTGTGAAAATATTCCCCAAATGTCAATTAAAAAAAACTTATTTTTAAAGAAATTTTTACCATTTTTTTTTATTATTGTGTATTGGTATATTAGGCATTAAGTATGTTGCAAAAACAATTTGAACACGAACAGTCTGTCACTGATTGATAATATTGACCCTAACCAACTAAATTGTAAGATGTGTCAAACATCTTTTCAACATTTTGCATGGTTTTACCAGACTGACATTAAAATTGTTGAGTTAGAAAATAATGAGTAGTGTAGTTTACTGCATGTATTCTGACGATGGCTTAATATGTCTATTATATCTGGAGGCTCTTAACATTGAAATAAACTATGACAACTTATATATCAGCTGTATATTGTCTCAAGTTTCCTCATACGTATATTGTCCCAAGTTTCCTCGTACGTAAACCAGCTATTTATATTGGTAGAGCACAAGATGCATCTTGCTCTACCAATATCACAAGCTTGTTTACTCCAAAGGAAACTTGGGCTTTATATTTTTACCTGGTTCACTTGCTTGAAAATTCCCAATTCCCAATTTCATAACTTGAAGGCACCAACAACTGTTTCACTGAAAAGTCACTACACTGCACCAGGAAACAACCAGCCCCAATAAGAAACTGACAAACTTGCATGAATTAATCAGAGAACCAAGGTATTTAGCACCATAAATAATGGCGATAATGAAACACTTTTGTCTGCTTCTGTGACAGTCTTGGGTGCAAGAACAAGCAGGAAAGACAAACTTGAACTTATGATTCTGAGCATTTGATTGTTCAACTTTAAAGTCCAGTTATCCACTACACTATTAAAACAGATCTAGTGTCTGCTAATAACTTGAGCGAAGTGTTCCACATCACTTTTAAAGTATCCGCCTGTATCGATCTGACTTTCTATATCAGAAGACCATTTACTTCCCATAGAAGCTCATACCAACTGGTTCTTCTGTGTTTGTGTGGTTGGATAAAACGTACACCAACTTTTTGTTGTATTGACCACTATCAATGGTTCCCAGGAGCTAATGTGATACTTATTGTAAAGTGTTGATCAAATTATCACATGAATGGTGGAACTGTCCAGGCTAGTAACTTCGACTCAAATGACACAGGACGGTGAAATTTTTGCAAAAATCCTGTGCCAATGCATTCTCTTATATATGTGAGTCTCCCATATCGGTCATGTGGTTTGGAAAACAAAGTTGGCTGTCTGATAATCCAAGAGGGCTGCCAAATTGACCGAGATATCCGTAAAACTTGATCTTCGATCTCATAAAGAGGTGCAACATGAGAAGAATGTCAATAAAAATATACAGAGACTCATTTTCTCTGATTTTCTGAGCCTTCCATTATCAGATTATTTTATGTAATCGATATATTTGACACTTGATTATACTACGACCATTTCTTATTGTATCATGGGGAATTATATATATGATGAATGATGATTATTGTTGGCATACGGGATGGAATTACCCATTGGTTTTTGGCAGTGAACGTGTTAATTCCATCCCGTATGCCAACACGGGATTGCATGTTTTACCGATAGTAGTTGATGTTTGAAGTATGTATGAGTGATGATTCGACCATATCTGGTTATATGATGCTGAAACATGTCATAAGGCTACTACGAGATAACTCGTAGTTGGCAACTGGGATGGAATTCATCAGTGTTTCATCACTGGTACCAGCTACAAGTTATCTTGTAGTATGGAAGAGGTGCTGGTGAATTGGAGTGTCTTTGCAAGATTTCAAATTGCACCCCCATCCCTTGATCGGGATGCAGGAAGCGTTGTATCTGAAGCCATTCTAATTATACATATATAATTCATCAATGAGATCATTGGGTATATATTGGCATGTAAACCAACGTTGCTTGTGTTTTCTGTTATTTATGTGGTATGGACATCACTATGAGTTAACTCGTAGTAGCAGTCCCCATAGAACCGTTTACTCATAGTGGCAGCGAACGTGTTAATGGCATTGAGGTCAGTGTGAGGATGTTTTAGTTGTAGCAATTAAAATCATAATCTGTTATTGTGTCATGCTATAAATAAAAAAACATTTAAAAGACCATTTTAACAATCAAACAATACAGTACTTGTAAAATAAGCTTCAGAACTCAGGTATGTTACTTTGTTCTGTAGTTTGAAAATCATCTGAAGGGTCAGACACACATACGTTTTGCCAATGTTTCCTAGTATTTCAAATGGATTTTCTCAAATTCTGTCAGGAATTTCTTTGGTACAAGCGATTATTGTGAAACAATATTTAAGAACCATCGACCCATTGGGTATGATAACCTCATTTACTTTACTTTTATGGCATGAAGAATATTTAAAATTTCACTGTTTTCAGGTACTAGTCGGATTCCTTATGTCGAAAAAAATGGTCGCGCGTTTTCGGAATGTTAAAAGCGATATGAGAACAGTTTCTATACCACCAGTGTGTCTATTTTCAGAATCTACCTGTTTCCAGCTTGATATTTTAGTGGAAACAGGTTTGTGTGAGGCTTTTGTTTGTGTACCCCTCCATTTTTTCCCCGTCCACCTGGTAATACAAACATTCTATTACACATAGCAAGTTCGGTAAGTGGCTTCTTTGTTCATGGGAATCGAAAAACATGGGGAGATCTTGCCACAAATTACTTAATTACATATCTTAATAAGGAATTTTATCATAAAATCATCAGATGAATTGTATTTATGACTGCATTTTCAATTTTCTTTTCCAAATATTAAGGTATTGTATGTTCTTAAAATCAGCTACATAACATATAGACGAACATGAACAATCTACAAGGATATCTTGATCATATGCCACAAACAAAACTTTGATACATCGATTTTTGGTAAAGATATCGCAGAAAAGCTAACCCCACCCCCACCCTCGCTGATTTCACAAGTCAGATTCCTTTGGTCGAAAACAATGGTCGCGCCATTTCGGATTGTCTAAGACGACATGCAAATAGTGTATTTATCAATAGCGTGACTATTTTCAGAATTGACCTGTGTCCAGTTGAAATTTTATTGGAAAAAAGTGTTTTTGGACTGTTTTAAGAATTTAAAGAGCGTTTACTTATTATACACATATTAATCCTCATAATTAACTTACTGGTGGACTGTGCGAGTTGAAATTAACAAAAGTGTCAAAGATGGCGGTCTACTTTCAGAGTCTACTTGTTTCCAGTCTGACATTTTAGTGGAAACAAATTGTTTGGACGGTTTTAAAAAATAATTAAAGAGCGTTTCCTGATTATACAGATATTAACTAACACGATTAGCCTTTTCATGAATTTCGCGAGTTGAAATTATGCACATATGTCAAGTATGACTCTGAAATGTATTTTTGAGAATGGTGTCGTCAAATAAGTCTCCGCGGGTATAGTACTACAGTTGCGAACAGAACTAACGTTGGACCCTATAGAGAGTTTGACAATTTACTCAAATGTTCACAGTGGTGGAACTTAATGGCTATCATATATGCATGCCTCTTACATGCAATCTATCGTAATTACATGTGATTTTACAAAATTAACTTGCAATATAGTCAGGCCACCAGATACAGTAGTTGATAAACAAAAATGTGGTTCACATCAATCATATACATCACAATCACGTGCTTCGGTGATAATGTCCACTATTCTGGAAATGTAATGTTTATCAAGACTAAAGTTTCAGGATATCGTTGTAAAATTGATTGATGGTGTTTTTTCATCAATTCACAAAATTAATGTTTATTACCAGGACGAAGTACCGCATATTACGGAGTTGTGTACTAACAAATCGGCGAATCATATTTATGTAAGTGTCAGTCAAAACTTTTAGGACATGGGAATATTTTTTGTATTTCATGGCCACGAAATACTAAGTCGTGGCCACGAAATAACTAATTCGTGGCCACGAAATAACTAATTGTGATATACGATCATCAGGCCCATTGTTGTAATGGAAGCGGATAGAGATGATCTGGTTGTTGTTGTCCACCATCTTGGCATGAGCCACGGCGATTTGAGATAAAGGGTGTTGTGGGGTGGCCCTTAAAACAAATTAAGTAATCACCAACCCGATCCAAACTTGCCGCCGTCCTGGGGGTGGGTTAAATAGCCACCCACGACATCCAGGGGCCACCCTACAGCACCAATTATACCACATCAAACGGATAAGGGGACGAGAAATTGTATAGGTGCCATATTTGAACCCATCTGGGGCGGCCATTTTGGATCGGGGATGGTGAAAGCGGGTGAATATTTAGTTTGTCTCAGGGGTCAGTCTACAATACACTGTATTCGACATAAAATGGGGGGGGGATTGCATGGTACCATATATGGACCCATCTGATTAGTTATCATTTTCGCTCGAGTGGGCTGAAGGTGTGCAAATTTAGCTTGCTTTGCGAGCCACGGTAAAACACCCTTTATTTGATCTATATCGTTCAAGTGACCGAGAAATAATGTGTACCCTATTTGACCCCTTCTGAGCGGCGACCATTTTGGATCTGGGATGGTTGAAAGGGGTGAATATTTATAAGTTTGTTTTGGGCCCACCCTACAAAACCCCTTATTTGACTTAAATTGGCCAATATGCCGAGAGAAATGTCATTCCCATTCGATCCCTTGTGGTAAAAACTAATAAATATTCAGTTTGTCTTGGAGTCACCTGACCCGTGTTTCCCCATTCTCCATGGACTAGTTTATATCGGACGTTCATATCCCCATAGAACCCGGGTCCCACGCCATAGGGGGTTTATAGTAGCTTCTCTGCGATTGTACGCATTGTTTCTAAAACATCAACTTAGTGTAACCATATCGTAAATGTATCTGGATATATGCAAAGGTCAATCAGTTATTTCGTGGCCACGAATTGGTTATTTCTTGGCCACGAATTAGTTATTTCTTGGCCACGAATTAGTTATTTCGTGCCCACGAATTAGTTATTTCGTGGCCACGAATTAGTTATTTCTTGGCCACGAATTAGTTATTTCGTGGCCACAAAATAGTTATTTCGTGGCCACGAATTAGTATTTCGTGGCCACAAAAAAAAAAAATTCCCATGTCCTAAACCAGCCACCGTAGCTTATGGATCATTCTGTTTTTGTATTAAATTTGGAGAAACCCGACCAGCATCAATGTAACAACTACAACAACTCATCTATGCCAATGATATGTTTAGCCATATACATGTGGATAGGGCGGTATTGTTTAAAAATGTTAAACAATGTTATCATGTCCATATGTATTGCTAAATATTGCTGGGCTTATATAGATGGTTGTTCTATCATTCCTGGTCGGGTTTATCCGATGCAGTTAATACTCAAATGTCAAATTTGAGATATACCTGGTCGTCAAAGTGAACCAGAAGTCTTATCTAAGGTTGGCAAAGGTTGCTAATCAAATACCACAATGGTGTAATAATCATGTATTGGTATTGACTTAATTTAGTCAGTGTCTAATCACATGGTGCTGGTTTTGTTCAAAGTTGGGCACATGCTGTGACATGCATGTCTAAAACTATGCAGCCATGTTCTGCATAGGCCACTGATCATTATAAGACCGGGAGATTTTGCCACCGGTCCCGATAGCTCCTTAGTAACTGTTACTAAGCACCTATACTTGGAATAAAAATGGAATTTGCAGGAAAATGCAACTATGGTTGATATCAATTTTACTCATTAAGCTCTACTTTAGTGGAAATTCGAATTTACTTGATTTTCACAGCTATACACGAAGCGTGGAGATTAATTGTGGTCAGAATATTGATGGTGAATGTTGGGTTTCAGTCACTTTACTGAAGTTGGTCAAAAGTAACTGGCGTGGGAAGTGTGAAAGCAAAGCCTATACTGCTATAGTAAAGATCTCAGCTGCACCGAAATGTCCATTTATCAGTAGCACAAATCCTGCAAAAACACAGATTCTCTCAGTACATGTGGGTTAGACTCCGATGACAACGATTGAGTTAATGACATCGAACAACTACCATCTATACCTGTGTATTTGTGACACTACATCCCGTTGTGATCAACGATGTGGTTTTAAAACTAGTCAGTGGACAACAGGACAGACAAGTATAAAATAAAACAATAATATAATATGTAATCACATCGTGAACAGTCTTGTTGTGAATATTTTCGTTTGATTCAATAGGCTGCATATTATCAAAATTACAAAACCATTCGACACTTACTTTTGCCAATTACTGTATCTTGGGGCATAACTATATCATATGTTGCAAATATTAAATCACGGATAGTTACAGTGGGTCAAACACGAGTGTTAAACTTCATATATAGTTGCGCAGGATTGCCAATATAAAGTGATATTACAATCAACGTTTGAGCATAACACGAAACTCTCCATAGGGTTAAGTGTTAAATTTTGATCGCAACTGTAGCCAGCAAGAATCATCTGATCACATCCATTCTTTTTTAAAACTACGTCTGTGTTTCATACTTAGTATTTTTGAGGTATATCAGTACGCACATATCATCATACGCAAAATGGCCCCATTTATCCAAAGTTCTAGAATCTCCATAGGGCTCAGTGTTAAATTTTGATCACAACTGTAGTCAACAAGAATGAACCGATCACATCAAAATTTTCACAAATACATGTAGCGGTCATATCTAGTAGTTTGGAGAAGTTTCAAATCGCACCGATCACCATACGCCAGATCATGGTGCCCATCTATCGTTTTCAGTAAATACGAAACGCTCTCTAAATTATGTTGACCCCGATTTAGGCCGACCCGCCAAAATTCAAGAATGGAAACAAGTCAATCCTGAAAACACACCTACTAGGCATACATAATCCGTTTTCAGATCGCTTTTAACAAACCAAAAATGCAAAATGACATAAGGAATCCGACTATACCAAGAACTGCTGTAAAATAGATATTTTTCAAAAGTGCAGTTCATATATCCATGATATCATATAAGAAGATCATGAGAGGAGACTTAATTATTCTTGATTTGTGAAATTAATGATCATTTTCATTTAGAAAGGCAAATAATTTTCTATATTTGAGATTTTCATGTCATGCATGTTGATCTATGCAAAATTGGTCCTTGCTTGACTGGACCACACTGCATATCAACATTTGTTTTCATTGGGCTGGAATATTTGTGACTGCTTTATTCTTCAATATAATATATGGGGGTGTGATGCTATATTATGCAATTAAGACCTAACTCAACATGATACAAATGAAGCCTCCTCTCATGGAGTCAAGACAATAAGCTATTTGGTGATTGAAGTGTTTTGTAAAATGATTAATTATTTTAACAGTTCTTGGTACCCAAAGGGACTAAATTTTTTTAAATAATTTCAACCTCTCAATTGTATTAAATTCCATTGCTCTTGTTGTCACTTAATACTTGCTCAGATTCTATATACAAGGAAGATGATGATTCGTGAAATTCAAGATTTTTCGTCCCATAGAACCAGAGAAATTCTTTGTTGAAAATCTCTTGCCATTTTTGGATGGATTTATGCAAAACGTGGTTTTCCGCCAAGGAGAAGCCCTTCAACTGAACTATATGGATTATTATCCTCGGCCTTGTGTTATCAGGAGGGTTAAAATTTATTGTCCGTTTATTTGCTTACTCCGGTCAATCAGCGACTCCGGTCAATCAGCGCTCGGATTAGCTCACGCATGAATGCGTCCCGTGCAATCCCGCGCTCTTAACAATTCATCTAGCCAGTTTTATTTCTCTCCTTGGACCTATCAGACGTGGTTTTAACTAAAGGAAGTATTTCTCTATTGCGAGTTTATCAACTCAATATTTATTGTTGATAACAAACTTGCAATTTATCCGTTGCTTACCCGGTCGTTTAATATTTTTAAGTACGCGCAGAAACTCTTCGTTTCATAGTATGCGCAACGCAATTTATAAAAATTCCGTGTTTTTTATCGACACATTTTATCTCGAAAATTTTGGGATTGGAATCGACAAAATCACGTTGAGAACTTCGCCATTGATGGCCATTTTGACAATGACTACAGACGTACATCGTTTACTGGTAGCGAACCTATATTGCATTATTGTGCAACATATACGGTGGCATGAATCGTCCGATTTCTGAGTCCACGTGGTACGGTATGCAAAGTCTCCTAATTTCGTGCTAACTATATTTCATGACGCCGACTTGATAGAACTTGTAATCCAATGAAATTTCTTTTGCCTCAACTAATTGTAAGTTGAAGTTGAGCGACTGGAACTTAACCGACATTTGGTAAATGATTATCACAGAACATCATTGTACATATACAACATGTCGTTATAATTAATTGTGCTTACCGATTAATATTTGCAAATCGTAGCTAGCCCGAATGTATTACTATTAACATGAGGGCTCGTATTTGGATACTTGGAACGTCGCAAACGTTACATCGACTTCAAGATATTTATTTGAAATTCTGACTCTGTTCTTGCGATTCCATTTCCTTTCCCTCATTGTATTATCGGAACAATCGTTAGAAACAATGAGATTATGTTTGTTATAACATATAGTATTATATGGCCTGTGTTCAAATAATGCTGTGCCTCTTGAATAGTCTCTTTCTTTACATGCCTGTCCAGTATTACTGACAGTGTCCGCTTGCTACGAATCGTGTAACTGGTTTGATTGGGGACTGGGATTATCTGACACAAGATTGGGCACCAAGGATTTTCATTTCAAGTTCCAGGGCTCAAAATACATTTCATTTTACGAGAATCAAATGCTGAATCATGTCAGTCATAAGGCACTGACACTGAAAGTTGGTTGAGGGCCCATTGGTCCATGGTTTTACATTGCGAGCAAACGTACCAGTCTTAACTCGGGCAGGAACCATTCGGTCCCCCCTGGTCATGCTGCAAGCCCCGTCTTCTGCAGACCGTGGGAGGCAGGGTACCGTCCTCCGGAGAATCTGGCAACCAATCCTCCAGGACACAAGCACCCGCGCCTTTGGCGACTGTTCTGGGTGGGGAAGCCTTGTTGTCCCGTGCCGCACAAAGCGCACCAGCCTACTGGCCTTCTGACGCTTCCCCACGGCGCCGTGGCCCACTCCATTACGAGGGTCGGTCTTGTCCCCCTGGAAACGTCATCCCAAGTGATACGTCCAGGCCTGCTCCTCTGCCGTCAGGGGATCCTAGTGGTATGTCATCGACATTTATGTCAGCGTGTCAGGACCACCTGCATTTGGGAGATTCGGTGGGGGGCTTTCCCTGGTCAAATGGATCCTTTCAATTTCCCTTTTTTCCGCCATTTTGGCCTTGGGGTGGGAAACAACACCTTAAAATCTAACTGCGAGCGCAATTGTTCCTCGTTCGAGCCATTCCCAGTGTTGGCTTCCCTCTAGTACCTTACCTCAACCTGATGCAGGCTGTTCTGTTGCTGGCGTCGATCCTGACATGCTTTCTAGTTTCTATAATTCTCCTGGCGTCTGATGGCTTTGACGACGATGAGCAAGGATCTCGGGCCGACGGTGGTTCCCACTGTCGGTCAAGGATTCTGTCGTTCCTAGGGAACTCGCTTTGCGTACGGAAACGACACGGGTCGATCTCTTGTTAAAACTTCATCACAGGATATGTGTCAAATCTTGTTACAATGAATTACACAAACTTTGCACAACTGTACCAGTCCTCGGGCTGTACCAGTTCGCGCCCCCTGGTCCTGCATCAGCAGACCGTGGCAGGCAGAGTGCCGTTCTCTGAGATTCGGGCAACCAATCCTCCGGGACAATAGCACCCGAGCCTTTGGAGGCTGTTCTGTGTGAGGAAGACTCGCTGTCGCGTACCATCAATAGCTCTTTCTATTTGGGAAGATATAAATAGTATATACCGCCATCACTCTCATCGCAGGACACGAGAAAAAAGCAGCAGAAGAAGAAGTCTCTACTGCTCGGTTTCTACTAGTAGCTGGCACGTATGGTATGGCACTGCCTGGGATGTTTATTCCAAAAGACAAGGGAGGAGGTACAAGCTTGAGCAATGCTGGAATCTGAATTTATGAGCTCTTTCACATAACATATCAAAGCTGATTCATGACTAAATCACATTTACATGAAATCTGTTTGGAAGAGTACATTCCCGTCAAACTGGAATATTAAATTTATTGCTCGTTGCCTCCTCCTGGGCTTGCATTCTAATCCATATAGTTCAGTTGAAGGGCTTCTCCTTGGCGGAAAAATATAATTTTTTAAATTAAAATTAGTTTTTCCTCAAGGGAAGCCCGAAACTGAACTATCATAGATCCCTCCCATGGCGGTGCCATTCCCAACCCCCGCGACTCGCAAATCTTATTATTAAAAGTCGGAAATAATACTGGCTAGATGAATTGTTAAGAGCGCGGGATTTGCACGGACGCATTCATGCGTGAGCTAATCCGAGCGCTGATTGACCGGAATCGCTGATTGACCGGAGTAAGCAAATAAACGGACAATAAATTTTAACCCTCCTGATAACACAAGGCCGAGGATAATAATCCATATAGTTCAGTTTCGGGCTTCCCTTGAGGAAAAACTAATTTTAATTTTAAAAATTATATATCTCCCCCATAAAATCTACATATCCTGAAAAACATTTTGTTGGTTACTGATGATTATGCAGTTAAGATTCATTGTGATTTTGCTTTATTTTAGAAAGCTTTATGTTCCAGGTACCTTTGGCTTTATTTTGATTTTATGTATAATGTTTTTCAGAACTCGGGCATGGATAAGCTTACTCATAAATTTTTTCTACATACTTATATGGACAGTTATTGGCATTGCTGTGGAATATGACAAAAGACATATTTATGCATTTCCTGATGACTGGTGGAGGATTTTGCTTTGGGTGAGTCTATTTTTATATGCCCGTTTGAAAAAAAACGGACTTATTATGTGATTGGTCCATCCGTCTGTCCATCCTTCCATCTGTCAAGCCATCTGTCCATCTGTGTAGACGTCCGTCCGCCCATTAGCAGTTTTAGTTTCTGGATGATAACTTTAGTTTGGGTCATTTTATTGGAACTAAATGTGGTATGTTAGTTTTCTAGACCAAAATACAGGTCAAGTTCGAATATGGGTTTGATCCGAATATTTTTACTGACATATCGCTCTTTTCGGCTTAGAATTTTCAATATTTGAGATTTCTGGATGACAACATTAGTTTGGTTTATTTTATTGAAAACAAATTTGGTATGTGAGTTTTCCAGTCCAAAATACAGGTCAATTCCGAATATGGGTTCGATCCGAATATTTTTTACTGACTCTTTTCGAAATAAAATTTTTAATATTTGAGGTTTCCGGATGATAACTTTAGGTTTGGTTTATTTTATCGGAACAAAATTTGGTTTAGACCAAAATACAGGTCAAGTTCGATTATGCTTTGGTCCGATTATGTTTTACTGACTTAAGGCTCTTTCGACTTAAATTTTCAATATTTGAGGTTACTACAATTTAGTGTCACTGCCATTGTTTGTTTGTGTACAGTTCATAAAAGCACACCGGGCGTATTTTGCCACGCCCAGCGTAGCTCTTGTTGGCCCCGTATATATGAGGTTATAGGTGATTCACCCTGATTGGAAAATGGGCAGTTTTTTTGGTTTGCTATTCAGTTTTAGTTTTAGTTTTCAATACCAGGAAACCATACTGATGCAGTGACACAAAATGGCATGCAGAAAAATGCTATTTGTAATAGCCAATTAGCTCATTTGTATACTAAATCATTTTATGAAATGATGCAACTTCCACTTTTTTACCTGCAAGTCAGAATAGTTATTTCATCAAATAATTCGTCCTAAATTCTGTATTCTCCAGTACCTCGGTCCTTCAATCATCACCTTGAGACTACCCTATATAATTTGAAGTTATTTATTAATTAAGCAAATTTTTCTAGTCGCTAAAAGCTAAATTTCTTAATTACCTGCAATTAACAACTTGGTGTTTTTGTGTTGTTAACATGCATATATAATGATAGAAGGGTACTGCAAGACAGATTCTGATACAGGTACCAGCTCCTACGATTATTTCTGCAATCTATCAGAACAGGCCTCAGCCTAGGGGTTCAGAACAGGGAGACTTGAAGTCTCCCTCCAGGAAATTTAGGGAGACTTCAGGGAGAAGTGGGGAGACTACCAAAAATTGACAAAAAATTAAAGCAATATTTTTAAAATTATTTTATTCTTTTAATCGATAGCATATAAATTCCCGAATGGCGATGTGGTAGGCAGATTTGAGGTAGGTCAGGATGTGCTCTTCGTCTTTGGAAATTTTTTGTTCTATGAGTTTAATCAACGGTTGTTGTTTGGCGAGCTTACTTTTGGTGACAGCTGTATTGGCTGGAAAAAACAAAAAAGACTAGTGAACAGCTGCACAATAAAGATAAACCAATACAGCCCCCATATAATCAGAATCTGTCTTGCAGTACCCTTCTATCATTATATACTTGACATAATTATGACGTAATTTAGTCTACATTATAATTTTGTATGAGCCTCGTGGAAATATAAAATTTACTGGTAAGTAAATGTCTTCATCATAAATATGTCAACTAGTTTAGTGTTATTGTTATTAAATTTTAATGACTGGGTATCGGCCGATGGTGGTTTCCTCATATCGGTTCATCACTACTTCTTTAGTTTTTGGGGAGAAATACAAAACCTCCTTCTCTCATCACATTTGACTTGTTTTAATTGCATTCCTGAGAACACAGATGATTATCTTAATTATCAACGATATGGTATACCATCAGTGGCCAATAATAAATTTTCAAACGTATAATCAGGAACAAGTTTTAAGGCTGATTTCATCATGAGGGGTGTAAATTCCATCCAAAAAAGACCAGACTCGGTCATTGACATAGCTTCGCTGATTTCATAATGAGAGATGTAAATTCTAAACCGGTTGGTGGAAATAGATGAAAATTAATAATTGAGCTACCTGTACCATTTCATTGATAATTGCATATATAAACACAGGCCAATACATAGTCGTAATGATAGTGGGATTATAAAACAAATCTCCATCAAACTCCAGCCATTTTTGGATTGCATGGTTTTCTCATTGATCATGGTGCAATGTGACTTATGTTCTTAATGTCACATTTGATAAATCCATATTTGGTGTGATAATGGACATCTATTTGGTATAGAAGTTTTTTGTGTAACATGTATCCAGACAGATTACGAGGACCGGAAGAAATGGGGCAGAGGTAGGGGACTTTTCCACTGGATCTCCTAAAACATCTTCTTTGAAGCCACCTGGCCGATTGAGCTTATTAGTATTATTCAAAAGGGAGGTTGCTTATTAAAGGGGATGAACTAGGAACTCCTTTTCCTGAAGAGTGCTGTGCAGTATAACTCTTAAGACATCTCCTTTTAAACCATCAAGTCTAGTTACCTTATAATTTACCAATTAAACTTACCAAAGTCGAAGTTTGGTTAGGATTCTCTAAAGTCAACATCTGGCTGGAGGGGTCAAATGAGATGATGCCCACGCAATCCTTCAGAAACTAGTCAGATCTTTAAAGTATAACAGGAAACAAGTTTCAAGCACCTCAATAGGGAGGGAAACAACCCACTGAACAGGGTGGGCATTTGATCCCTCCAGCCAGATGGTGACTCTAGAGAATCCCAACCAAACTTTGAGTTTGGTAAGTTTCATTTAATTGGTAACTTCTCACCATCAGCTGGGGGTCAAATGAGATTTCAAAGCCAAAATTTGTGTCCAGAGACCTATAAAAGCAACTGGCAAGGAACATTTGATAATTGCTTGTACATGTAGCATAAATCTACTCACCTGCTGGTTGAGAACGACGTCTGCGAACTGTATGTTGGCTACTATTGGTTTGTGGTAGTATTCTGCAAACGTCAATTCAGTTGACCAGTCAGCTACCTGCATAATGTCAATAGAAACTGAGTTGGCAAACACTTTAGAAGTTGCTGCGCTGCGGATGCTGTGAGGTGAGAATTGTTTGCAGTCAATACCCAATGAAACTAAAACAATCTTTAGCCATTGGCTAATTGTGTCTCGGGTGATATACGCTGTGAGGCTTCACATAACTTATCAGTATATTCTTTGTATCGCTGATTTAAAAATGCTGATACAACTGAAAACACACAAGTCTCCTATCTTGAGTGTAAATTCGTCACACAGCTACAGGGTTTCTCCTCCCAGGATAACCTGTTTCAAAATGTCTGAATAGCGTAAAACAATTGATTTGGGGAATTCTTCTCCATACCATCAATAGTTATTAATAGTGAAATTGATCGGCATTGCTCGCCCAATGTCAACGCTTGTACCATTGTAAACTTGTGCATAAGTTGCTTAAGAGATATAAAATGACAGGTGCAAGTGACAGTTCCTTATTAAAAGGTATGTCAGACCAGTAGAAATGTCCCATGTTGGTGTGTATTTAGCAGTATTAGTGGATGGAGATTAAACACACCTTTTAAGTGACGTATGACCAATGGGTGAGTCCAAACACAAAGCCATCAAACAGTAGCCCTAAAGATGACAATAAACTACGAGCAGTGTTTATAGAACTGTAACTGTGTTCGTCATGAAACAGTTCACTTAGGAAATCCAGAGCTTGCGCTAAAGAGGCTTCATTACTAATAACTTTGATCTTATCGCAAAATTTTAACCACTTTTTGAAGTAGACGTCATATTGGTTCTTTGTGGAGTTTCTCCAAGAGGACATGATAATGGTGGTATACTGTTGAGAAATTTGTCTACTTTTGAGTGATTGCCAGAGATCAAACGTGCCATGAGGTTCACTGTTTTGTACAGTGGGTGCATGGTATCACTGCTTGGGAGGCTCAGAGTCACTAGCATCCATGGAATCATCAGAGGGAAATCCGTGCACATTTCCAGAAGACTCACAAACAAAACCTGGCCAAACTGGAGCAATGATGATAGTCTCCACTGTCCTGACATAGCTTTTGTAGAACAGCATTCACAATACTGAAAGGAGGAAAAGCATACAATAATGAATCAGTCCATGACAGTGAGAACGCATTTATTTCCATTGCCCCAGGATCTGGAAACCATATGACACATATTTGGGGACCTGTTGCAAATAAGTCTATTCGGGGTTTACCCCAAATTGTTGTCAAAGCTTCAAAATAAGCAGTATGCAGTTTCCACTCAATGTTGTCATTGAAATTCCATGACAAAAAAATCATCCTCATTGTGTCTTCCCGACATATAAGTAGCAGTGATCCAAATACTGTGGCGATTACACCAGTTCCATAATTCTAGTGCTAGTTCATTGCAATAGAGAGAATTTGTTCCACCCATTCCATTAATGAATGTATGAGATGGCACAAGTATTGTCGCACTTTAATTAAAATATGTACATTATGAATTTTCTGACAAAAATCTTGAACAGCAAGTAGCACCGCTTTGAGTTCTAAGCAATTAATGTGCTGTATAGCTGCACCATCTGCCACCGGTCAAATGGTTCCTACATCTTGCCCCCACCCTTTCCAACTAGAATCTGATGTAATAGTCCGAATAGGGGATGGACGAATGATATGACGCTTTTGAGTGGATAGGTTTTCTACCCACCAAGACAAATTTAACTTAGCCTGTGAGAGGGAAATGAATATTCAGGCGCCTCTGGAAGCTTTAAACGATTTGATTTTAGATGATTCTAATGCTCGATAATGCAAGCACCCCATTTCTACCACAGGCAGGCTGGCCACCATTAGACCTAACAATAATGCAATGTCCAAAAGTGAACAATTTGTCTTGTGCAACAAGTTGTTATCAGTAATTCACACTTGGATGGTGGTAATGTAAACCGTCATATCGGTAGAATCCATGATAAACCCGAGAAACGAGACTGAGGCTCTAATACAGATTTTACTTTGTGGATGAAAAACCCCAAACTTTATAATAGCTCACTAGTGTCATTTACACCTTTTGTACAGTCTAAGGCTGAAGTGCCGATCAAAAGGGTATCATCTAAACACCCACTTATTTTGTGACCAGTTTGTCTGAGATTGGCAAGAACAGGCTTCATAAGTTCCATGAAAAACCAGGGGGCACTTGATAAGCCATTTGGAAGAACAGTGTACTTGTAGATTTTGCCAAATTTAAATCTTAATTTCGCTTGATGCAGTTCCTGAACCGCTACAGTGTAATAGGCATGAGGTAAATCAATACTGGCAAAAAGATACGAGAAATGAACTCCTGTGAATCATGGTTCACCTCAATGAGAACACCCATAGCAACTAGTTTCACAATTTCATGTGTTATGAAACTAGTCTCCTGTTCAGAGAAATTATAATATGCCAACTAGTTTCACAATTTCATGTGTTATGAAACTAGTCTCCTGTTCAGAGAAATTATAATATGGAGCTGAATGGCATATTGGATTAACACGTGGTGCGATGTCAAAACGACACCCTGGTACCATTTGGGAGACAATTTTGTCATTGGCTCTTTATCAACAAAATTCTTAATGTTACCATTGACAAATTCAGTAGACAAATTACACAATGTTTTTGAACTCGCCTTTCCAACTAATCCGGCACCCCCCCCCCCCCCCCTCACGTTTTTTTGGGCTCATAACGGGGTCATCTGGAAAAACCTGGGTAACCTCCTCAACGTCTTCCTCTGAAGTTTCCGCGACTGCCACCACCTGGAGGTGTTTTATCAGCTTTGCCAATATTTTTCTGAACCTTATTCATGTCCTGGCAGCCATCTTAGATTTTACTCGTTGCATGGCTAAATCCTTTGGCACGGGCTACAAGTCGTACCTTTGGTCAGATCATTAGGAAATTTGTCATGGATGTCAACATTGACATGTGGATGGGAACGAGCCATTTGGCCATAAAACATGGTCAGTGGCAGCCATCTTGGATTTTACTCTTTGCATGACTAAATCCTTTACCACAGGCTCCAGTCGTACCTTTTGTTGGATCGTTATGAAATTTGTCATGGCTGTTGGCATTGACATGTAGATGGGAATGAATCATTTTGGGGTCATTCGGCAAAAAAAACATGGCTGCCAGTGGCCATCTTGGATTTCAAAATTCAATTTGTCATGGATGTTAATATTGACATGTAAATGGGAACGAGTCATTTTGGGGTCATTCGATCATAAAACTGGCCGTCGGCAGCCATCTTGGATTCTACTCTTTGCATGACTAAAGTAAAGTGGTTTAGATATATGGGTTCGAAGGGTTATTTAAAGGGCGACTACGGTTCATATGAGAAAGGTTAATCATCAACAATTTTAGGGGTTATATTTATGTTCACTTTTCTTATCTTTAGATAATAGCCCTTGGATTCACGGGTTGGCAAATGACAGAGGAAGTTCTGGAATTCATCAGCTCTAACCGTTCAACTGAGGTAAGTTGATATTAGGTACTGATTCCGAATAAAATTAGTAATTTTGCCGGAAATATTGGCAGTAGTTGTATTATAGTGTGGGGGCAAATGTAGATCTTGTATACTTTTTTAGTAGAAGCAAGCCACTATGATTTTCTTAACTTATTCAGTTTGGAGGGATTATTAAGACTCTATTCCAATTTTTTATCGAGCCGGAAGTAGAACAAGATGAGAGGGTACCGATATGGTGAAAAATGGCATGTCAATCACCCCTAGCCTTCAAAACGAAAATCACTAAACAGCCCATACTGTTAACTCTTACCTTCCTGAGCACATCTGCTGTTTCGACTGAACAAGTAAACTATAAAGGCAAGTGGATGGGGTGATTTGGGGACATATCGCGGCTATTTGGGATAGATTTGGTCCAAAAAATGGGCAAAAATCCTCGAAAATATCCTGATTTTTGCTCATGATTGCAGCCATCTTGGATTTGGAGGTCACGTGACATTAAAAAATTGGAATAGAGTCCAATTATTTAGCACAACCCATCCCGATGTTGAAAATATACATGCCATGCTTCTACTAAAAAAGTATACAAGGAACCACTTTTTGAACAGTTGCCCCCACACTATTACCAATGGAACTTTACCTATGGAATTACCAAAAAAATGCTATGCAAATTACCAATGGAATTACCGACGAAGGTTTGTCATTACCAAAGAATTTATCCATAAATTACCGATAGAATTACTGATTTTCAGGTGAAAAATTACCAAAGTTGGGATGAAAGTTATTGATGAAATTACTGATGTATAATTAGAGTACATAGTGGCATATAGCAATAGCTTGTGCCGCTATGTACTCTAATTATACATCAGTAATTATCCAGTGAAATATCTGATGGCCAGTTATTAAAATAATGATGGGATTGCCAGGCAAAAAATTATAGGCCCATTTCCAAGTTTGCATTGAAATAAGCATTGTCTTTTTTCCTGCTCCAGATGGTTGAAGTGTAGTCGCCTTGAATTTTGAGGGTACTTTTCAGGCAATAAATTTTGTGTGTCCGCAAATCTAGCGTCTAAAATTATATTTTTGTTCTACAAAATCTACAGAAAGCGCAATTTCTTCATCTGACGTGGCAGGTAGGCTCGTGCCTCTCCTATCTTCGTGCAAAAAACAACACACGATTTTCACCCAAGTGTGACAACTTTCACTAATTAGCATGGCATCTAGACTCGCCAGTGATGTTTATACATCTGACATGGACAAGACTGTTTGGACAAGTAGTGGTCCCCACTCAGAATGTGGTAACAAGAGGAAAAATAAAGTTGACACTTCGCCTTTTGATCAACGCTCAACGAGAATACGTTCATCAGCCCCAGAGTTTAAGCTGCCTGAGCTTGGCGAGTATGACAGCGATTCTGCATTACTTTCACAAGAAAAGTCCACAAAATCGAAAGTCAAACCCAGAACCACTAGGAAAAACACTAATTCCACCTCTGCCAATGTTGAATCTTCTGAATTCCAAAACATCCCCTAACAAAAATCAGTTATATTCTAGTTAATTATTAGCCAATTATTAGCCAGTCACATTAGCTAACATTTAGTTAAGGTCTAGTCAATATCCTAGTTACTATTTGACTTAACTAGATATTAGCTGAAATTAGCTAGATATTAGCTAAGATGAATTTTCTTTGGCAAAACCCATGAGCGTTTGCTAACTTTTAGCCGTTTCAATTATGCTAATTAGATATTTAGCTATCATTTAGCTAACAATTAGCTACTTTTTAGTTACATCAGTTAGCTAATTTTTAGCTAAGATTTAGTATGGTCTGGATGCTAGCTGATTAATACTGTACTAGATACCAGCTAAATTTTAACTAGAATATAACTAAATATTAGCTAAATATAATATTTAGCTATCATCTAGCTAACAATTAGCTACTTTTTAGTTACATAAATTAGCTATTTTTTAGCTAATATTTAGTATGGTCTGGATGCTAGTTGATTAATACTGTACTATAGTTATATTCTAGATAGTGGTCCTGAAGGTCATTCTTGGAAATGGAAAAATAATTGTTAAAATAATATCATAAATAAAAATATCACTACAACCATATTTTATGAGTCAAATAGAAAACATTAAAGCCACACAATCAATAACTTACCTAAAGATTGTTGTGATAAAACATGGATTAAACTCAGTGCACAGTTGATTCAAAATGTCGTCTGCACAGTCACATAACGACTCACATGACTCAGTCATGTGACCCAGATCTAGCCAAAATGAAATTTGTATTCAAAGCTGGATTAGCTATTTTTTAGCCAGGTGTCATTTCATAAGTTAGATTAGCTAACTTTTAGCTAGGTGGAATTTTTTGGTAATTCGTTTGTGTTAAATTAGCTAGATTCTAGTTAAGTTCACTATATGTCTCAATTCTAAGTTTGATTGGCTACTTTTCAGCTAGGTGCAATTTTCATAAACTTTGTCTGTGTCAAATTAGCCAAATTCTAGCACAGAATGATATTTTCTATGTTCAATTAGCTAACTTCTAGCTTATTGGAACATCCTTGGGGCCAAACCTTCTATCAAGCTAAAAACTAACTAATATGTTAGCTAAGTTCTAGCATATATTATTAGCTAAGTTCTAGCTACACTAGATATTAACTAATGTTTTAGCTAGGTTTCAGTGTAATTCTTAGCTATTATCTAGTATAGCTAAATTATAGCTAACAGTAATAGTGTATTTTTAGTACATTTATTAGCTAATATCTAGTTTAACTAGAAACATTAGTGTAGCTAAATTTTGGTAGGGGATGTGCCAGTCATTGATCATTCCTCAACTGCAGCAAAGTCTTAAGGAGATGGTTGAAACCAAAATTGTTGGAATTGTTAACTCTGCGATAAAAGATGCAGTAGACACAGCTATGGGTGGTATCCCTGATGCTGTAAAGTCATCAGTAAATAAAGTTGTGACTGATTCTCTAAAGGATGTGTCAGCCATGAAAGAATTGGTCAGACGGTTAATGCCATGTGGTTAGCTAACCGAAGTCTCCTACTTTCGTGTTATTATACTCGTGGCTCTTCAACTAGGGGAATTTTTCTTTCAATAATTCCCTCGCTACTGACGATGATATCTATCATAATGTTACGATTATTGTGAGAAATACATATATGGCCTTATTCTAGAGCCTATAAGGTATGTTAGAATTTGTCAGACCGTAACTGCCATGTTGTTCGCTATCCGCAATCTCCTAATTTCGTGCGAATGTTATTTTACTGTAGCGTTTCAACTAGGGGTATTTCTTTCATTAATTCCCTCGCTACTCATCAGAACAACGTGCTTTCACATAATACCGGTCCACCCATTGTCTCTCATTGTCTCTCATTATTCACGATCTCAGCCTGACAGGATTTAGAATCGTGGTGACTGACCCCTCAAGTTAACTGGCCCACAGTCAATTGCTGCTGTGGAATGTTTGATTCCCTATGTGGCCGCGACGTTTCTCGCTGCATTACTGGCGACCGTGGCCAAAATTTGAGATGCCTGGATGAAGGCCCCCAATGCGATATTACAACAGTGGTATTCCAAGATGACCGGGGGGGGGGGGGGGGGGGTTAGACATTATTTATGGCAAGTAACCATATCAAATGTGAGCTTGGCACACGAACAGGCTGTACATACAATACAGCGTGCATTGTTCATAAATGGCATGGTAGGAGTTTTGAACGTATTCATTGACTAGCAGGAGTCTAAATGAATTTCAACTATATACGAGTCCAGACCTTTCGTACCGTTGATATGGCGAATAGACTTCACACATGAATGCAGCACATTTACATGGAAAGCATTTATATTGTCACGTGCCCCACGACTACTGCCAATAGCCTTTCCGAACAGAGTCCATCACATGGCTCTTCATACTTCTATTGCCCATATCAATTTGATTATCTGGCACATAGAAAATCAAACAGGCAGGACGTTTGCGCTGTCCAGCTTAGCTTTCGAGGAAGCTCATTGACCAGTATTACAGACCTTTCTCCGCAGGCAGGGGACCACCCCGTATGAGTGGATCCCAACCCCATGGCACCAGAAGCCCGATCATAAGGGCCTGAAACCATGCTGCCAACTCTGCTTGCTTCGGTCTATGCTGTATTTGTCTTCTTTTCCTTAAACATGCCTTAAACAGAACCACTTAGGTAGGGGGGGGGAGTTCATCTCTATCATATGGCTATTAAATTCAATAAGTTAAAATGCACCATTATAAGGGATGTGTGTCCTTTACTTCGAAGAAAATGGGGGGTATACCGGATTGACTGCGTCTGTCCGTCACACTTTCTCCCTCTGTGTGTCCGTCCGTCCGTCCGACCTCATAACTCTAACAACTATGAACCGATTTCAATAATTTTTTGTATGCAATCTCCTTAGGACCGCCTCTCCACATGGTGCTAATTGCGGTGAGGTCCGACTTTCTTTTTTTAAATTACGCCTTACTTTTCGACTTATTTTGACTTAGAAAATTCTGTCCGACTTAATAACTTTAACAAATATGAACCGATTTCAATAATTTTTGGTATATATGCTTCTCACAACACCCTCTCTACATGATGTGGCTCAGGTTGGCTCGGACTGTTTTTCCTAACATTACACTCCATTTTCGACTTATTTTGACTTAGAAAATTTTGTGATTTTTTTTGTGTGATTTTTTTCTGTACAAGCTTCTTGCGACACCATATCGATATTATTAATCCAAATTTGTCTTTAAAGTTAAAGATCTTTTTTGTTGGGTTTGCGGATAATGCGGGTTGAATTTGCCATGGTGGGGGTATGCTAGCACGCGAGTGCACACCTCTTGTTTCATTCGTTTCCTTCCTAGGGGAGCCATTTTTAGAGCGGGTCTTCCCCTAGTTTGCTGCATGCTTCATACTAATCTACCTATCACACACCTAGGTTGTTCTGCTGCATGTTTGGGGGAAAGTGACATGATGTTCTGTGCCGAGGTTCAGACCTGAATATTACGTATGCTGACTGTGACAATTTACCCGTGTTTATCATCTGACTGCATTGTACATCATTTGTACTGATTTCGGTTGTCAACTGTCTGAATATTTCACTACGGTCGTTTAATTACGTACATTATATAGACATGATCGGCGCACCTTTGTTTCTTGAAATCAGATCGCGGTGGGTATTCCACTGGGAACGTGGGCTGCTCTCAGGTGCCTAACGGTCGTGAGGGCCTAATAATAGTGATGTGTGTGGATTTAGGCTGAACATAATAGTCGTGATTGCAATTTCGCTCTATGTCTCCATTCCAAATAATAGTGATCGTTGGGAATTTTCCTCAAAATTAATACTCGTATCGCCACTATTGTTTGGCACCTGAGGGTAGTGGTTTGCTTTCTCAGTGGCTGCTCTGGTTCCCTGCGGTATTCGGCCATGAGCTCCAGGTGCCTATGGCTGTTAGTCATGTTCTCTGAGGGGCTATATATATATATCTAATGATACATTGGATCATGCCAGGGATCTGTGCTCTGGCTCCGACCAATGGATTGATGGGCGCAGCTTTGGTAGGGCCTTCTGACATTATCTCATGCTGACTTTATATATATCACCCTGATATCTATTATATCATTTTATATATTTATATACGCGAAAGATTTGTATCACAGGGTTTCTGCAATGATACATAGGTACCTCAGAGACATGTGATCACTGTTCTAAGAAGGAAGGCAGGACCAGTTCACGCTCCTCTGGTTACGTCTCAATGGTTCAACCAGCTAGTGGGGATGCGTCTGGTGGAGTAGACAGGGTACTGGGACTCCAGGACATTTGTCCCCCACCAAACGCCAGTGGTTCTGGGCCCTAAAGCTACCAACTCGCGTGCGCACGAATTGACACCAGCTGAAGGGCCTTCGGCAGCTTAAGCGCAGGGCAGTGGCCCTACCTCTACGGTAACAAGTCGAGACCCCCTGGCCACACTCTCATCTCAGACAAGGCCTTGCCTGCCACTCAACCGTCTTGGGGCTCGGAGAACAATGCCCTCTCCCCACCCTCCAGCTTGGCCAGGATATTAGCTTGGGCATGACCACCTTGCAGCATGCGGTGGTGGGGGCTCCCTCCGATCCGATGGCTTGACTCCATTATCGTTGTACAACCCATTTGGCCTAATGGGTTCTCAATTTGATCCCTGTGCCACAAATTGAGCATCAGGCTATCTGCCTTTTGCTTTGGCGAACAGCAGTTTAATAGTTAACTCTTAATGTTGGTTGTCTCGCCATCTTCGGAGTGGGCCTTCTCTTATGCAGGTCGTTCTGTCGCTAAGGCGGAGAGTGAGTTAATCTCCTTGCATCCCATGTCGGGTGGGACTTTAGAACTGACAGATGAAGAACGAAGAAAAGAACAAGGAGAAGAACGAAGAGTATCTTCTTCAGTTATACTTGCTCGGTTCACTCGCAACTATGAATTGGATGGCACCTCCTGGGATGTTTCTTCCAAAACAAGGGGGGGGGGTACACGTTTGAGCAATATAGCACACTAACTATATGAGTTATTTCACGTAACTATACTCATAACAGATTCATTAAGAGTTCATATTTATGTACAATCTGTTTTAGAAGAGTACATTCCCTCTAAATTTGGCTATTAACTTTATTGCTCGTGCCTCCTCCTGGGCTTGCATTCTAATCCATATAGTTCAGTGTGAAGGCTTCCTTTGGCGGAAAAATATTATTTTTAAAAGTATAATACATTTTTCCTTAAAGAGAGCCTGAACACTGAACTATCATAGGACCCTCCCATGGCGGTGCCATTCCCAACCCAGCAACTCGCCAATCTCCTGATTGAGTCGGAAATAAAACTGACGAATCACATCGAGTACAGCTGGTTATATAGGGAGCGTGACTAATCTTGGTAAGCCAATAGACGTCGGGAGGTGACCAAAAAGTTAACCCCTTTCCTACTGTGGCTTACAAAACAGGACATATATCCATATAGTTCAGTGTTCAGGCTTTCTTTAAGGAAAAATGTATTATACTTTTAAAAATAATATTTCCCATTTAAAAAAAATGAATATTAAAGTTGATACGAAAACAACTAAACATAATCACAGATTAATCTCTTACTTCTATAAAAATTAAAAAATGAACAGTCATAAGGGGAAAAAATAAAATTTAGCCCACGCACAGAACCAACCTGCATTTAATTTTCTTTGACCAAGCGGTACAGTGAAATGTATCCCATCTTTTATAGAAATACTGACATAGCCACAGATATATATGTATCAGCTGACTACCCAATAATAGTAACATCCATCTTCTGTTTTCATCAGATTGAATCGCGCGAATGTGACTTCAAGTGTGTTCATATTTATAAGAACCACTGGTCCCGCTGGAGATTAAATCCCTTGAAAAATCAAATCAGCAGAGAAAAAAAATTAACAGCACTATGAAAGGTAACTCGTTGTTGTCGTTTGTGAACTACACGAAACGTGACCAGTGAACTGGTTCCGCATATGGCCCACCTTTCCTGATGTTTTGCTACAGTCCGAGCAAAATAGGTGAAATGTTAGGCCCTCACATTATATGTACCCATAATTACTTTGACCAAGGAACTAGCTAGAAACCTCCAGGTCACACATCCCAAATGTTACGGGTACGCTTTATCTCTCAACTAAGATTTTAATGTTTTGCTACCGTTGTATAACTTTGATTTTGACCTGATTCTCAGTCCACCTGTGAGCAGATGAATTCGACCTAGTTTCTGGTATCCACTCGTCACGCCATGACAATCAGCTGTACTCAGCCACCGTTGAATGTCGGTCCTGTGTTCTGGTACAGTAAGAGCAATCTAGGTGACCCAGTGATCTTCCGTTTACCTTGACCTACCTATGCCACATCACCTGCACATGCCTTTAGCGACACAAATCTACCGTGATGAAAGCTAAGGCTAATATGGGTATAGTCACAGTATAGTCAGTACATGCCTTTTGATATAGCCGAGAAATGTCACCTATTCATGCATACATGTATATAACTTGTTATATATGTTTTGTTGCCTTTTTTTTTGTTTTTTTTTTTTTTGTTCTTTGTTTTCTCGGTGATGTTTCATATTTTGTTATGTGTTTCTATTGCCTCTTATATATTGATGTATTCTGACTTGAAAACAATATCAGCAGCACTCAAAATCTTTAAGGGGAGGTGGAGCGACCAATCGTGAAGGGATGTCCATGTAACTTGAATTAGAGCGGGGAAACTCAGGAACTTATCTGACACATCATAAATTTGGCGAAATTTCTAACAACGCTTTTCATTATCATTTCGATACATATATATTTTAAGGTATACATATGAATATTCCTGTATAATAAATAGCTGGGTGACGAGATGTCATGCATGCATGGATATTCGGTACTAACCGTCATGAATGTTGTCGACTTTGCTAACATTACACAAAACATGTAATTATGTCTATCTATATCATTTTTGGCGATACACCGATGTTGGTCTTTCAACCAACCCCCCCCCTCATTTGAGTCAGCATTCACGTTACAGTAGTGATTAATGCCAGCTCATTCCCATTAATTTAGGTTACCTGTCCAGAAATACTGAGAACCTCTTTTGTTAACTTTAAACACGTTCGCTAGTCTGTTTTTCTCTTTCCACTGATGAAGCCCATTAAATTGCCCCCAGAATTTGCAAAGGCTGACAATCAAGACAAGATGTCTGGGATCCGATTTGTCATATTGTTAAACGTTTATATTTTTGTAAATGTATATTTCTCTAAACCGAGAAAGGAAGTTTTTACACAACATGATAATATGCAATGTATTCCAAATTACGAAACCAAATTCACATTGACAGCATACAAGTTTATCATCCCCGGTCCATGGTTAGTTGAGCTGATTCTTCTGATGTTTGGGATTCCCTTTCCGCAGCACAAATTGGAACTTTACTTTTGTACCATCTCTCATGGGGATTAGTATCAAACAGTACCGTGCTTCCATAGTGCTTTTCACTTATGCTAAATCATGGCTTTGATCTCCAAATGTACGTTGGAAAAAATCCAATTTTCTCCGTCAATATATCAGGTCTAAATACAGCTGTCCGACTGGTGCCAGTTGTTGCTCTACTCCTGATTATTTGTAGAGACATCCACATCCTGGAACAAATTCGACCTCCTCTTCGGATGAGCTGCATCATATTTTGATATTTCATCTAAACATACGGAGCTTAAGACACAAACTCGCCAAAATTGCCTACTTACTAAAATGATTATGATGTGATTTGCTTTACTGAAACACAGATTGATGATACGTTTCCATCCGAAAATATATTGATCCAATCCTTTTGTGAACCAATACGAATAATGAATCCAACTCTGGGGGAGGCATTGCAGTCTATTTTGCAAACCATATAGCATTTTCGCGTATAGCGGAACTGGAATTCGATAACTCGGTTATGTGGTTCAGAATTTACATGCCCCAAACTAGCTACTTATTGTGCATATCTTACAGATCTGATCAATTTTGCGATCCTGAATATTGGAAACTTTTAGATGAGTTTATCGACATTGCATTGGATCTTAACTTGCCGCTATTAAATACTCACAGGAGATTTCAACTCAAACGCGATCACCCCCGGCTCTAAAATAAATAGAATAAAAGATGCCTACCATTTAAGAAACCTGATTGAGTCTCCCACAAGAATAACAGAAACTACTAGTATACCTCCTCAACCCCATTCTAGTCAATGAAGATGTTGTATCTTACCATGCCGATGTTTTGGATCTCGGTATATCAGACCACTATGCAGTATATGCATACGTCGCCGTTGAGTATAGTCCACAAAAGTCGTTTTATCGTACTGTTTGGCAGTATCGAAATGCCGATTTTGAACGGGCGCGGTCACTGATTTTTTAACTAGATTGGAATAACATTCTGAAAGGTACTGAAGACATAAACTCGGCGACTTGTGTATTCTCCAGAAAATTTCTCACAATAATGAGAGAAACAGTTCCCAGAAAAAAAGTTCTTATCCGAAAAAACGACAAGTGTTGGTTCAATACTGAACTAAGATCTGCCATCCGCAGTAGAAATCGTTTACGCCGCATAGCCCTTAAATCAGGGAAACCGAAATATTGGATTATAGGTACAAAAAGAGTCGAAATTCTGTAAATAACATGAAAAAGTATGCAAAATCAAAATTTGATCAAGATCTCGAGACTTCAATAAAGTCTGATTCATCAGCAAAATATTTCTGGCGCATTGTCAAAGAATTTCTTGATAATGCACCGAACTCCTGCATTCCACCCCTGCGAAACACCAGCGGAAATTTGGTGTTTGATGATGATTCTAAAGCCTGTCTCCCTCTTTGATTGCCAGGGGCCGATATTATCGGCCCAAATGTCCGGTTGGTAAATTGCCAGGGCCGATATTATCGGCCATAATTGTAACCGTAATTATTTTGATCACAACTGTATGACAATAATAAAAAAGTTTTTCAAGTTTCATAAAATTATTGTTTTAATTGTTTCTAATTAAATTCTGCAGTATATATCTGATTTTTAATCCTTTTTAAGACGTTTGAAAATTAAAATAATGAAATAAGTTTGTAAAAAAAATGTAAGATCCGCAGTCGGAAATGCAATTTTACGTTTCTTCCCTCGCTAAGATCCCCCGAAGATTGCCGAACGTCACTCGGTGCTAAGATCCCCCGAAGATTCCCGAACATCACTACCGAACCTGCGACGGAGATTCTGGGTACAAACACATTGTGTACCCGGTATATAATACGTTTATCTACCATTCGTGTGACAGAATCCACTACACCAATTTCATTTTAAGAGTTTTTTTAAATTCCAAAATCGTTGGATTTGTGTCCGACGATTTAGTTTTCTTGAGTAATTTCTCCCAACCTGCAAGTTTATCTGTGTCACACGATTAGCTCGATTTGCTAAATTCTCCTAACCTGCAATGGCACGCGCTTTTGTCTAACGGAAATTGAATTCAATGGACAAAATCTCCCACACCTGCGTTTTTTTGTTTATATAATAATATAAAAAATACTCAACAAATATATATTAGTTACTTTCTGATATGTTTTACCATATTACCTACGATGGGAGGCAATCAAATAATGATACAAACTAGGAAATATTTTTTTATAGTGCGCATGAATATACGTTGGAATGTTTGCACGCGATTCCATGTGACGTCACAGTTCATTCATAAATGTTGTTTTGAAGCGCGCACATTGCGAATTTCAATTTCAGTCACTATCACTATCAGTCTCTATTACTGCAATTCGTCTCTGTTTTCTATGTGTTGGTTGATCGGATTGAGGATTATAGTTATTTTTAATGTATTGTACTGTGCAATCTCCTTTGATGTCGAGGAAATGTTAAAACAATTTCAAAACAACATACGGCCATTTTGTTAATCTTGTATTTCCGAAACATACCGAACGACTTCGGGAATAATCGGGGGATCTTAGCGAGGGAAGAAACGAAACCTTGCGTCGGAAATCCAAAATGGCCGACAATTTCAGAAAAATATTTGTAGACAATTATTAAAATGAAAGATCTGCATTTTACCAATGCATTAACTAATTTAAACATGATAGTATGACAACCTGACATTACAATAAAGATTATGTGTACTTTAGATTGTTTCATTAGTTTTTTTAATAGTCAAAATTGCCGTTTTTGCTGAATGAATCACCTATTTTTCAAGGTAAAAACGTAATTCACTAAAAAAAAAACGGCGTGATTATAAACTCCCACAGGCCCCAGCGTGCCTCAGTGACAGTTTAGACCACATGCATATGTGTCATTTTTGTTATTTTATTTATAGCACAATGATGATAAGCTTGTAGTTAGAGATTTAATTATATATCACAATTTTTGTTTTGTTTTTTGACAGTCAAAATTGCCATTTTCCTCAATTAAAAAACCTAGCTATTTTCGTAGTAAACTGTCGCAACTAAAGTCTAAATCGGCTCCTGCATTGTGTAGCTCCTCACATATGGTCCAGCTATACCAGAACTAGACCCTAATTTATTCTTACAACTTTTTAAATGAGAAAGACAGTAGAAAGATTTATCAGATCATCATCGTTGGAATACTGTCTCAGAAAACCAATATTGAATATAGCAGGTTGTGGGCCATTTTTCAATTGGATTATTGCAAAAAAATCCTTATTTGGAGTTATTTCCCTTGGGTGACAAGGAGTTATGCCCCTTAATTGTCGTGAATATTCTTCGGCAAAATATTCACCTGCAATTCTTTGGCTAATCACCTACATACATGTCCTTGATATTTGAAACATTATTTCATAAGAAGAAGACTATTATTGTATCATACTTTTCCACAATAAAATCAGTTTTCTCATAAATTCTCCGGCAATTTAGGTGTAAAATTAGCTCGGCAACGAAAGAGTTAATGAAAAATGTGTTGCTAATTCAGATATTGACAATTCTAAATGCAAGCTTCCTATTTTCCGAAAAAAATGTGATAATAACTTATCCGATATACCCGTCACGATCGATGATATAACTGAAGCCATACAATCGACCAAACCAAATAAAGTACACGGTCACGACGGAATTACCGTTCGTATGTTACAAGGAACGATTGACCGAGTGGTAGTCCCTCTTCGCATATTATTTTTAATGTCATTTGAATCGGGATGCTTTCCCGATTCTTGGAAACAGGCGAATGTTATTCCAATTCATAAAAAAATGACCGATCCGCTACTGACAATTACCAACCAATCTCACTGTTACCCGTTCTTGGAAAGATTTTAGAAAAAGTGGCATTGAAATACCTTTCCAAACATTTCTTTAACAATGGATTAATATATGGTTATCAGTCCGGTTTCATTCCTGGCTATACCAGCTGCTGGAAATACAACACTTCTTGTGCCACAGGCTCTAGACCAGAAATTGTGCACATATGCTATTTTCTGCCATATTTCCAAGGCTTTTGAACGAGTCTGGCACGAGGGGCTGTTATTTAAACTTGAACAATGCGGAGTAAACAGACGACTTCTGGCCTGGATTCAAAATTATTTATCTAACAGGACACAAAGAGTAATTGTCGGACAAACACATTCGAGTCCCCTGCAACTGAAAGCAGGAGTGCCCCAAGGGTCGATCCTTGGCCCTTTTTTCTTCCTAGTTTTTATAAATGATATACATGAGAATTTAATATCTTTCACGCGTATGTACGCCGACGACACATGTTTTACATCATTCGAAGACGCTAGTCCCTCATGTGAACAGAACCTGCAAACAGACGTAGAAAGTATATCTGTGTGGTCCAAACAATGGCTGGTACAATTCAACTCTTCTAAGACAAAAATAATGAATTTTTCCTTTTCATCTAATTACAATACGTCGCAATGGACGGTCAGTTAATCGAGCAGGTCGAAACACATAGACATATTGGTATGTTTCTTCAGTCTAACCTCAATTGGGACAAGCAAATAGGAAATTAGTGTGAAAGCTTAAGATCTCGCCTATCGCAACTGAGACGATTGAAATTCACAGTTAATCGGCGAACTTTGGAATGTATGTACAAAACCTTTATTTTGCCGCTTATGGATTACGGAGATGTTATTTGGGCTCATGCACCAAACACTCTTCTTGTACTGCTTGATCGGATACATTCTGACGCCGCTCGAATTGTTAGTGGGTTAAATAAATCTGTTTCGAATGAAAAACTCCTCACTGAACTAGGATGGCCTACACTTGACACTAGACGCGAACACCATAAATTTAATACTTGGCAGAAAATAATTCTTGGTAAAGCTCCCAATTACTTGAGTACACTTTTGCCGACCTGTGCTAAAGATCAATCTACCTACTCACTTCGATATCCATTACTATTATTACAGAAACGCACCAACACAGAACATTTTAAATCGACCTTTCTGCCTGAGATGGTAATCAAATGGAATGCAGTGGTAATAAATGGTTCATCTGATCGCACCAAAACCGACATATTTAAATTAATGTATGACAAATTGCCTATCTTCCCCCAAAACCGCTGCCATACTTCAATTCAGGCTCTTGCAAGTGGAACATCGTGCACACCAAGCTAAGGAATAACTGCAGCGATTTAAATTTTGATAAACTTGGAAACTATATTTCCATAACAGCCCACTGTCAATGCGGGTTTTATATTGAAGACGCCTTGCATTTTTTCTTCCAGTGTCCATTATTTGAAGAAAGTCGCTTACTATTCCTCCAACGTCTTTGGCTAAATGGAATTTTCGTTGATAGGGTTGAAGATATCGATCCTCTTTGGTCAAAGCAACTTATCCAATACTCTAAATTATAAATTGTTTAGCAATACACAAACGTTCATTGCATCGTCAGGTAGATTCCATTGACGGAAAATCTTCAAAATCCCAATAAGCCTATACAGTATCTTCATGTATTCGCCCATATTGCTATCAAAAGACTCGGCTCAGCTCGCCATAGGACCTACATCCCCTCCTTGATATCTGTCCACTCACTTTAGACCTCACCTTCAATCTCGACCCCCCCCCCCCCCCCCATTTTAGGTACTACATTCCAACTATAAGCTAACTTTGAGTCCTACATAATTCCATATATAAATATTATTATGCGTTTCAATATTGTTAAGGCAGATCGAGGCGCAATATTCTAAGTTGAATAACTTGTGCTCCCATCCCTTTTGAATAACTCATATTATATTTTCAGATACCATTTGTTAATGTATAAAATGTATTATGTAAAGTGGGTTCAAATAAAATATGCTTATAAACAAACAAGCATTGTCTTTCATTATTTGCTCCAGCCTAGGCTGTACAAAATGTAAAGAATGCACATGCACTGGTATTAATTTGTTGCACAAATTATATTTTTAATCCATATAATTATTTACTTAATTTGCATTATTATCGAGTTGTTTTTTTTTGGTAATAAATCTTTCATATTAGAACAATATTGAAAGATTGCTTCTTGGAAACCAGTTAAAGATGTAATGGCATCATGATGCACATCACGACGTCCCAGACTACTGCGTCATGCAAAACTCTAGACAGGACTGCGTCGATGTCCAGACAGCTGATAATTGTATTACACGGGCAGGCTAAGGGATCCATTTGACAACAGCTTCGTGTTTGTATTATAAATAAATACATACCCTTCAAGAAAATTAAGTGGGCAATAATACAGCCCATCTGAAGCCCATTTTATGTATCCTGAAACTCGAAAAATTAGTTAAATCGCATAAAGATTGTTGCGGAATCTTTTTTTTTTTTTTCGCAGTGACAGGGACGTGTGAACATACAGTAATGCCCTAATTAATCGACTCCAAAAACCACAGCAGAATTTATATGGGTAATTTTTCAGGATTTAGTCGAAAATATGGCTTGTTGCCATTCATCGGAAAGTTCTCTCTGAGAGCTTTCCGATGAATGGCAACAAGCCATATTTCCAACTAAATCCTGAAAAATAACCCATAATTCTGCTGTGGTTAAGGTGTCAATTATTTATGGCATTACTGTATTTCTGGAAACATTCTTCGAAGTTCAAAAGCTAAAAGATGCATATAAATCTGTCCGGAGCAGGGTTCTATTGAAACACAATATATATGTGGAAACATTGATTATTAAAATGCCACGTGCGTCTTTGTAATCACTGTGTGTGTCCCTGTAATCACTGCATGCGTCTTTATAATCGCCGCGTCTGTCTGTCTGCATCGCGGCGATGATATAAACCATTGTCATGTGTTGTTGATTTATCGCGCTTCGGTTCGTGTCGATAATTAGCATTTCTGTTGTTGTTTTGTGGAGAACGCGGTAAGAAGCTTACTAGTAAGGCAGAAATAAAGTTCATTGCTAGCTTTGCCATACCTTCCAGCGACAAATGTTTTTTGTCCTTTCCGTAGAAGTTCTTTACAAGTTTTCCTCGCGGTGCCAAGTTGCTATTGTCGCACACCACAACGCTATGGAGTTTCAGTTTCATGGATATTTCCCACGCAATCCTGTGATTGAAGAGTGATGCTCGCTGATTTAGGTCTGGGTCCTTCCGGTCATCACTAGGGGTCACCAACGAAGTAATCACTTTCGCGAAAACTGCAACAGCGTCATTGACGCATTTCATGTATGAGGAGACAATGTCATCCATGTTTTCAAATCGTTCCCGCTTCAAATTGTTTTATTCCGACGTGAATATTTTATAACGTCACCTCGGATTGTGCGGTCAATTTCAGCCTGTAGTTGTTCGATGGTGTATGTAAACTTCGATCGCGAACTTTTAACCCTTGAATCTTTGAACAAGCATGCTTGTATCGAGGTCATTGCATAGAGAGTCGTACAGAACTAAGACATTTTGGTCTCTTTTATGAAGGTTTGACTTCATGCTCATTACGTCTGATATACATGTATCACCAGAATCTGCCTTGTCTATGGTTACAAATGAGGATGGGTAATCATCTGGTTTGTATTCATCAGACTGTATGGCGACATGCTGATTACGGTGTGCTCTGTGTCAGCGGGGGAGCTGCTCAAATCTGTCTCATCCCTAGCGTCCAGCCAGTCATTAACGTCTTGCGACATTGACGGCGTGCTGTTAATTGAATGAATCAATTTACTATCATCGAGATAATCGGATGTTAATTTTGATCTGTGATATTAGTGTCCTTTGTGCGAATCTGCTCCTCCAGATGGGCGATATGCATGTCTTTTTGCTGAATGTCCTTATGTAGCTCAGACACTACGAACGCATGTGATTTGAGATATTGTCACATTCTTCTCTGTAGTGACGCTGGAGTTTGTCAAATTCTTTCTCTCCCTCTGTAATTTGCACCCTGAGTGCTTGCATAGTATGATCGTCTTCTTGCTGGCGACGTTTCAGGCTATCTATCTCCTTCGTATAGAATAACTCTATTTCCCTTTTCTGAATTTCAAAATCTTTGTCAACTTCAATGTGTTTATCGTTATCCTTAGCCTTTGCATTTGCTTTGAACGTCTCTCCCGTTATCAATGTGGCGTTTCTATGTACGCTATCCTTAATGTCTTTGAGGATATTCTCAAACGTATCAAGTCGTTCACCAACGTTATTTGTCACTGGTGTCTTTAGAGACATTTCCTGGTTAGGTTCTACGTTAGGCCGGGGCAACGGAGTGTTGGTGTTGGTGTCGAGTGAGTTCACTGTAGCTAACATGAGATCAAATTATTCACGACACCAAGTTTGAAAATAGCCCACGACTTAAAAAGAAATTTCTAAACGAATAGCTATAGTATATTTATAAGTGGATGACACTATATTTTAGCTACCATTATAATCATTTGTTATATACCATGTATTCTTATTTATGACCGGAATAAAAATTATAAAAAAAACAAAAAAAAAGTTTGAAAATAGTTCCCCTGCACAGTGATGAGTTGTGTGCATGGGTATATGTGTATGGTGATGATGGTTTCTTCATCTTTCGGCCGTGACGGGCAAGGTTGTTTAATTTGTAACATATACTCTTGTAGCTTGGACTGTTTGTGGGTGCAAGGTTTTTTCGACCAGCTGGATTTTATTTTCGTCTCCACTGGTATCTGTAACACATAGCATGCATTGAGACATCTGAGCCATGCAACCACACGTTTCGGCGAATTTTTTATGCGAAACGAAGCCATGTTAGCAGCCAGCTCATAAAAGTTTGTGTCCAGCTGTTCAGTTATAGCATTCTTCGCTTTGGTAGACGGCTTCTTAATTTTATAGTCTGTGAAGTCCAATTCGTCACGCATTACCCTTATCAAAATGTCCTAGGATATCCTAGGAATAAAAGCTAGGAAAATTCCTTGGAATTCCTAGGATATCCTAGGATTAGAGACCTTGGAAAAGCTGGGAAATCCTTGGGGCGGTATTGGCCCGTTTCAAGTTCGGAAAACCTTGGAATACCTCAGCAAATTAAACCGAGCTTATCCAAGAATTTCCAAGCTTTACAAAATCTTAATCATACCAAGCTTTACCAAGCTTTCCAATCTAGCTTTACCAAGCTTTACCAAGGTTCCAGCCTAGCTTTACCTAGCTTTACCAAGCTTTACCAAGGTTCCAGCCTAGCTTTACCTAGCTTTACCAAGCTTTACCAAGATTCCAGCCTAACTTTACCTAGCTTTACCAAGCTTTACCAAGGTTTCAGCCTAGCTTTTCCAAGCTTTACCAAGGTTCCAGCTCAGCTTTTCCAAGCTTTACCAAGGTTCCAGCCTAGCTTTTCCAAGCTTTACCAAGCTTTCCAACCTAACTTTACCAAGCTTTACCAAGCTTTACCAAGGTTGTAAATGACCTTGGCCAAGGTTGCAACCCAGCTTTACCAAGCTTTACCAAGGTTGCAATTGTTTTGTATTTAAAAGGTGAAAATCTCTAATGACACTGCAAAGGCTTCAACTTTGACAATATTATCATCATTAATGATACAATCTCTTGAAATTTACAACAGTCATGAACCATGCCATATAATCATTCATGATATTATTCATTCAAAGTTCACTTTTCAGTCAGAATTTATTTGGAGTGTGATAAAACAGTTAAATTAGATAAATTAGCTGAGAATATATAATGATAGAGACAAGCCTTTGGAATGAAAAGGTAGATAGTGGTCCTGAAGGTTATATTTGGAAATGGTAAAATAATTGTTAACATAATATCATAACTAAAAATATCACTACAACCATATTCTATGAGTCAAATGGAAAACATTAGGGCCATGCACACAAGCAATAACTTACCTGAAGATTGTTGTGATAAAACATGGATTTAAACTCAGTGCGACAGTTAATTCAAAATGCTGCCACAGACAACAGTGACGTCTGCATAGTCATGTGACCCAGTCATGTGACCTACAACTAAGCTTTACCAAGCTTTTCCAAGGATTTCCAAGCTTTTCAAACTTCATGTAAGAACCTTGGTAAAGCTTAGTAAATATTAGATCCAAGCTTTACTTATATAGCTTTACCAAGGTTGGTCAACACTGAGTCAAGGATTTCCAAGCTTTTCCAAGCTATTCCAAGGTTTCACTTTATGTGACAACCTTGGTAAAGCTTGGTAAAACTTAGATCCAAGCTTTACTAAGCTTTACCAAGGTTCCAACCAAGGATTTCCAAACTTTGTTGAAGAGTAAATTTTTTCATTCAAAAAGCTTGGTTCAGACCTTGGAAATCCTATGAATTCCTAGGATTCCCAAACTTCTTTAAAAAAGCTCGGATTTCTTTTTGCAAGGGAATTACGCGGTTTGATTTATCACATCTGTTGTCGGTCCCTCGGCGGGGAATAATCGGTTCTTAGCGGAATCTTCCATTTTTTGGCGCGAATAACGGCACGAAATAAGGAAACACGTTACTAATATATCCTAATATTGGAATATAACAGTCACATTAAAGAAATCCAAGGTGGCGTAGGTCATCCTCGGTGTACTAGAAATAAATGTCCATTTAAATTCTTTGGTCCACTACTTCGGTTGTGTTAAAAAAACATATTTACTCGGAGCTGGATAAAACGTGTATTATGAAATCCTACTTCACATTCCTGCGTCAGCCCACTGACAGTTAAAATTACTCGAGTACTTTCAGTCACACAAAACAGTTTGACCAGTCACCGCACATCCATTTGTATTAACCTGCCCCAGAATTAACAGCTTGGCACATTTGCCATAATTAAGTCAGTAGGAGAAAGGTATGGAGAAACTTTTCAACGGTTATTGTTGAATATTCTTGATTGTTCAGCATCATGCTACAATACCATAAAAAGTGAACATTCCAGACTGTATCACACGCATATATCGCAGTACACTATTTATGTAGATAAAGTTGATGAATAACATATTGTTATTTCTATGATGAAGTACATGTACACACATGTACAATGTATGTAGTAGCTGCACAATCCCATACAAGTCGCCTATTCATACGACACATATTCTGGCACTAGATTCCCTGCTGCATGTTGGCACACACTGAAAAGAATAGTACATTGTATTAAAAAAATAGTCTAATATGAAGCATCAATTATACATTTTATAGAACAATTAATATAACAAGTTGCTGATAAGATTTACATGGTCATGTAATACAAGGTTTATTCTGTTTGACTCGCATGGGACCATCATATCTCAAATTTGTAATGATCATATCATATTCCATCTGTTCAGAACCTGGAAACTGGTTGATATTCTGATGAGCTTTACAACAATGAACAAACAACACGGGGAATATAAGGGTTTGTTAATTCTTGTTCCTTAATAATCTATTTCTATGTAGGGGTTGGTTCCAACTTCCAGCTCGAGATTGCATGATTTTTGTGACTTGTCGGCCAATATCACCATAAATATTGAATTAATTATTCCATGATTGAAAGCAAACCAACTTCCAGCTCGAGATTGCATGATTTTTGTGACTTGTCGACCAATATCACCATAAATATTGAATTAATTATTCCATGATTGAAAGCAATGCAAAGCAAAATCGGCTCATCAAAGTCACCTAAATCATGCAATATTGAGATGGGACGTTCACCTACTGTGAAATACATCTTCTGTAGAATCTCAATCATGTACAAATAATTTAATATCATCACCGGTGTTGTCGCTTGACGAATGGGAATATAAATGACACTAAATTTTCAAGTGTTTAAACCTTTCTTCCAACCACCTTGCAGGGATGGTGCCAGATTTCCCAGGCACAAGGACAGTCAGAAGGACTACGATCCCCGACATGGGGGGGGGGGGCTACATTGCAGATTACCCTGATGGGGAGGGGGCTATTAAACCCTAGTTGATTGATCGATTGTTTATTCGAGGCATTGTCAAACGATTGGAACTATAAACATACATAGTATCCACCCATCAACAAAATAAACAATGCAAAAAAGAAACCACTTGCATATATAAGAGTCTATTAAGAGAATGCACTGGCATAATATGTTTAACCCTTTCATGACGGGTGTTACGCTGGAGCAGAATTAAATATCCTGTGCCAGTGCATTCTCATATATGTGAGTATTGGTACCTCGCAAATCTAAGAGAATGCATTGGCTTAAATATTATTAGACTAATGCATTCTCTTATATATTCGAGGTGCCCATGGGTGACTCGCATATACCTGTATAAGAAAATGCATTGGCACAGGGTTTTTGCATAATTTCGGGAAGCTCCAGTCATGAAAAGGTTAATGCAGCACCAGAGCAGCTCCCGTCATGAAAGGGTTAAGAATAGGTCAACATAAGAAAATAACTAATTAAAAAATAAAAATTTAAGCGAAGTATACCTGCCGACCCCATATTTTTCTGATATGTATAAGTAACCCGAACAAGACTTGGTGTGAACAAGAAGGTCTTTCAGTCATATCCTTGTCGTTAGACGTTTTTTGTGATTACCGGCTAGACATATTATGTACTTGTTCAGGTGCATGAAACTGATATTAAGTTAGTATTCAGGCTCTATGACAACTGGAGGAATGTAACATTCTAATAACATAGCCAAAAATTTTAAGCAAATTGACCGTACCACTCCATTGAAAACATCGTCAGAACTACGCTCAATTGTATATATTTACAACTCGATTCGGGATGCATCTATCGGCGATAAACTAATGAAAATGATTTCGCCATGGAGAGTCACTGCATTTGATTCATATACAAGAATGACAGTGTGTATTATCAATTTAGATATACTATTTGTAAAAATTTGAACAAGATTATTCTCCATTTCTATTTGATCACCATACCGGATGTTTCACATCACTTTAAGCGAAGTCAAGCTCGGTTAGTCAGCCTGGTGATTCCGGGTGTTGCCAACGTTCGGTGCGACTCTCACACTTCTCTCAGTCTCACTCGTTCTGTTACATATAAATACTAGAATAACTTAAACCCCCTATCATTCAAAATCAGTCACTTGAAAGTCGAAACTTGATTGAGGTCAAACTTAAACAGGTCTTTAAATATTAGACCGATCGATCTAAATTTAAACTAAAATAGACCATCGGTCTTTCATCGCCTGCATGTATCTGGTTCATTCCGGAATAAGGGTAGTCTAAAATTTACTATACATTGAAGGTATCTTTATCCCATAGATTTTTAGACTAGGTTATCAAGTGGAATAACGCTAAACTGTAATCACCGCGTGACTGATTGTGAACAGAACTTCAGAAGAAAGTTGTAAAAAAAATAAGGCAATATCATATGATTTAAAATTAAAAAAAATAACACCCATCATCAGATCATTACAATACAAGGAACTCATCAGCCACCACCAATTAATAATTCATAGTATGCATACCTTCTGAGTATTAAGAAATAGTATTAAGTTGTGAGAGAATTATCACAGAAAATCATGTTTTTTTTCCCCGTCAATCAACCTGCACGAGAGACAAGAGTTCTCTCCCGCTCACATTTTAAATTTGTTTTCGTACATTAAAAACTTCGTACTAATTACTGCTATATAGTACTCGCAAACGAGTTGAAACATTCAAATGTAAACGTCTCAGAGTTCAATATGTGGTTATCCAAATTAAAAACCAAGATTAATCCATCAGATTAAAAAAATTAAATGCGTTTGAAAATTGTCGATGTAAACTAGCGGACAGGGCATCAATCATGACCTCTATATAGAGCTTTATGTAGGTAGAAATGATATTAACAGCGACTATTTTGGGTACGTATATCTCTTTCTAAACATGTCCATCTGAACATATTCTTTTGTATTGATGCGTTCTCATAAGGCAGCAATTATTACCTTTAAAGGATTCGTCCGGATCCGAAAATCCCCATTCAGAGTCGTTCAGTTCGCCTTTACAAAATCGTCAATATTGAAGCTTTCCGGCAGACGACGCACGCATCACCACGTGATACCGCGCGCGACTCACCAATCGGGTGGCCGATTTGGGTCTAACAATGTCGATTGTTTGTTACGAACAACTACATACATGTATCTTCTCACGTCAAAAGCTGGTGTCATTTGGTTCGACAAAAAATATGGTTTAGTGCAAAACATATATCACGTTTAACAATTCAATTGGTTAAAATTTAAATAATTCATATTCTTTTATATTGATGCGTTCTCATAAGGCAGCAATTATTACCTTTAAAGGATTCGTCTGGATCCGAAAATCCCCATTCAGATCGCCTTTACAAAATTGTCAATATTGAAGCTTTCCGGCAGACGACGCACGCATCACCACGTGATACTGCGCGCGAATAACCAATCGGGCGGCCGATTTGGGTCTAACAATGTTGATTGTTTGTTACGAACAACTACATACATGTATCTTCTCACGTCAAAAGCTGGTGTCATTTGGTTCGACAAAAAATATGGTTTTAGTGCAAAACATATCACGTTTAACAATTCAATTGGTTAAAATTAAAATAATTTGTTTTCCCAGTGATAATTATAGAACCCGGGGTATATAACCGCGGGTACTAGTACCGGGGTGTACCAGTACTGTGGTACATCGAAGCTTGTAAATACCATTGTAGATGATACCCACAACATGGTAAATAGCATTGTTGTTGAAGGTCAAAGTAAAATGTAATGGTGTTACCTTGATTGAAAACTTTAGTGCTGCAGCTAGCTGCTACCACCGTGGTTATACTTGTAGCCACCCTGGTTTCACCTTTATCGAAAAACTTTACTGTGCTAACACCATGGTGATACCTTGGTGTCACCTTGGTAGAAAAACATTACTGTGCTACCACCATGGTGATATCTTGGTCAGGTTTGGTGCCACCATGGTTTCACCTTGGTACAAAAACTTTACCATGGTACCACCTTGGTGCCACCATGGTTTCACCTTGGTACAAAAACTTTACTGTGCTACCACCGTGATACCAACGTGGTGTTTTCACCGTGGTACCACTTTACTGTGCTACCACCATGGTGAACCAAGATGTCACCATGGAGAACCAAGGTGACACCAAGGAGGATTTTTATATGGGTCCTCATGAGTATTTATATATCATCAACTGGGAACAGGCTGACTTATTTCCCTTAAAGGGCTTATTTATTGTGTCCTCTTTGATATTTTTCCAACATCATTTTGAACGGCGTCTGAAATGGAGAGCAGGAGTTGGAAAATAACACAGAATTATTCAAATGTGAATGTAAATAAAACAAAATTAAAAGATACTACAAAATAGGCTAAAGCAATTCAGTGCTGACATTACGCGACCTCATTGACTCCAGAGCAGCACATTAAACTTCAATGCGGTCCTCATTAAACTTCAATGCGGTCCGCGTTGAACTTCAACGCAGTCCTAACGTACAACGTGTTATCATTGCCATGACCGCGTTGCGTTGACATTACGACCGCGTTGTTAACAGCTGAGGACCTCGTTAAAAGGGACATTTATTTTGAGAATATGTGTAGTCGTCACAAGACTAGTACCGGTATTATGGAGAAAATTCTTATAAAATGTTAGTGACATCAATCTCGTACCAAGTTTATAGCCAACATGCATAATGTGAATAAGAAAACACATTAAAGCATAAAAGCAAGTTTGTTATTTTATTTGATCTTTAATAATGTGTATTTCCACTGTGCTGTTCAAGTTATACTTTCCCCACAACATGAGTATGTATTTTATGTTACTTTGGTCGAGATAGTTTAATATTTCTGCAGCTGGTAAAAAATGTATAAAATAAATATCATATAAAAATTTCCCTATCTAGCTACCATAATTTTTTCACTCCGTTAGTCGAAACATACAATCTATTTTTGTTGGCCTAATTCATATTCCCTGAAAAGATGCTTATACACACTGGACAAACAGTTCCCTCCAAATGGGATTTTCCCTCCCCGCTGAGTGATCAGCCTCCTTTAATCTTGTGTGAGAGGAAAAAGAGAAATGGACATACCAGTGTGAATGCCTGTTTAATATATGCCAACAAAATGGGTACCTCGAAACAGTGCGCAGAAGTGCGCGGTACGAACAAAACAGTTATTATGCACGGGGAGTTGATTTAAAACATGTATATTAATGAAATATAGTAGTAGAATGTCTTCAGTTACGAATTTGCAAGGTCATTTTAACGTTTTATTAGAGAGAGTGAGTGGTAGAATCTACCGCGCACTGTTTCGAGAAAAGCTTATGTACTGCGCTATATCTTCCGCGCATTGTTTCGAGAAAAGCTTACTGCGCGGTTGTTACCAGAAAACTTACTGCGCGGTATCGGATTAATAGCCACAATTACGTGATAAATTAGATATTATAAAACAATTTGTTTTAAACTCCCATCAGCTTTTATCCGGGCTTTGGACCGGCATACTTTTAAAAAGTCAGGTAGCTTTAAAGTTTGTTTTGTCTACTTTTGTTTTGTTTACTCGTCTTGCTCTCTGACTCTGGTCAACATTTAGGTTTGCCCACGTTTCGTGGCGAACATATAATTTTTTAGCAGCATTGGCCAAAATGAAATTATCGGAGCCATATATGGCACCTCTTATCTCTCTCTGTTGATCAGTTATTATTTCAAGTAGTCTGTCCATCAAGTCAGGTAATTTCAATATTTTCCAATGAGTCTCTATTTTGATCACATTGTTTAAACTTTCACAGTTATATTAGTCCAATGGCGCAGGGAGGGGGGGGGGGGGGGTCGCGCACAAAAATTCCGTACATAGGGTGGGGGTGTGTGATTTGGTTTATATTTTATGTTTTTTTTTTAGATTTTGGGGGTGGGTCCCAAAAATTGGGCGGAAAAAAATTAAAAAAATTGCAGGTAGAGGTGTGGTGGGTCCCCGAGAGGGGCAAAAACATTTTGTTCGCCCTATAAATTGAGAAATTGAGCCTCCGAAATTAGACAAACTCCAAATTTTGGAGGCACACAACTCAAAAAATACTGAACGTATCTAGGAAAGGTATTCTGTTCTGTAATCAGGGTTGTACACTCTACAAAATGGATATATAAATGGAAGGACATGTGAAAGGAAGTTTTGTATAAACATCCTTAAAAAGCTATAAAATGACTATTTTACCAAATTTTGATAAATTTATTTCACACAATTCATCAATTTCCCATTTCTTGTTGATTTTTAGTATATTATTTGTGATGGGTTAAAGTACTTATTCCCACTGAGAAACTTTGTGTTGCAATTATTTTGAGGTGAAACCATAAATGCACTGGATTATTAGTGCCACACGCCCGGGGTACGACACTGATGAAGACATTGATTGTATCAGATCGAAGATCGAATGAAATGGTCAGAGTCTACTTCATACTTATACCCTGCAGATTTTATCACTCAATGATCACTGATGGTTGTGTTGTTTCAACATTTTAACTTCTCATATTTTCTACAATGACAACATGCAGTAAGATGTCACCTCTAATCAGTCTACCGCTATACTATACTAATTAAGACATGTAAGTGTGGTCCCTAATCCGAAACCACGAGATATCGCGCAGTAAGCTTTTCTCGAAACAGTGCGCGGTAGATTCTACCACTCACTCTCTCTCCAATACAAGTTAAAACATTAAAATAACCTTACAAATTCGCAACTGAAGACTGTCTACTACTATAGTTCATGTTTTAATTCAACCCCAACCTGCTCCTGTGCATAATAACTGTTTCATTTGTACCGCGCACTTCTGCGCAGTTCCGCGCACTGTTTCGAGGTGCCGAGCAAAATGACATGTGACCTTAAAGTGACCTCGCTAAAAGGAACTTCCAGGAGCAACGTTCAAAAACGTACTTGCGCTCTTTCGTACCGAAATAATGAAATTAATAGGATGACTCATAGATCTACCCCTCGGTGAATTGAAAGGGATATACCATGCAGTTAAATGTGTAAATATCTTATTAAGGAATATGTTTTTTCTATTGAAGATATATCCATTCATATATATATATTCGACACTTGGCCATTTCGATAAGAAATGAGAATTTGTTCACACTCACTGAGTTAAGCAAATATGAAGCAATGAATCAGAGAAAAGGTGGCTAGAACAATTTTTGCTAAACATTTTTAGTACCATATGCCAACAATGTTAATATAATGTGCTATGGGATACCCCGATAAATAAAATCATTGTTGGTAATTTTCTAGTTTAATACCTCTGTCAAGGTCAAATTAGATACGCCAAATTTGCATAAATTGGACTCAAAAACACTTTTTTAACATTTTCGAGTGAAAGGGCTATAAGACTGCCAGAAACTTTGTGTCCACATTAAAGGTTCCCTCCCCATTCCTCTCACGTTGATTAGGTTGTCAAATGTGTTGTCCATGACAACAGTTCCTATGCATTTAAATTACCAAATTCTAACTTTAATCATTGTATTTTTATGCCAAATATACCAAACTTTGTATATTGTTCACAATTTAATTGTTACTTGGCATATGTGCTTCAAAAACTTATATATTAATGAATACATTCTCTCTTGCTCTCTTAGTTATATACATTGGACTAAGAACTGTTCTGTTGCATTTTCCCTACTTTTACTATTATTTTCGTGAAAACACGTGAACTCTAATAACTTTCAAAATTGCGGACAATTTATTGTATTCAACAAACTCGGAAACATGAATACACGCATGCATGCATATAATGCTGTTATAATTGATGAAATAAATTAACTTTTTGAACATGGAATATTCATAATAATGTTGAAGCTAATATAGATTTAACCCAAATTATGAACCACAAGTGCTTATAACTTGGCCCCCTCCCAAAATGCGTCGCCCCTAAACACATACACGGGGCCCCTGGCTTATGTCGAGTAATATATTATACTGAGACTAAATAGTGCAGCGGCCAAACGCCAAAAGTGGTCTGGTACCCCTACCCACGGTAGAACAAGTTGAAACCAATTTTTCTTGAAGGAGAAACATATATTATTCACGAAATTGATAGTGAAAAATATCGGAATTGGTGGTGGTTATTGTCAAATCGACGAAAGATACCCACCAGTCACTTTTTCCAGAAATTAACGATTTTGGTCAGGCGAACGCTGTGGCGAAGTTATTTGCCAAGATTGTTTATTTGCCAAGATTGTTTGTGTTAATATTGCCATATCATACCAAATCTCTACTTTATAGGAAAAAAGTGTTGGTAAATTTGGTTTGTCCTGCCATTTGGAGCCGAAACATTTATTTTCTGCTGAAAAATCTCTCTTTTTCACAGAAATATTTTTTTTCAAACATTATCATTTAAACGGATATTGCAATAACGCCAAAATATTTAATCCATATGGTGCAGTAGTTAACTAACAAGCATACGGATAAAGAAGTTAACAGAAAGTTTGAACGGTTTGCGAGATACTTGATTTTAGCTACCCCTCCCACAAACGTGTTTTGGTTAAAAAATTACATATTTTTGATAACGACTTTACAACAATTTTCTAATTGATCTTAATGTGACCCGATATAAATCGTGTACTGACAGGGGTGTCCAGAGATGCTGTTTCATTGATTACAGATATGTTTAGGCTTCCATACCCCAGAAACAACAACAACATATTTTATTGATACCAGGTAATTCTGTATGAACGGAGAATATTAGAGCGTCCCTAAGCTAATTATTGACACATCTGCACATAATTAACTGAGTGGGGTATATAACGTCTCACATAAGAACCCCCGTGCGTAAAAATCTAATTTTGGCCGTATACTGGCATATTTCCATATCCGTAATCGTACTCGTGATTTTGCGAAAGGTCTTTAGTACATAGAATTTTAATACGTTGTTTACAGATACATAAATGGCGCACCGCTCGAATCAGGGACGATTGGAAAAATTGCCTCAGAGTTAATGAACACTTTTATTGTTGGTGGTTTCTACCAAACTTATGTGTGCATGGTCATCTCCATGGTATAGGTATGAGTATAATGCTGTTGCATTGTTGCATCGTCCCCGTCAGGGATGAGGAGAGGGGCACAAAACTTACCGAGCTATTATCTCCATTGTATAGGAAATATGTGCTATGATTCAAAGAAAGTGCAACCACCGGCTTGATTATTAGGATTGGAGCACTTCGACACAAGAGTGCTTTGAGTCTGAAAACAAAATCGTTTGGGAATAGAAACGAGTGACTCACATTTTCACAAGTATCACGTACGTCAATTTGAATGTCGCTTCAAGAAATCAAGCAACAATTATTTTGCTTTAGTATTATGAACTTCCTTGTTCAGACTTCTTAATAGCAGACATTTTGGCTCGAGTGTATGTATTAAGTCATCGACCTCCTGGCTGTGTTCATACTTGAACATATTTACGAGAAATCATTTCTATTCACGTTGCGAACTACTGAGCAAATGGGCGTTATTTTTCAAAGTGGTGTTCAAATATCTGATGGAGGCTGTTCAGTAGACAAATTGTTGAATTCGATTTTGACATTGTGCGTTCTTATATACCATCTACATACCAACTCCACGGAATTGTGCTTCGTGTAATAATGTTTAAATTATATCTATTCATGTTAAGAACTACTGAGCAAATTGACGTTATCTTTTACAGTTGTGTTGAGATATCTTGTAGAGGCTGTTCTGTAGACACATTGTTGATACTTGGCCAACATTTATACAATTGTCTCTACTTGTTCCTTGTGTGTATACTGGTTGCGAATTTGTATTTGGATTTGTTTATCAGACAACCAAGCGGCTCTTAAAACATGATTGTTGTGACATTGTTTAGAGGCAGTGCATATGCGCTCAACATATTTCATGTAACCAGGTGTGCATATTATTCTTCATTTATATAATGGGTCACAATAGATATCTTAAACTTTGATAAACTTGGAAACTATATTCCCATAACAGCCCACTGTCAATGCGGGTTTTATATTGACAACGCTTTGCATTTTTTTCTTCCAGTGCCAATTATTTGAAGAAATGGCTAAATGGAATTTTTTGTTGATAGGGTTGAAGATATCCTCTTCGGTCAAAGCAACCTATCCAATACTCTAAATTATAAATTGTTTAGCAGCACGCAGGTAGATCCCATTGACGGAAAACTTTCAAAATCCCAATAAGCCTATATCTTCGCCTATGTATTCGCCCATATTGTTATCCAAAGTCTCGGCTCATCTAGCCATGGGACCTACATCCCCTCAGTGATATATGTCCACTCACAACTCCAGACCTCACACTGAATCTCGATCCCTTTTTTAGGTACAACATTCCAACTAAGCAACTTTGAGACCAAACAGATTCTATGTGTCAAGTATAAAATGTAATAAAATCATATAGGGCACTTTAAAAAGGGCGGCTGGCGAATAAGAAAGTTGAATTTTCTTTGTTTTGACGTCCCCTTACCCCATTTAAAGTCCTAAATTCACCACAAACTGAAAGTTATATGCTCCCAATATTAAATGAGTGAACGAAAGAAATATAGTGTTGTCATGGATTATATAGAATTTGTATGGGTGGTTCCAGAAAACTAGGGCACTTTACAAAAGGCAGCTGGAAAATACGAATTGTGAATTTTCTTTGTTTTGAGGCCCCTACCCCATTTGAAGTCTACACACTACGAACTGAAATGATGTTCCGAATGTCTGGGATACTTCACAAAAAGTGGCTGGCAAACGTGAAAGGCGTATTCTCACTGTTATTGGAGGACATTCTAACTAGTGATGCGGACCGGACCACTTTGGACCGGTCTGGTCCGCGGTCCAGGGGTGGACTGCGGTCTGGTCTGGACCGGGTGTTACTGGACCGGACCGGACCGCTTTTTGCCGCCGGTCCAGTACTCACCGGTCCGGTCCACTATTTTACTTCAGTTATAATAAACTATAGCGAATATTATTGCGTATTTGCCGTCATATCAATTAGCAACGATGTATTGACGCATTGAAGTGGTTAATATCTATTAAACATTTGATTTCACGAAAACAATGTATAGATGTACATTGTACATGTCACTTTCCTCATAATGAAAGTGCCAGTGTGGGCGGCCGCCTGATTTGATGTCCAACACTGTGTATCACCCTACCAATGCGACAAACAAACATTTGTCATAAACAGTGTAACATGGCATCAACTAATCAATTTGGATGGATATCGAATCGAGTATTCTATTGTTTTTCACAGTTATAATTATCGAAGAAACATGCAAACCACATTACATAGTACATACACAAGACAGTATTAATGTAGTAGTCATATTAGTACACATTTGTATAATTGTCATCAGTATAGCTATTTCGTTTAAATTTCAATTTAACGAAAATAAGTATGATACGAATCACGCATACGATCAGTTGAGTGCCATGTTAGATTGGTTATAACACATTCTGGCCCTAGCTAGCTATATATATGCCCAATATATTTAATTAGTGCATGTTCGCATTACTAGAAATACTATTATCGTGCATCGTTCCCAGTATATCCCACCAGAGACAGACAATGATGCATACAATCGGCAAACAATGTAAGTTTTAACATGTATGGACTCATTGCAATGCACTGAACTCCAGTAACCTTATAGTTTGTACTATACAGAGTAAAAACTTTTAGAAAACAGAGAATTCATTAACATATAGCCTATTATAGGTGGACCGGACCGGTCCAGGCATGTATACCGGACCGGAATGGCCTGGACCGCCTTGGAAGTGGACTGGACCACCCAAGTGGTTCGGTCCGGTCCGCATCACTAATTCTAATCCATTTAATATTTCGGACGCACCATAAACTGAAGTTATATATTTTCAAATTAGCTGGCTGTGTGAATGAAAGGTATAGTGTGGTCGTGGTACGCAAAAAAAGGGGTTGACCCAGAAGAAATCGGTAAAGAAGCGATCTCGGTGTCATTCAACGTGGGAGAATCTCTGCTACAACATATCCAAAATCTGCTAAAATCCGCTTTGGGCAAAATCCAGGATCCAAGATGGCGTCCAACATGGCCGCCTTTAGTCAAAAGAGATTCTGACTGAGATTAATTCGACATAATGAGAACAAATGTTGCCATATTTATACAAATGTAAACATTTTTGTGAAGGTAAAGTATTATGCCACATATCTATAGAAAAAATGGAACCCCTCGCCCCAGATGGCTGCCAAAATGGCGGCCTAAACTCGAAAATTTGAAGTTTTTGCCTAATATCTTAAAGATCAATTCCTGTTGTTTGATAATGGTTCAGACTGGCGACATTGATTAGGCTTATTCATGTTAATTCATCATTGGAGCAATGAAAGATACCATAAATGGGGTCCCATACTCATCTACACCCTCAAAAATTTGATTTTACAGAACGCGGTATAAAATTCCACAAAAATCGCCATTGGGATTCCAGTCATATATCAACAAGAAATGGACAGAACTGTACAATGTAAGTTGGGTATACCATTATCTATAAATACTCCAATTCATTGAAACCCAAATTGGCGCTTTGTCTTAAAATGGCTGCCAAAATGGAGGTCAAAATATGGAAAATGGCAGATATTTAGAATGGTCGTCAGAGGGTTAGACCAGAAGGAATTGGTAAAGAAGCGGTTTTGTTGTCATTCGACGCGGGAGAATCTCGTGTATAACATATCCAAAATCCACTAAAATCCGCTTTGGGGAAAATACAGAATTCAAGATGGCGTCCAACATGGTCGCCAATAATAATGAAAATGGCAAATATGTAGTTATTCACGAAAACCCATTCGACAAAACGTCAATTCGGCACCAATACACATCATTGATTGAAATAAATGTTTTTTGTGGGTATGAGTAGCCAATCACGATTCAAAATGCTAAGATGGCTACCAAAATGGCCACCGAAAATTGTCGAAATTTAAGTTCTGCTCAGAGGAAAGCCGAAACAACACTTCGGTTGTGAGCTAACGATGACAGACCTATTAAACATGTTGCCAATAATCGACTACCACAATCAGTTCAGCCCGAAATGTTCCAACTAAGCAGTATCTACTGCAGGATCCAACACGATGTCCACTTATTATGAGGGACTATCTGGAAATTAATTAAAAAGAAATTAAATTGCTACGAATCTGGATTATTTGAAAACACTGTGTCAATATTTCTACATATAACGACTATTCGGAACATCAAATATATGGGCATCGGTGGTCTAGTCCGGAAGCATCAGGCTCTAATGGGTTTTCCAGTGCTGGCGAAAGTGAGAAGGACAGGAGGGAAAAGCGAATAATCTGGGGATTACTTAATTGGTGGGCAAGTTGGTTATCGGAGCTGGGGAGTTTCAAAGTAAAATTAATTTCTTCAATATCAAGAGGAAAAATGAAAATTCGCACGTACATTGTATACCCTTCACACTCCATGTGACAATTCCGTGTCATGCGATTGTGGGTATATACATGTGGATAGAAACATTCTAGTAAATATATAGACGCACCGATATCTTCTACACATTTAGTGAATTTCACCAATGATATGTAGACACAATGTGCGCCACGGCTGGATCTGACCCGTAGGCGTAAAGGTATCAACCATTTAGCTTGATGAACTGGTATTTCAAGGTTGTCATTGGATAGAAATGCCACATGAACATGGTAATTAACAACATGTTTGTCTAAGAAATGTGAACAATGAACATGTTATTTTCCGAATGCTAGACAATCAAACTGCCACATAATGCGTTCATCCATGCTCATCAGAGCACGAAATATGTGCAAATTATTAATAAATGACACGAAAACTATTTCATGCGGACGACGTACTCTAGACCTACATCCAACGTCATTACCTATTAACTTTTATTGGTTGTATGGACGGTTTCGAGGTTTGAAAATCCGCTTGTCCAAGAAAACCTCCACATACTTACGGAGTCGATGTGTAAACAATGTATGGGGATAGTTTCTTCATACATATATGTATTTGGCACACGTATTTTGCACACGTATTTTCTAGAACATAAGAGATCACCATTTACCGGAGAGTTGATATCTGGGAAGAGTTCAGAGTAATAAAAACTACTTTTCGTACATGTCGAAATGGGGAATCCATGGGCTACATTTAGTTCCAGCTTGAAACTTGAAAATGATGGCCGAGCCCGAATAGTTAATATTTCGTCGCATCAGTGCTATAATGTAACCCACATTTTCAACTTTCCGAGAAAATGAAGGTTGAAGTTTTTAGACAACATTTCTCCTAATGTTGACAAAGCATGACGTATTGTTGTATTTATCCCAATGAAAACTGACATTAGCTGTTCATTGAACCACATATTGTTTTCTGTTTACTCCCTCGTTTTCTTTTAAAAAGCAATATCTTGTTTGGAGATATGACATTTTGCGTATGCCAGCGACGATTCATTTCCGTGCTATAATGAAGTTGTGCTAATAAATGCAGATTAAGCTAAATATGGTGGCAATCGCATGTGTCTATGAACTAAAAAGTGCTTATTCTACACTATGAAAATTCACCCATGTGCATCATCATACAGAAATGTGTGGAACAATCACAAAATTTAAATCACCAAATGATCACCTGACTAACATGGAGATACTACCATATAGCACACATTTTAGAATTCACAAACACAAAACAGAAATCATGTGGACAACCTGAAGCGTCCGATTGGCTGCTGTTGTACATACGACCTCATAGCACGAATAATTGTAAAGATCGCTGGAGATACGACATTTGCTTCACTGGTTTGTGCAAATATTTGTCATCCAATGCTAAGACAGTTTGGCCCATCGGATTGGATTTTTTCTCACGATTCGATTGGTATCAAATACTCATTTCCCGCCATAATGGAGTTACGACATAATAGCACTGATGCGTCGAGATTTTGTCAACCCGCGGGAAGCCACCAAAAGATTGAAAATAAATAATTATGATGTATATAAGCCACATACATGTACATGTATATTAGCCAACTATCAACTGCATCCACCACTCACAACTTCCATTATGTGATAAGCTGGGCAGAGTCTACCATTTTCGTTTTGGAAGCCATATTAAATAAAATTTATTGTTTATTTTGGTCTATTTGAGATGGAATGTTCACAAATAAAAGAAACGATCAATTATTTAACATCTGCTCATCCCTAAATATCAAATGTGACCAGAACCCCAAAGTCGATTTTGGTTAAATTTCATACCGCATTCGTTATAACTTATTAGTGAAGGACCGGAGTAAACTATGATCTAATCAATTAGACATGTCATAGCTGTAATGGTCAGTTGACACGATCGTTGAAAGAGTATACCCATTGTTTCCCAGTTCGGAGAGCAACAGGTGATAAACAGAAGTGATAGAAAATAGTATTTTTCACATCGGGTGGCCATTTTGGCAGCCATTTTGGTACTGATTTTTAAGTTTTTACATAGAGCTAGCATAATGGCATCATAAAGAGGTATACATTCGTATTTATTTAGTCAATTTTATTCATCAACCACTACTTATAATGGATTGAATGACACTGTGATCAATATCCGCCATTTTCCATATTTTGACTGCCATTTTGAGACAAATCGCCAATTTGGGTTTCATTGAATTGGAGTATTTATAGATATTGGTATGCCCAACTTACATTGTGCAGTTCTGTCCATTTCTTGTTGATATATGACTAATCACAATGGCGAGTTTTGTGGAATTTTATACCGCGTTCTGTAAAATCGAATTTTTGAGGGTGTAGATGAGTCTGGGACCCCATTATGGTATCTTTCATTGCTCCAATGCTGAATTAACATGAATAAGCCTAATCAAAGTCGCCAGTCTGAACCATTATCAAACAACAGGAATTGATCTTTAAGATATTAGGCAAAAACTTCAAATGTTCGAGTTTAGGCTGCCATTTTGGCGGCCATCTGGGACGAGAGGTTCCATTTTTGCCATAAACAGGTGGCACAATATTTTACCTTTGCAAAAATGTATACATTTGTATACATATGACAACATTTGTTCTCACTATTATCGAATTAATCTCAGTCAGAGTATCTTTTGACTAAAGGCAGCCATGTTGGACACCATCTTGGATCCTGAATTTTGCCCAAAGCGGATTTTAGCGGATTTTGGATATGTTATACACGAGATTCTCCCGCGTCGAATGACACCAAAACCGCTTCTTTACCAATTTCTTCTGGGTCCAACCCTCCGACGACCACACTAGTAGTGCTATTGGGGAACATACAATTGGTATGGGTGGGTTGGTCCCCCCGAAATCCTGGGGCATTTTTACAAAAAGTGTCTGGCAAATACGAAAGGAGAATGTTCTGTTTTGAGGACCCCACTATCCCATTTGAAGTCTTAAACACGCTACGAACTGAAATGATATGCTTTTCATATTAGCTGATGGTGTGGGAAAATGTATTATATAAGGGAATACACCTTTTTATAGATGGGGTGGTTCACGAAATCCTATTGAACTTTACAAAAAGAGGGTGGCAACGCAAAAGGCTAATTTTCACTGTCTCAGGGGACACCCAATCCCTATTTGAAGTCTAGAACATTCGACAGGGATATGCTATCGATATCACCATAAATGTTGGTGGAATAGCTGTTCTATCAGAATAGATGCAATATTTAATAATTACCATCCCAATTCATTTAGAATATAACATGCCAATATTTTTCGCGTATAACTAAATGAAAAAGTTAACTAATCGATATTAAATAACATGTTCAACACTGATATAAACAAACACCTCGTAGGATTCATGTTCGAATTAAATTTCTTATACAGTCGTCAAATCCCCGTGCAGTATAATAGTAGATAGCATTCCGATTTATGTCACGTGAAAATAAACGAAAGATGTTCAAATAACAATGCAACAAAGCAGGTTAAAGAACAATAGAAACACATAACGCGCAGCGCGCTAATGGTTAACGCACGAATTCACGTTAGAATTAATCGCCTTGCACTTCTTGGCATCCGAATAACAAACCATGGGTCAATCAAGCATGTCTCGAGAGACACCCGCTGCATGAAATAATAATGTAAACGACAATAAACGAAATTTTACCAGACTCGGCCTTTGAGTCGCAGTTCAACTTTTAATCCGTCCCAAAAAGCCCAATTCTATAAATAAAACCCCCATGCGCACATAACTTTCCAAGAAACTGTATGATATAATACACCGGGGGCGTAATGACACTTATTATTTAAATTCTGTTCAATCCTATGCTCCATTGACAGATTCAGCTGTATACCGGCATTTGTTTTGGCAGCCTGGAAGGCCAGGAACTATACCAGTGGATGAATGTTCTCGATAATTTGAGTTAGAAAAAGCAAAAAATTATTAAATGGTTTTATCTGGGAGAACTGACAGTGGGTGGGTAAATACTCCTGATTCATGTGGACGTATACATACGTTGTTCATTGTCTGTTTTACGATGAGAAACAAACATATCCCCATATCATAATACGTGAAAATGACTCCCATTCAGTCTGCATGGTTTGGCACAATGCATTGCAGTTATAATTGGAATTAAATCTGCTGTGTGTGACAGCCATGTTGAATGGTGTATTATAACTAACTAGTTTCAATCTAAATTATCAATATTGGTATATTCCAATGTAAGGGGGATATGAAAAGGAATTTTACAAACTTGGGAGTATGTTTGTTTCAGTTGGGAGGGGACCTCCTGTAGTCTATGTTGGGGTGGGTCGGGCGTGCAATTGAAAGTTTCAAGGTTGACACCCCACTGCTCAATGGAGACCCTCTAAAGACGTCCCTGTTTAGAACTACTTGTTCTTAAGTGATATCGATATGTACTAGCTGTCGTGATCTTCAGAGTCCGAGGCTTCTCAGACTTTGCATTGAATTTCATGTGAGCGACTCAACAGGAAATAGTGCCAGGTGACTTTTGACTTCCGGTTTGTTGTCTGTTTACATTATGTACGCTACGTCTCAAATTACTATGGCTTCCAATATTTTTCATACAAACTCTAATAAATGAAGAGTTTGAAAGTTATTTCATTAAATATACGCCATTAAATACGCCACAGAGACAAGAGTCTTTATTTTTCTGGGACTATTTCTTTATGCAGGCAAACGACGCATTGTTACGTGAAACGTCATCGCATGCCCAATAGAAGCCGATGTTAGTTTCGCATCCCATTTGTTTTAATATTTAAGTACCCCGGTATGTTTTTTCGAGGTTTTTGATCATGTAATAAATAGAATCTACAACTCGTTCCCAGTTTATAGCGGAATTTACAAAACTCGTCCAGTAAATTAGGTCTGGACCTCGCCAAAGGCTCGGTCCAGACCAAATTATACTGGACTCGTTTTGTAAATTCCGCTATAAACTGGGGACGAGTTGTAGATCCTCTATTTATTTTAGTCTGATGGTCTCTTAAGGGTAATGTATCGTGACTTATGTACTGCCACAAATACTATAAAGTACTTAAAATGTGATTATGTATCAACTAAATGATGTATTATACCAAATGCATCATATAACAAATTGAACAGTGATTTCGGCCTACTTTTTGTGCATTATGGTGGGGATTGCTTTTATGACTAACGCACTAGGGGTAGAAAAATATGCGACAATTATAAAAAAATATCACATTTTTTCGATTGACCTTGACCTTAGCAATTGACCTTGACCATATATGTTAAAGTGACTCAGTCCGCTTGATGAACCATTATTGGCACTATAAGTTAACACCATTTCTTCAAACACATGGTTTGTTGGTTCTCAAGATTGGTCTTTTTCAATTTTTCTCCAAATATTTTATGCCGTTGCCATGGAAACCTGATTTTATCCCGACACAACACCCCACCGGGCACCCCCCTCCAAAAAGTTTTCCCTATGAATAAGCAACTTATCTTTAAAGTTTCATGCTTTAGTCACTAAAGTCACGATTCAACCCATAACGGACTACACTATTGGCATTTAGTGCCAAATTGCAGCCAATTTGATATTGTAACAGTATAGGCCTACTATGTTGGGCCATACCGTACACTCCATATTATTCACTGTATTATGCTCTAAATGTATGTATTTTCATGCACGCACACTCAAGATCATCACAAAGTATAATTATTCGCATATTTTCAGTATTAGATGCCATAACATGGATCAAAAACAATCGTTTGAGGCTGGTTGCTATGGAAAAACAATTTCATAGCAACGGTTGCTAAGGAAACCACACAAGAACATAGACACATCAGCAATAAGATTACCATGCCTCACTGGTACAATACATCATTCCTCAATAGCTCTTACTAAAAAGAATATCATTCTATATGTTGAAAAATTCAGGGTAGGACAGAAAGGCGCCTATACATTTGACCTTGACATTTGACCTCTAACACAGGAATAGAAAATTGCCAACAATGTTTTTTTTAATCAGCGGACCAAACTCTACCACCAAGGATATGTTGGCATATGGTACTAAAAATGTTTAGGGAAAAAATATTTTGGGGTGCTTGCCTCCTGACTAGAACACTCATACTGAGTCCGTGCCTCCATAACTCTGACATATATATATATATATATATACATTTCAGAAATGGAAGGAATGGAGGAGGAAAGCTATTGATGAAGATCTCAAGCATTGTCATCCTATGTGGCCTGAGGAAGAAGAATTTTTAAAGTCAGAGATTAAGTCACTCAATAAATCCAATACCAAATACTTCAGTGATCCATGGTAAGGATAATATTAACTTTGATACCCTCTCTGTGCAAGATATGGGGATTTGGGTGACATTCCCAATTAAGAAATTGTGAATTATCACGTATCCCAACAATGCAAGGATGGCAGCTATTTGGTTATGGCCCTGCGAATCTGCAATTTTCTGCAGCTTCAATTCCGATATTGAATCGGGAGGCTGATGTCGATATCAAATCGAATCTTGAATCAAATCAGCTAGCCACTGTTGCATTTCGTTGAGGAATCTCAGTGTAAGTAATTTTGAAAGAAAGTAACATTGCATGCATGTGTGATTCTCCAGTGGTATCATTATATACATTCCAGTTAAGTTTTAGTAATTATTTCAGATTATGTTTATATGGAAAATGCAAGTAAACCTTTAATCTAACATTGCCACATAATCTGCAGACAGATTTGTGGCGTGATCACTACTTTACTGGTGATATATGTACATGTACACCCACAATCAACATGTTTAAGCAAACAATAACTTATACTATAGTTATTATAATATCGATCGTTTATTTAAATGACTACATTAATTTATTTGGGCTTCTTGGAGTGTCAACCACTCACTTCCCTCCACTTCCAGTTACACTAAAACTAAACTAAAGTCAAAATCATAGATGTGAAAGCAACATGAGTAATTGTGTTGACATTGACTAACAGTGTCAAAATCGTGATAAACCATCTCTTGATATATGTATGTACCGACAAATACTGAGAAACATCTAGACTGTAGATGATGATGGGAGACATTTGTGTATGTGCCAACAGATACCGAGAAAACGTCTAGAATTTTGACGATGTCAGGAGACATTCACGTAGATAGATAGATTTATTAGAAACCACAATGGTACATAACGATTTACACAATGACAAAAGACAAATACGTATTAAAGTAATAACATGAAAAATAACAATATAACAAAAGACTAGCTGTCATTGGGGGTTCCAAACCCACATATAATTATGTATGATTAATCAGGTGGCGATCTATGAGCAGTGGACAGAATTTGGTTCAGCTCGAAGCATTGCTCTCTCTCTCTTTCTGAAAAAGGTTGTTTATGAAACCAATGAAACGTGTGGTTTCTTATTATCGAAGGTACCCAGCAAAAATGTCAGAGGCTACTTCGGTTGGTAGAATTAAATAATTTATGCCTGAAATTTGTCGGATGTCTTTGAAAAAATTAGGAAATGATGGTCATCCTTGCTTCTGTCAAGGCAGAGGGGACAGCAACGTTGTCGGCCTGTTTCTATTGATAATTTGTGGGAGCTTATGCATAAGTATGTAAATTTTGAGATAGTAGGTATACTGATATGATTTAACTGCAAATATGGTTCCATTTGAAAATCCTGTCTCGTCCTCCAATAGAAGGTTAGCTTTTGTCTCTCCTCAATCTTTCATGCCACCAATCAATTTAGCAGCCATGCAGTTGTGTTTTAATTGAGCGTAAAATCACCATTTTATTGAGAGTCACCTGAGATTTCCATATGGGCCCAAAGCCTAGATGCTCCAAAATGGAGAAGCTGGAAACCCAAGTTGACTGATTTGTTGAGATGGAATTTTGTGATGCTAGTTCCCTTTGATCTAACTCAAGCAAGTGAAACCAGACTTTAATTGTATGTAAGGTTAATGAGATGTCTGCAGGGAAAATACCAAGTTCGCAGGTGTGCCAATATTGGAACTATATTTAGATATTCTTGGTAGTCTTTTGTAGAAATTCGAACTGAGTTTAGCATACGGTCGGTAGTAATATAGATCCTCTAAAGTCATTGCAGGTTGACAGTTGCCTATATTAAGACACATTCGTCCCCAAACCTCAGAACATGAAGTGATATAGGTTCACATCAAGGTTCACATTCACGTCAAGGGCACTTTAATAGTAGCTTACGCTCTAAGGCAAAGATGCCTTGTTTCCTTTGTTGGTGAGCTGCTTGTGATCGAATTTGCCTGCAGATGTTATATTTACCCCAAGATAGCGGTATTCATTTACGACCTCCAACATGGACTCGTTTATTTTAAATTTGAATTGTTTCAAGCAGTGTCAGGTTTATTGAATACAAATAATTTGTATTTGTTAACCAGTTAATTTCCATTTGTTAAAGTATGAGGTGATGACATCTAGTGAATTTTGCATCCCACCTTCACTACCCAACAGGAGGACAATAACATCAGCAAACATTATACAGTTGACTGCCAGACTTCCAACTTTTATGGGGTCACATCCATCATTAAATATTGATTAGATATTGAGCATTTTCGGGCTCAATATACACCCTTGTTTGACACCAATTGTTGTTTCAAATGGAGCCATGAGCTCATCACTTAGTCTAATGTAAAATTGTATTTTCACATATATATCCCTAACTACACTAAGGAATTTTCCCAATATACCACAAACTCTTTTTTCAGGTGAATGAAACATGCGTAAACTCGTCAGTCTTCTTGGAAGGCTTGGTCAACAATTGTGTGAAGAGAAAATAGGTGGTCTCAGGCATGCATCTTTACACGTTAGCTCAACTTGTACAATGTAAAGTTTGAGCTATTGCCATGGGTTGGCGTCTGTCATCTGTGCGTGCACCAACAATTTCCTTTGGCACGCTTTACAGGCTGCATCCCTTATCCGATCTTTACCAAACTGCATATGTAGCTTCAGAGTGACTAATAGATGGGAGCTATCAAATTTTTCCGAATTTGGATGAAAAACATGGCCGCCAGCAGCCGACTTGGATTTCAAATTTGAATCCATCGGCACACCCTACAGCCCGTAATTTATGGCAGGATTATTTTTAACTTTAGCAGGCACAATTGTCATCACCTGTAGATGGGAGCTATCTAATTTTTAACGATTTTCCATGAAAAACATGGCCGCTGGCAGTCATCTTGGATTTTACTCTTTGCTTGACTCAATCCTTTGGCACACCCTACAGACCATATCCCTTATCCGATCATCCCTAAACTTCATATGGATCTTCGGGGGTGACCCCTAGATGGGAGCCTCTTATTTTGACCAAATTTGTTTTAAAACATGGCCTCCAGTGGCCATCTTGCAATTTACTCTTTGAATGACTAAATCCTTTGGCACACTATACAGGCATCATCTCTCATCCGATAATCACCAAATTTCATATGGATCATCGGGGTGACCTAGATGGGAGCCTCCTATTTTGACAGAATTTTTTTTAAAAACATGGCTGTCAGCAGCCATCTTGGATTTCAAATTTGAATCCATTGGCACACCTGCATTTATTGGAGAATTGATTTGAAAATTTACAGGCATGTTTAGAATCACCTATAGATGGGAGATATCAAATTTGAAAAAAATTCGATGAAAAACATGGCTGCTGGCAGCCATCTTGGATTTTACTCTTTGCATGACTAAATCCTTTAGCACACCCTACAGACCACATTCCTCATCTAATGATCACCAAACTTCATATGGATCTTCGGGGTTACCTCTAGATGGGAGTCTCATAATTTGACTGAAATTCGTTGAAAAACAAGGCCGCCAACGGCCATCTTGGAATTTACTCTTTGTATGACTACATCCTTTGGCACACCCTATAGACCACATCCATCATCCGATCATCACCAAACTTTATATGGATCTTTGGGATGACCTCTAGATGGGAACCTTCTGTTTTGACCGAAATTCGTTGAAAAACATGGGCGCCAGTGACCATCTTGGAATTTACTCTTTGTATGACTAATCCTTTGCCGCACCCCTACAGACCATATCCCTCATCTGATCATGATCAAACTTTATATGGATCTTCAGTGTGACTTTTTCTTTATCATTCTTTTCATTGCTCAGCAAAAAATTAACTCCTCCCCAAGTTGAGCTACAGTGTCATTGACAATTTCATTTAAAGCTGAACTGACATGGGTTCATTATATTTTCCTCTTCAAGAAATGTATGCAGTCTGTTATCTGTTATATAGTATTCTGCATCTGCAAACAAATTTTGAATGGCAGCTCGATCTATATGGCTATGCCCATGTAATTATTTGGGTCACTTGTGTCGCCACCCTTTTGGATGGTCTTCCGGAGGTGACGTCACTGTGAGTGATTGAAAGTCACACCCAAAAATGGAATGATGTGAGTTATAAACGTTAAAGTGATATATTCTGAATGATATGAGGTAGGTATATTACTAATAAAATTACAACTAGATATACAAATTGATAAATTTGATACAATTAAATTTCTCTGGTGAATTGAATTATAATGGAGATAAATGAGCACTTTTCATTGAATATTAGGGGATTCCAGCATGAAAACAGCTTGTCAAGCTAGCTTGTTCACAAACTATTTTCATGCATGAATCCCCGACTACCAATTCACAGAGTATGTTTATGTCCTAAATATTTTTTTTACATATTGATGCATTCAGAGGGAAGTTTATAAGTCATGAAAAAACATTTTTGTTTTTACAGGAATGTGTTTGATTGGGTGTGCTATATTATTCTAATTGTGAGTTCGTTGACTCATATTTTTGACGTAGTATACCACACTGAAGTTCTGGCAAGGGTTCATATGAGGATAATGACAGTCAACATTATCCTTCTCTGGCTCAGACTCATGAAGAATGCACGTGCTTTCACCCTGTTGGGTAAGTCTATGAAATGTTGTTACTAGATTCACATATGTTTTGGTGCTCTATTCAATTTTTCATACTCAGTGCTATTTTTAAAGATGTATTCATTGTTCCGGACATCCATGTGTTATCACGTCCAATTTTCAAAACTTTTTGACAAAAATTGGATCATGTGCAGTGTCATGTGTATCAAAAATAATTAAATGGATCTGTATTTATTGTTTAAACTAAAAGTACTATTTTAAGTGCATATTCATATTAATAAAAGAGACATCTCTCAGAATTTGTTTTTATATGCCCGGCAAAGACATGTTAAACACTGAACTACATGGTATATTCCTTTTTATTCACAAAGGAGGGATCTATGAGATGCGTAATAAATGTTATTGTTTTGGTACGAAATAGCATAAGTACATTTTGAACGTTATGCTAATCAGACATTGTAGCTTGGTCACGTGCCATTAGGGAGCATGTCAAAACCTCTTTCGCATATGCGAAAATATTGTCGATAATGTCGAAAAAGTTTTGACGTAAATGTGCAATAACGAAATGTCGGAATTGACGAAAAATAATGCGATAACGTCGAAAGCGACTGGCCATAAAAGTTCGATAACGTCGAAACCACAACAGACCAAAATTTCCGTAAAATGTCGAAACTTGCGAAAGTCGCGACATCGAAACATTGATCGATATTCGCAAACGATGAAAAGTTAAAACATCCATACGATGTTGTCGCACTTCATAAATCCGCGCATTTATTTTTGCCTTCTGCCTAATCAGATGCCAGCTGAATTTTTATTGGCTGTCAGCCAAAGGCCATACAAACAACTCTATGCGGTTAACACACAAGTACAATGACTTGACAGTTCGACTGTTTTGATAGCTATGAGTTCGCAACAAGGCCTAATTAAACAATAGTCAACCCATTCCAAATGTGTGAAGGGGTGACATTTAGCAAAAGGCTATACAAACATATAGGTCTACTGACATATAATGACGTATATACCGGTGCCTCACAACTATGCGTGAACAGTTTTGTTGTTGTCGTGATGTCTTCTCAATTAGTGAACAATGGTTTAACTCGTTGGACAAAAACAACACATCTGATATATAAAATTCCAAAATGAAGCGACTTGATGTCATAATATCAGTTCGATCATGGCTAGAAACAGTGATGAAATCGAATAGATCTATCGGTAGCGGACATATACGCAGTTGGGGAAAATATTAGACCAGCAGTTTACACAGGTCGACAGTACGAAGAAGTTATGGTTTTCACAACCCCAGGTATCACACATCTAACAGAAAAAAGATGAAATCACACAGAAATTTGAAACCAGCTGCACCCACCCACAACGGGAGCGACAACCGTCCATCCACATGATCCAGCATTTGAAGCAATAGGCCCGATATAGAACAAGCCCTCATCACATTGTATCAACGTCAGACATATATAGAGCCATACCCCCTAAGTTCATTGTTTTATAATGGTATGTTATCCATATTTTTATTATTCATTCAATAAAGAATCGAGAAAAACATAACACTCAACTCCTCTGTCAGTCAATGCTACCCACAAACGAAACTAGGATTGGCCTGGGAAATTAGTGCTAAAAATAGCACAACATAACATGATTGTGCAATTCGAGGAAATTCCAAACTATTATATAATATGTTTTGTATTAACTTAACTTTGTCGCATCTGATCGCTGATATATATTGAATAAAATGTGTAGATTTGAAATAAAAGTATAAAAGTCGCCGACGAATTAAACATGATGACGCTGCGCTTCCGATATCTAACAATGATTTCATACTTATATTGCGAAAATTAAAGCATTGTTTACGACTGTCCGACGATGCCGTAAACACCCTGATTTGCGTCCACATTAAAATATGTGTCTGGTCTAGAAAGACAGATTGAAACTGTAGAAATTAACTCTACGTGGCATACAGAAAGTATAGTATAAATCGGGGTTGTGGAATAATTTATTGTCGTCCTCGGCTGTATTCTTTTATTCATAATAGTTCGCACAATTAAATGGTGACGGTTTACCCAAAGTGAAGACAAGTTACATAATCACACACAAAAAACGATTTTCGAAATCAAAATTTGCATTGTTTACGGTACCACTCTGCAGTATTAATGCGACGGTGTAGCAATTATTGCTCGAGATTTAGGGGGACTTCAACCTGTACTGTAATATTTACTGTAAACCAGTGATGCAATATCACTGCTATAAACCCACGGATTTGCGGGCACCGTGTGACATCAAAACGTAGGAAATGATTGTGTTGGCCTATCCTATTATATAAATTGGGTCTGGGAATAATTTATTTGGGACTTGAAATAATCTTCTATTAATAATAGTTTATTATTAAACGAAGTTTGAATTGTCCGATATTAACCAAATCGGAGAGTTCAGTAGATCGGAGAAATTTAATAATAGGCCTACATTTATAAACTCCGATCAAATCGGAAATGTTTTCATACCGGAGAATACTCCGATTAAATCAATGGAATTCTTATGATAAAAACTCCGATCTGAGAAATTTCAGCATGGACACCGACATCTTCCCGTTCGCGACACATCAGTATAAAACTGCGACTATGGAGTATTTATTGAACACAAACTGTCACTCCGATCTGAGAAATTTCAGCATGGACATCGACATCTTCCCGTTCGCGACACATCAGTATAAAACTGCGACTATGGAGTATTTATTGAACACAAACTGTCCTGCCAATCATATCGACACAACAGCAATATTGACGGATATAATGCTGCGATCTTGACGAAAACAAACACTGCGAAAATATGTCGAAACAGAACAGCGAACATTTGAGCAAAACTGCGAAACAAAACTGCGATAATTGCGAAAACATCGAACCAAGACAGCGAAAATGACGAAAAATTGACGAAAACGTACAACGTTACGGCGTGCGATAATGACGAAGAAACTCCGATAATGATGAAAAAACGACGTCAATGACGCCGCATTTTTCGCATTTTTTTCGCATATGCGAAAGAGGTTTTGACATGCTCCCTTAGCTATATAAGCCGTTTGACATCGATTGGAATTGCTCTTTCATCCTTTGTGCCACAAGATAAGAGAAGTGATATGAGTAACCAAAATGAACCAGGACTGTACAATAATACATTAATGGTGGGGTTTACACCTCGCCATTGTAGTTTGCACTATTGTCTTTTATCATCCGGTTCATTCTAAACCCGTTCCAAGTTTTTAACTTGTGAATTTGTTTTTGGTTTGGGAAACGACACATAATTAATAAATGATTAATGGAGGGGCAATTTCTATCATTTTCACTTGATTGTATTTGTCCTGTTACAACAAATATTATTTATTTCTTTGTTGATTATTGTGGGAAAATTTCCCACATGTACCAGTACATTCCGTTTGCAACACGTGGTCAGATACAATATTATTATCGATCTGTCTGTCGGTATATATGTAATATGCAAATAACTATTTTTGGCATGATGGGATCTGGTGTGTTATGCGTTGTAAAAAGTTGCTATGTTATCTCTATTCATATGGTTCTAGAATGTAAGTATTATTACCATAAATTCATATTTAATTTGGTGTTTATTTTTAACTTTCTACCAGATGATAACAAGTTGGAATTGTTTATGTTTGAAATTGCCTCTCACAATTTGTTTCGTGTTGACAATGTAGCATATAAGGATTAGGTTTGAGGGGCCAATTTTGTTTATCTATGAATTAACTCAGTGAGGTTATTTGACAAGAAATAAATATGTGAGAAGTGATCAAAACGATGACACAAGTCATAATGTGGCTTAAAAGTCATGCAATTCCATGGTAAATTTTGATGTCCCCTTTCCTGATCCTTAAAAGAGGTCCGGCTATTTCTCTTCCTCGAGTGTTCTTGGCTTCGGTAACCCCAATGTCAAGGCAAGATCAGGCTCATATAATTCCTCGTTCAGTGATGTCACGGTAGGCAAGGGCACCACACTGTTCTGAGGGTAGTTTCCAGTGTACACGGCACTGACCACCATTACTGCTGGAATCTACCAAAGATTCACGTCATACCATCTTCCTTTCAAAGCTGGTGGAAAGAACAAAAGCTTTCAGCACACCCTCGGGTGGAATTGCTGACAACGACCACTTCTCGGGACACTGCAGGCCTTAAAATGCCTATAATTTTGCAAGAAACAAAATATAGCAATTATAGCAGCAAAGCAGCCATTTTTTACGAGTATCAAATTAAGAATCATGATTCTGCTTCTTTTTTAATTTTAAGCCCTGCACCGGGTTTGGGGGAAACAGTCTGCATCCCTCAATGCCTCTTTCCACGCCTTACCCAGCCCTGTTGATTCAGTTTCTGCTTTAACATAAAATATTTTAGTTGGGTCTGACCATCTGGTTTAAAATGTTCTCCATTTTACAAATAGCAGACTGAAGTCGACAAATCTAATTAAGGGACTGTGTCGAAATGCGAAAAAAACGATACCGACCGATAGCCGATACCGACCGATTGTAATGCATCCATTGGTCATTCTATCGGTTATTCTCTGTTCCATCGGTCATCCTATCGGTTCCATCGGTCATCCTATCGGTTCCATCGGTCGTTCCATCGGTTATTCATCGGCGACTGATACTACGACGTCGCCAAAAAAAATACGACGTCGCGACTGATACTACGACGTTGCCAAAAAAACTACGACGTCGCCAAAAAAAAAAGACAGGTGTCAGTCGTGCATATAATCGCATACGTAGGCCTACCTTGAAATCTATATATGTTTATAAAGTCAATTAGAATGACTATCGCGCTGAGCATAATATATATATAATGGGGAAAAAGGCACCTTTATTCCAAATTTTCAACCACTAAATTCCCAATTGCAGGCAGGTATATACATGTAACACCATCGGGTTTATTGAATAATTATTAAAGTTTGACAGTTATTATAGTAAATACGTCACTCGCTTTGAGAGGAAATTTCCTAAAATGAAAATAGCAGGGCGAGCCAGGTGTTTACCTCCCCGCATTCATTTGAAATTGGCCGCATCCGACTTGTAAGTATCCATTACTTTCGCGCACGCGATTGCTAGGATTATCTCATTATAGGGGGGGACGCATAATGTTCTTCCAGAATACACATTTTCCCTCCCCGCATGCCTTTAAAAATTGACCCATCGGTTTCCGATTAAGCCGTGTATCCATGATGTTTGCGCACGTTTTCGTCAGGATTATCTCATTATTATAGGGGGACGCACCGCGTGCTTACCGGAATACACATCTTGTACTGTGCCAGTGTGGGGTTCCTTTTAGGCACAAGATATTTTCGTTTTAATTATCTCAATCAAACACTCAATACTGCCATAATCCAACTATTTTATTTTAGAGGTTTTATGAAATATATGGATCATTGAAAGTGTAATAAAATGTTACTTTATAGTTGGGAAGCTCCCCACCCGGACATTTACCCACCGGAAATTTCCCCACCCTGCTAATAAAATGCAGACATCAAAGAATGTTTTGACTGATCAGTGAAGCCTGGTCAGTGAGGCCATCTCAAGCGATGTCAACTCAGCCGATGTAATGTTTTGACAGACATGAAAGCGTGTTCTGACAAACATGAAAGAGTGTTATGACGATAGTTTGGGACATCAATGCAGTTGAAACAATGTTGTCACAATTATGATCACAGTATGAATTCTAGTGAGTGAACTCTAGACAGCTATATAACCTTAGCAAATAGTTGGGGAGCCCGCATATGTTCCATTCACACTTTTGCGTACAAAAGGTAACGTTTGACCCCCTAAAGTTGGTACCAATAATGGAACAATCTGAAAAACCGATTTCTTAAGTTGCGCATGCCTGGGGTTTAGGGGCCGCTGAACCCCAAAAAGTGCCAAAAATCACTTCTATTTACACTTCCGCGTACACCGATGAATTTTGGTTTGATGATACTCCTAAGTGTATTGATAAAGAAAACACAACTTAAGAAAGGGATTTTCCTGGGGTTTTCAGATAAGAAAGGGGGTCCCATGCTGAACCCCAAAACGTGATTTTTCACTTTGTTTTACACTTTCGCGTACATCCATAATTTTTGGTCTCAAAGTACTTTGATATATACTAATTATAACAACACAACTTAAGAAGCAACTTTTCCTGGGGTTTTAAGATAAGAAGGGGGTCATCGGGTCACCCCCCCCCCAAAACGTAAAAAATCACTTTTATTTACATGATTGCATTCGTCCAACGAGTGTGTATGTGCGTACACACCTGGAACGTTGCACTATTACAACCAATACATCCCTAAATCGATACGATCAACTTAAGAAATATATATTCATGTCGTTTTCTGATAAGAACGAGACTTGTTTAAATACCCCCCCCCCCCCCCCCCCCCCCCCCCCCCCCCCCCCCCCCCCCCCCCCCAACCCGATCCATTTTCTAGAACTATAAGTGAGCCAGTTTTATGAAAATTATAGCGGAAAATGTATTAAAATGTATACAAATGTATATATTTTCGTGAAGCTAAGACATAATGACACTTTTTTGGGCCAAAATTGAAACTCACCATCCAAGATGGCCACCAAAATTGCCGCCGGAAGTTCAAAATATGACTTTTTTTCACAAATATCCTCTAGATCAATTCATGTTGTTTTGAACTGGTTGAGTAATGCAACTTTATTTTGTGTTTTGTATATTAACTGACCATTGGAGCAATTAAATATGCAATTATTGGGGTCCTAACCCCTTCCGATCCCTCAAAAATTATATTGTACAGAATGCGGTATAAAATTTCACAAAAAATTACAATTGGGATTCTATTCATACAATTGGGATTCTATTCATATTTCAACAAGAAATGAACAGAACTTTGTAATGTAAGTGAGGCATATCATTACCTATGAATATTCCAAATCACTGGAACCAAAATTCTTACTTTGGCTCAAAATGGCTGCCAATATGGCCACCAAAATATGGAAAATGGTAAATATTACACCAGCGTGTCTTGCAATCGCTTACAAGTTGTGTTGATGTATAAAATGGGCTAATCTGCATTCTATACATTGAATACTAACATGTCTGATGCACCATGGTTAATTGTTACAATTTTCACCACTGACATCGTCAAAAATTTGGACTTTTCTCTAAAAAAAACTTGACATAAATATTGGCAAAAATTCAGTTTTCAGGGTTTCGACCATTTTTTCAGGTAAAATATTGCTGCTGTGCCGTACCTCCTATATACACATATCTTTGGATTGAAAGGTGTTTATTGTATTGGTCTATCTTAAATGTGTCACACTACATTGTTTATAGACCAAATTGCTCAAGATGGCTTCCAAAATGTAAAATTTAAATTTTTTACATATATCCCGAACATTCTCTGCATTATCCGAAAAGGTAGCAAATTGTGACTCACTTGGTTATCATACGTGTTAGTTAATTAACTGACAACTACATGTTCTATTCCCAGTTGTCCCATTTCCGTATGGGGCATGACAAATTCATGTTAAAGTATGTAATTTTGCCGAGAACCTCTTTTGTGATTTTGGCCATATTTATTGAAAGGAAATGGGCAGAACTTTGAGACAGAACTGAGATGGACCATAATCTTTGGCTATTCTGGTACATTATGATAAAAAAATGTCAACAGGATACAGTGTGGATGCCAAGATCGTAGCCAGGGAGTTACTCTGTGATCATATGTGAGGTGAATAGGTATACAGGTAGTTATTGTATGTCATGACTGATGTGAGTAGGTATACAATGAGTGACTATATGGTTATGAGTGGGTTGTCCATGGTAAGATGCATATAGGTATACCGGGAGAGGTCATGGTCAGATGTGAGGTGAATCGGTATGCATGGAGTGGGTGTATGATTGTGTATATCCAGTACGGGTGCACCCGGTGTGCCTGTATGTTCATTGGTGTGGTGTATGGATATAGCTACATGGTCATCTATGTGTTGATTATGTATATATGGAGTGACTATAAGGTCATGGGTGGGATGTACATGCGTTGTCTGTATGATCATGGATGGGGTGTGTGGATAAATAGGTAGTGATTTTATGGTTACGGGTAATGTGTATAGGTATACATGGAATGACTGTACGGTCATGATTGAATATGAATACCTGGAGTAAGCTGGTGGACATTATCGAGCGTGTGGGTACATAGGGAGTGTCCTTGTGGTAACGGGTGGGATGTATATTTATATATCTCATGGATGTATTATCATTGGTGGGTGTATATGGCTTAGCTGTATTATCATGGATGGCGTGTATGATTATACAGTGAATTGCTGAATTGTCATGTGTGAGGTGTATATGCAAGTATGGATTGTTTGAGTGGTCGTATGTGCAGGTTTTTTGTATATCTGGAAGGACTGAATGGCTATTAGTGAGGTTTACATGTATACCTGGAGTGAATTTATGGTCTAGGGTGGGCTGCATATGTATATCGAGTGGTTATATGACTATGAGTGTCGAATAGGTATACAGGTAGTGACCGTATGGTTAATGGTGAGATGATTACATGTAGGTATACAAGTAGTGACTGTATGATCATATATGTAATGAACATCTATAGAGGGGGTGACAGGCGTATGAGTATACATGTACCTGGTGTTCCTGTATGGTGACTCGTGTCGGTATCGTCATGTGTAGGTTATACCAGTACACACACGTGTTGCTTTATTGTCATGGGTGAGGGATATGTGTATATAGCGAGTGGCTATATGGCCATGGATGAGGTGCATATGCATACATGGAGTGACTATACTGGCATGGCTGGGTGTATTGGTATATCTTGAGTGGCTATTCGGCTATGGTGTGACAAATAGGGATACAGGGATTGACATGGCCAATGTTGAGGTGAATATGTATACAAGGATTGACCATGATCGTGTATGAATGTTTTGAATAGGTACACACGGGGTGACTATATGGCCATAGGTCAGGTGAAGGAGTATACCAGGTAACATGGGTGAGGGTATGTGCATGAAGTGAGTGGCTATATGGCCATTGGTGATGTCCATATGTATACCGGAGTGACTTTATGGTCATTGTTGTGGTGTTGATGTATATATTGATTGTATATTTGACCATGCGTTTGGAGAATAGGTATACAGGGGATGACATTATGGCCAATGGTGAGATGAATGGGTATACAAGGAGTGACTATATGGTTATGGGTCATGTTTAGGAGTATACCCGGTGTGCCTGCATTGTGACGCGTGGCTGTATGGTCATCCGTGGTCATGGGTCAGGTGTACATGTATATAGTGGGTCACTATATTGTTATGTCTGTGGTGTTTATGTATATATGTAATGACTGTGTGATAATGGGTGGATATCGCTTTCCACGATATGACATGACCTCTCTATTGATAACATATCCTTGAGTTATTGTGGAAAGCGATAGCCGCCCAAGGTACACATGTACAACCCACCCATTACCCCAGTCACTCCATATGTACATAAACACCACACAAATGACAACACAGTCACCCACTTTATTCACGTACATGTACTAGTACACCTGATCATACAGCCATACTTGGTCATACCCGTACATACCACAAATGACGATACAGCGACGAGTCACCATGCATGAACACAGGTATACACCTACACCCGACACATGACCATATAGTCACTATATGTATACATATTCACTACATTCACGATCATACAGTCACTCATTGTATACATATTCACCTCACCATGGACCATACAGCCACTACATGTATACCTATTCGCCATACACATGACCATAGAGTCAATCCAGGTATACATATGCACATCACCAATGGTGATCCCTTCCAGATATACCAATATCCGCACATACAACCACTCATAAGTTCCATACTTGCCATACTCATACACGCCATCCATGATAATAAATCTACTCCCCATACACCACCAATGATAACACATCCACAACATATATAAATATACGTCCCACCGTTACCAACAGGGCACTCCTTTATACCCACACATCATTCATGACCATAAAATAACTCTGTGTATACCTATGATCATAGAGTAACTACTTGGCTTCCACACTGTATCCAGTTGATAAATTTTTATCATAATGGGCCAGAATACCCACATATCATGGTTCATCTCAGTTCCGTCTCAAAGTTCTGCCCATTCCCTTTCAATAATATGGCCAGAATCACAAAAGAGGTTCTCCGCAATATTCCAAACTGCAACTTTAAAATGAATTTGTCATGCCCCATACGGAACTGGGACAAACATAATAGAACGTAGTTGTCAGTTAATTGCATTGTAACTAACACATACAATAACCAAGTGAGTCACAATTTGCCACCTTTTTCGGATAATGCAGAAAATAATGTTCGGGATATGTTAACTTTTAACTTTTTACAAATTTGGTTGCCATTTTGGAAGCCATCTTGAGCAATTTAGTCTATAAACACCGTAGTCACCGTGACACATTTAAGATAGACCAAAACAATAAACACCTTTCAATCCAAAGATAGTTACATTTTACTTGAACAAATGGTCGAACCCTGAAAAGTTAATTTTTGCCGATCATGTCGAGTTATCTGTGACTGAAATATACTCCCAGCACTAATGCAGGGCGCCTGGGTGTGAACCGCACTGGCTTTATACCATACGGTGACTCCAGCATACAACCAGTAATTAATTAGCTCTCCATATTCCTTTCATATCTCAGCCTGTGGGAGCATGGGCAGGGCACCCTGGCAAATTAATCACCGTTTATTATTCGATGTATAAAATGTTAAATTGTATTGTTATTTTTAAAGGAAAAACAGAATTGCAATTAGCCAATAAAACGATAAAAACAAAGTTATCAAACGAATTATATTTTATAGAAAATCCGCAAAATATAATTGAATTAGTTTCCAAAACGACAATTTAACGCTTTAGTTCGTTCAATGCAAACGGAACCCAAAACCATGTATTTCCTATAAACAATGTGCAAACGATCGTGCATGAACATGTTTTTATCGCTAATTGTATGAATTCAGTTCTTTCTAATTTCGGGTGTAGATTATATTTTTATTTATACATGCACATGGGTTATTTCCGTATTTATCAACGGAATCGAGCCATTGAAGTCTCAAACCACAACCGCGGATTCCAATTATACACTTGGTACATTTCGTTTTTGTCAAAAGCTGAAGTTTAATGAAATAAAAAAAATGCGATATATAGTATCAGCTTATTTTTCGATGTGTCACATGATTACGTAACTTACCCACATGCCAGACAGCAGACTGCGGCGACATAACCTTTGATCTCCGCCGACGGACTGGGCCTGGTAAAGCTATTTTTAACATGGCGTAAGGTAATTAGCCTGTCACACGGACTTCTTTTTTAATGGAGCGAGAACGAAATGCTGGGTATGGGTGCGGACTTATTATACCAAAGGCTCGCGCGGCTGCCCAGAATGCTTCACTCCGAAACCGCTATATCGTGAAATATTTAGTCAGCCCATATGAATATCTTTATTGGATATTATAGAGCTATATTCTCCCGACATATAGCCGTTTTCCAATCGAAAATATATCCACGGGAACTTTGATTTATTTTCAATTTACCAGACCTGGGTGTGGGTGCGGTTGGGATATTCACAGTCATCGGCAAACTATTTAATACTTCTTATACACAAGGCTCGCGCGGCTGTCAGAACGTTTCACTTTGAAACCGTTATATCTTGAAATATTAAGTCACAGCATATGATTCTATTTATTGGATATTATAGAACTATATAGTATCAGCTTATTTTTCTATGTGTCACATGATTACGTAACTTACCCACATGCCAGACAGCAGACTGCGGCGACATAACCTTTGATCTCCGCCGACGGACTGGGCCTGGTAAAGCTATTTTTAACATGGCGTAAGGTAATTAGCCTGTCACACGGACTTCTTTTTTAATGGAGCGAGAACGAAATGCTGGGTATGGGTGCGGACTTATTATACCAAAGGCTCGCGCGGCTGCCCAGAATGCTTCACTCCGAAACCGCTATATCGTGAAATATTTAGTCAGCCCATATGAATATCTTTATTGGATATTATAGAGCTATATTCTCCCGACATATAGCCGTTTTCCAATTGAAAATATATCCACGGGAACTTTGATTTATTTTCAATTTACCAGACCTGGGTGTGGGTGCGGTTGGGATATTCACAGTCATCGGCAAACTATTTAATACTTCTTATACACAAGGCTCGCGCGGCTGTCAGAACGTTTCACTTTGAAACCGTTATATCTTGAAATATTAAGTCACAGAATATGATTCTATTTATTGGATATTATAGAACTATATTCTCCCGACATATAGCCGTTTTCGAATCGAAAATATATTCACGGGAACTTTGATTTATTTTCAATTTACCAGACCTGGGTGTGGGTGCGGTTGGTATATTCACAGTCATCGGAAAACTATTTAATACTTCTTATACACAAGGCTCGCGCGGCTGTCAGAACGTTTCACTTTGAAACCGTTATATCTTGAAATATTAAGTCACAGCATATGATTCTATTTATTGGATATTGTAGAGCTATATTCTCCCGACATATAGCCGTTTTCGAATCGAAAATATATCCACGGGAGCTTTGATTCATTTTCAATTTACCAGACCTGGATGTGGGTGCGGTTGGGATATTCTCAGTCATCGGCAAACTATTTACTACTTCTTATACACAAGGCTCGCGCGGCTGTCAGAACGTTTCACTTTGAAACCGTTATATCTTGAAATATTAAGTCACAGCATATGATTCTATTTATTGGATATTGTAGATCTATTTTTCCCCCGACAGATACCCGTTTTCCAATCGAAAATATCCACGGGAACATTGATTCATTTTCAATTTACCAGACCTGGGTGTGGGTGCGGTTGGGATATTCTCAGTCATCAGCAAACTATTTAATACTTCTTATACTGGCACGGTATATTTGTTTGGTTCCTATTTTGTCGGTTCATAGATGCCGACCAAAATATTATAGCTGAGTTTAGGCGGAGAAAACTTTTCGGAAGATTAGTTTGCTACCAGTTACCATACCTAAAAAGAGTGTCTTGCTACCTGTCTTCCTTTTTAAATGTAAGTTAGGTTTTAAAACTTTTAATTTCGTTTATTTATCATTTCAGATTCAGGTTTTTTTTTAAATCATAAAAATTTAATTAAATTTTTTTTAAAGTTAAACTTTGAATTTAAAATTTAAAATTATAAACTTGCAATGAAAAAGACAGTTTTATGGTGTATATTAATAGGCTGGACTGAGGATCTAAAAATGTAAAAAAAAAAAAAAAAAATTAAATTTTAAAATTAAAAAAATTAAATTTGAAACGTGATATACATTGCTTATGAAGACATATCTAAGCAGCTGACTGCAAATTAATTAGTATAACAAGCCTTAAAGGGTAAACATACGAGCTGTGTTGTCACTGTGATTACCGGCATACCGGCCGTCAGCGTTAGTTAATTAGACAGCGCTGTCTAATTAACTAACGCTAGCGGCCGGTATGCAATAACCCAGTGCGGTTCAGATGGCTCTGGATTTAGTCACAGTTAACTCGACATGATTTATGTCAAGTTTGTGAGAGAAAAATCCAATATTTCTGGTGATGTTAGTGGTGACAATAGTAAAAATGATCCATGGTGCATCAGACATGTTAGTATGCAATGTATAGAAAACAGATTAGACAATTGTGTACATCAACCACAACTTGTAAGCGATTGCAGGACACCCTGGGGCAATATTTACTATTTTCCATATTTTGGCGGCCATTTTCGCAGCCATTTTGAGCCAAGGTAAGATTTATGGTTCCAGAGATTTGCAATATTCATAGGTAATGATATGCCTCACTTACATTACAATGTTCTTTTCATTTCTTGCTGAAATATGACTAGAATCCCAATTGTGATTTTTTTTTAATTTTGTACTGTGTTCTGTAAAATCAAATTTTTGAGGGATCGGAAGGGGTTAGGACACCATTAATTGCATATTTAATTGCTCCAATGATCAGTTAATATACAAAACACAAAATAAAGTTGCATTACACAACCAGTTCCAAACAGCATGAATTGATCTATAACATATTTGTGAAAAAATGTCATTTTGAACTTCCGGCGGCCATTTTGGCGGCCATCTTGGATGGTGAGTTTCAATTTTGGCCAAAAAAGTGTCATTATGTCTTAGCTTCACGAAAATATATACATTTGTATACATTTTACCAGATTTTCCCGCTATAATTTTCATAAAACTGGCTCACTTATAGTTCTAGAAAATGGATCGGGTTGTGGAGGGGGGGGGGGGGGGGGTAACAAGTCTCGTTCTTATCAGAAAACGACATGAATATATATTTCTTAAGTTGATCGTATCGATTTAGGGATGTATTGGTTGTAATAGTGCAACGTTCCAGGGGTGTACGCACATACACACACGTTGGACGAATGCAATCATGTAAATAAAAGTGATTTTTTACGTTTTGGCGGGTGACCCAATGACCCCCTTCTTATCTTAAAACCCCAGGAAAAGTTGCTTCTTAAGTTGTGTTTTTATAATTAGTATATATCAAAGTACTTTGAGACCAAAAAGTATGGATGTACGCGAAAGTGTAAAAAAAGTGAAAAATCACTTTTTGGGGTTCAGCATGGGACCCCATTTCTTATCTGAAAACCCCAGGAAAATCCCTTTCTTAAGTTGTGTTTTCTTTATCAGTACACTTAGGAGTATCATCAAACCAAAATTCATCGATGTACGCGGAAGTGTAAATAGTGATTTTTGGCACTTTTTGGGGTTCAGCGGCCCCTAAACCCCAGGAATGCGCAACTATAGAAATCGTTTTTTCAGAATGTTCAATTATTGGTACCAACTTTAGGGGGTCAAACCTTTTGTACGCAAAAGTGTAAATGGACCATATGTGGGCTCCCCAACTAAAAGTTATCATGGAATCATATCTTCAATCATGGAACTGATTAAGAACAATCGTGGTGGTGACAAATTATGTTTCGAAGGTCATGCTTATACCAAAAAGAAAGTCAATAAATCGTCAATCAGATGGGAGTGATCGCAGTGACGAGCTCTCACGTGCAAGGGGTGTGTCACAACCGATGACGAGGTAAGTCTCAATTTCCACGATGTTAATTCATTTTCTGAGGAACAGATATAAAGAGCGTTCTTAGTTAATTATCCAATAATATGTGTGCAAATTTCCATAAGGAGCATTTAATTTGATATTTTTTTAATATGTAAAAACTCAAACATCGGGGCCTCATTACGCACTGTCTTTAGGGAATTTTATTTATTGAAATACAACTAGATCCATCCTTGTGTGTTTCATTACCGTTTTTCCTTCGAAGTTTGGTGGACGGCTTGAATCCTTCTGTGAATTTTCAACTTACCTGAGGCTGAGAAATAGACCTCAATGGGCTGGAATTTTACTCCATCTTTGGGTTAGCCTACCTGTGTTTAAGTTGCGTTATACACCGAAAATTACGGTATTAGTACTATTTACTTGTGTGTAACAGTGATTAATTGAATTTTTCTAAAACATGGAAAATTTCCAATTTTGGTCTGTAAAGACACATTTTTCCCAATTCGAATGGACCCTGACCCATTCCCAAAATAGGCAAAAAAAATCCCTGGGCCCGCGCACTATAGGTCTCAATCAGTAATTAGATATTTATTTACCCATATATACGGTGAAATAATCGAAGAATTGAATTGTGTTTATAAATGAATGCATCATACTTGATCGCCACCTGACTTCCCGTTCGCGAAGTGTAATATTTCTTTATGGAAGAATATTGACCTATATAGATTTTCGCGCAATCACGGCAACTTAATAGACTCAATTGTGAAGTTTTATGAAAACTTTCGGACAGTTGTCAAATGACACACTGCATTGATCTTTGCCGACGATTCACTGTCATTGAATGTATACAAATCTGTGCCAGAATTTTCTTCAGAATGAAAAATAAAGAGCGTTTCTGCGTGATAAGGTATTTTTCGCCCGCACATGGGCAAATATTATTTTGTGTATTTTGGAGCGCAAACCGCCATGTGGCTTTAATTACTGAATTCTACTATTGAAAACATCAATTCCAACACGCTATGTTCGGGTTCACTACACTATCAACCATTACTTATTGATACAGTGCTTAAATAGGTACATATTTCACGTTTCGACTTGACTGTGGTGTTTGTCCCTTCAATACGCCAAAAAGTATTTATGAAACTCGGCATGTATGGATTAGAGTTATGTCCCGTAGCTCGGGTATGTTACAAATTGGGAATCTGTTCGGAGTATGTGCAGAATACACCCAGAGGTCAAACCGAGTAATGCCGAATATCTTTCGGTAGGCATCGTGGGGTCTTCAAAATCGAAGATCAGATAAATTGCTGGCATACCGTGGAATTATAGAGGAAATCGTAAAATGTCGCACATTTCCAGTTTCTGGCGCTCGCAGTTAATTTTCACTGGGCAATGGATTAGTTTTATTTAATATGCTCATTTGTCCATATAATAGCCACTCGAATAAAACATGGGAATAATTTAATTTACTAATTCTCGGTTATGGTGTCAAAGTATACCACATTAGAACAAAATATCGGTAAGCTCCTCCCACAGCCAAACAATTAAAGCAGAGAATAAAATCTCACTAAATAATCCGGGATGATTGACAGGTTTATGTCGACGTGATGGCATGCGCGGGAACGATGCATCAGTATTTTTATGTTTGACAACAAAGTTCCATTAAAATCTGCGTTAGATCGTTGAAACAGTGGGGTTAAATATAAATGTGATTCGTCATAATGACCACAAAGCCGATGTTATGTACGAATTTAAATTTCCTTTAATTAAAAATACTAACCTTCGTATATTTCTACTATAAAATACTTGTTTTAAACTCGAAAAAAAGACGATACAAACCAGAAATCTAACCCCGGTGTACATGCCATTCGGCTGCAGTGTACTTGCCGTTCGGGACACAACAGTTTAATTCTATCTGAGATCAATTGATTTCACCATTGAGCGTCACTGTATTTAATTAATAGATAAGAATGACGGCTTTTGTTGTCAATTTGGATACATTTGTAAAAATTACTACTTTGAGCTAGATTATTCTCCATTTCTATTTTATCACCCTGTCGGAGTGTTTCAAATAACTTTAAGACTAATTTAGAGGACAATTAATTGTATTTAGCGGACAGTTATGATTGTTTACAAAACATTTTGCCATGTACGTGCGCCGTCTCGTCAAGGAAGTCCTTGTATTCCCGCGCACAAGGATTAATTGAAGTGATAATGAAAGTCAAGATATAACTCAATATGATTTTTTTTTATAAATACGAATAAAATAACCCATAAAAAACAAGATTATTATATGACCATCCACATGAGACAAGTCGTCCCAAACACAAAATCACCGTCGGGGCGAGTTATCTCCCGTCTAGTTGCTCCATTTTCAGCGCTACTATCAGAGCGACTGAATTAATACACTCTATTGGATCAACAGGCTGTGGAGGTCGTTTACAATTCGGGACTCTCCAAACTTTTTCTTCTTGATTTGTTTTGATGCCAGAAAACATCATAGGAATTTCTGCAATCATGCTCTGCTGGATTCGTGTCTGCTTATTTATGCCAATCTGGCCTGGAACATTATGCCATGGTTCATTGCTCTATGTTTAGCGCCAATCTCCACGTTTCTTTTTTCCTACGGGTGGGCCTAGTCAGTACCTATCGCGAATATTTAGTAATTCCGCAGTTTTAACTTAATAGTTTCTGAATCCTATATAATGCTCGCGATGAACTTGGTTTACCATGGTCTTGTTCCATCAGTTCATCACATTCGGGTTTCCACCTTTCATGCTGACAGTATGTCACATCATGGCGATATGGTTATTAAAAATCTGGGTTTTCTTTGCCAAAATGAGGACATGGTATGTTTCCATCTGTGCTTACATTTGTCACATCCTAGTTTGATCCAGATTGACCATGCAGGTAGATTTCCTTCCTCTGGTGTTGAACCGTCGGAATATCTTGGTTCGTACATGGATCAGGGTGGTCTGCTTTCTGCATATGATCAGCTTGCTCCATGGAGGAGGTGGCACATGAGTGTACATGCATATGAACTTTGGGCGATTTCTGCCATAATATAGGCTTTTCAAATTATGATGGTTTGCTTGACTTAAAGATAAAAAGGGAGGCAATGAGTCAGCCCATTGGGCCCATTCTTCTACTTTCTCCACTTTACCTTGAATCATCAATCAATCTGCGAATCAGTACCTTTTGGATCCATTTGTAGCTGCCCAGCAGGTTCAAAAGAATCGCTCTTTAATAACCAAATACAACAATATGTCATTCCTCGCTGCCTCCTCCTTTGAGTTGATTCTGTCATGTAGTTCAGTGTGTAACGTATCTTTGCCGGGAATATAACATTTTCAATAGAAAATACATATTCCCTAATAAGACACTTACACACTGAACTCACATGTCCCTCCCAATTGGGATTTCCGTCTCTGCTGCTCAGTCACCCACTCAAATCTTGTAAGAGGATGAAAGAGGAATTGCCATCAATGTCATCAGGCTTATGTCTAATGAAACGTGAACGAGCTACTATGTCTGATAGCATAACATTTAAAACGCTATTTCTTACCAAACTAATAAAATTTTATACAGGTCTCATAGATCCCTCCTATGTGAATAAAAGGAATATATCATGAAGTTCAGTGTGTAAGTATCTTATTAGGGAATATGTATTTTCTATTGAATATGTTATTTTCGTTCCTTATTGACAAAAAAAAATACAAGCACATATACTATATCGAAATACAAAACCATATCTAGCTGAGTTAGTATTCACGCTAGGAACTCAGTGAAAATTGTAGCCTATTAAATGGGTCTACTATTGAGCCTATAGCTGTATGCTATTTGTCTGACTAGTATTTTCTAATGAGATTTTTGAGAACACCACATGCTCTACAATCTTGCATTTTTGTACAAATATGCACGATACACATACAGGTTCTCCACATCTTATTTTTCCAACTGTCTTTTTGTTGCCTTTCTAATTAAAATATATAGCACAGTGGCCAATGGGGAAATTGCTAAATTGAGTGATATGCAGGCAGTATATGCATCTTATGAATCAAAAGTTCTCTTCAAACGACATTCAAAATGTCTGACCATGATGATTGTTTTTAGGTTTTTTTTTGTTGCCTTTCTAATTAAAATATATAGCACAGTGGCCAAAGGGGAAATTGCAAAATTGAGTGATATGCAGGCAGTATATGCATCTTATGAATCAAAAGTTCTCTTCAAACGACATTCAAAATGTCTGACCATGATGATTGTTTTTAGGTTTCTGGCTTTACATTCGGCAATATTGCCATTTAAAGATGTCTGCTAGCTTAACCTCTTCACTGCTAAATGACGTTATGACGTCGAGTGCTGGGCTGTTGACGTTATTGCCATTTTCCAATGGGAAACTATAACGGGAATACCACAAGAACTATAAAACTGACTCGGTTGAAAGGCTATTATCGTTCACAGTGAATCGTGGAACATCATACACTGTTAGAAACTTGGAGATACAGTTATTCCGATGCACGTACCATACTCTGAGTTCCAGTTATGTATAATGGCCTACTTCTAGTGTGCTACGGACCTACGGACCATATAGCACACGGCATGCACTTTTACGTCCGTAATAGTTACGGACGTCATAGCAGCGAAGAGGTTAATAAAAGGCTAATTATCAGAATTTATCACTGTTATATGCTGTATATATGGTGTTTAAACATCTTATTAAAGGTGTGAACATTCAATATATAAATTGCTTAGCTAATTGTCACGATTATGGTACCGGTATGCAAGTTCTCCTGGCTTACTGTCACTGCATACCACATTATACATTTATTCGTGCTGGACCGAAAAATCTATTAGCCAAAAGTTTGAAAAATGAAAATTTTATTGGCCAAATAAAAAAAAACATTGGGTCAAATTAAATCCTCATTTTCTGGGCGGTTCACAATTGATGACTAAAATATTTGTGTAAGCTTTATTTGTCAGAATAAAAACATAATTAAAACAACACAAAAACAACTTTAAAATATAATATTATACAAACATATAGGTGTGTTATGTCACACATTAAAGATAGATCAATTCATGCAAGTCAATATTAATTAATGTAAAATTCGACAAGATTTCATATCTGACCATATACAAAAAGCATGGCAGAAGTCAGAAATGGCTGGGCCATCAATATGACATTTTATATAATTATAATCACATTAATCCGCTTAACCAAGTGCAATAGCTCAATGACACCATTGTCGCCAACTAACAAAGTAATGAGCTGTGTTAGTTGTCATCGCTATTTTCGAGATAAAAACAATGTTGCTTATTAATGTCAGGTGATAACTGTTGAATATATCTATTGTATTCAAACCATTTATGGGGTGTACATGTACCTAAAATGCTGATCAGCCGATTTCCCGATTTCAGTTTAACTCAAATATAACGACGATGGCCAGTTGTAGGTTGTGTAAATGACATGTAATATATGTGTTATATGCCAATACAGTAAGGGGACACATTTTGACCACCCGCCATGCCCGTTCAGCAGTTCAAAATCCCGTTCAGCAGTATGGTGGCTGCAGTTCAGCAGATTATCGCGAACGCAGTTTAACTAAATTGTAACGAAATTAGCAAAATTTAGGTTGTGCAAATGACTTGTAATTATGGGCCATAACCAGGTACAGTTCAGCAGAATCTCCAAAACTCAGTTTAACCGATTTTTAACAAAGATATTCGGGTGTAGGTGATGCAAATGACCTGTAATCGATGGGCCATAACCAGGTACATGGGTAGAAAACAATTTGGACGACTTCCACCCCAGTTCAGCAGTTCAAAATCCCGTTCAGCAGTTCATATCGAACAGTTTAGCAGATTCCCCGAACGCAGTTTAACTGATTTTTAACGAGGATAGTCGGGTATATGTTGTGCAAATGACTTTTTATCGATGGTCCATAAGGAAATACAGGAAGAAAACATGATTTGACCGACCTACACCCCAATTCAGCAGTTCAAAATCCCGTTCAGCAGTTCATATCGTGAACAGTTCAGCAGAATCCCTGAATGCAGTTTAACCGATTTTTTATGAGGATAGTCAGGTAAATGTTGTGCAAATGACTTTTTGTCAATGGACCATAAGGAAATACAGGAAGAAAACATGATATGACCGACCTACACCCCAGTTCAGCAATTCAAAATCCCGTTCAGCACTTTATCTGGAGTTCAGCAGAATCTCCAAAACTCAGTTTAACCATTTTTAACAAAGATATTCGGGTGTAGGTGATGCTATTAAATAAAAATGACCTGTAATTGATGGGCCATAACCAGTTACATGGGTAGAAAACAATTTGGCCGACCTCCACCCCAGTTCAGCAGTTCAAAATCCCGTTCAGCAGTTCATATCAAACAGTTCAGCAGATTCCCTGAACGCAGTTTAACCAATTTTTTAATGTTCCATCGATAAAAAGTCATTTGCACAGCATATACCCGACTTTCCTCGTTAAAAATCGGTTAAAATGAGTTTTGGAGAATCTGCTGAACTGTTCCCGATAAAGTGCTGAACGGGATTTTGAACTGCTGAACTGGGGTGGACGTCGGTCAAATCGTCTTTTCTTCCTGTATTTACTAATGTTCCATTGATAAAAAGTCATTTGCACATTATATACCCGACTATCCTCGTTAAAAATCGGTTAAACTGCATTCGGTGGATTCTGTTGAACTGTTCCCGGTAAAGCGCTGAATGGGATTTTGAACTGCTGAACTAGGGTGAACGCCGGCCAAATGGTTTTCTATCAATGTATCTGGTTATGGCCCATCGATTACAAGTCATTTGCATCACCTATACCTGAATATCTTCTTAAAAAATCGGTTAGACTGAGTTTTGGAGAATCTGCTGAACTGTTCCCAATAAATTGCTGAACGGGATTTTGAACTGCTGAACTGAGGTGGACGTCGGTCAAATCGTGTTTTCTTCCTATATTTCCTTATGTTCCATCGATAAACAGTCATTTGCACAACATATTCCAGTCTACATTAGTTAAAAATCGGTTAAACTGAGTTTTGGAGAATCTGCTGAACTGTTCACGATAAGTGCTGAACGGGATTTTGAACTGCTGAACTGGGGTGGAGGTCAGCCAAATGGTTTCTATCCATGTACCTGGTTATGGCCCATCGACTACAGGTCATTTGCATCACCTACACCTGAATATTTTCGTTCAAAAATAAGTTAAACTGAGTTTTGGAGAATCTGCTGAACTGTTCCCGATAAAGTGCTGAACAGGATTTTAAACTGCTGAACTGGGGTAGACGTCGGCCAAATGGTTTTGTCTCCATGTATCTGGTTATGGCCCATTGATTAAAAGTCATTTGCACTACCTATACACGAATATCTTCGTTAAAAATCAGTTAAACTGAGTTTTGGAGATTCTGCTGAACTGCTCCAGATAAAGTGCTGAATTGGAGTTTGAACTGCTGAACTGGGAGTATGTCGGCCAAATCATGTTTTCTTCCTGTATTTCCTGATGGACCATCGATAAAAAGTCATTTGCACAACATATACCCGACTATCCTCGTTAAAAATCGGTTAAACTGCGTTCGGGGAATCTGCTGAACTGCTCGATATGAACTGCTGAACGGGATTTTGAACTGCTGAACTGGGGTGGAGGTCGGCCAAATGGTTTTCTATCCATGTACCTGGTTATGGCCCATCGACTACAGGTCATTAGCATCACCTACACCCGAATATCTTCGTTAAAAAATGAGTTAAACTGAGTTTTGGAGATTCTGCTGAACTGCTCCAGATAAAGTGCTGAACGGGGTTTTGAACTGCTGAACTGGGGGCGAAGGTCGGTAAAATCATGTTTTCTTCCTGTATTTCCGGATGGACCATCGATAAAAAGTCATGTGCACAACATATGTCTGACTATCCTTGTTAAAAATCGGTTAAACTGCGTCGGGGTATCTGCTGAACTGCTCGACATGAACTGCTGAACGGGATTTTGAACTGCTGAACTGGGGTGGAGGTCGGCCAAATGGTTTTCTACCTATGTACCTGGTTATGGCCCATCGACAACAAGTCATTTGCATAATTCAACTCGGCTAACTTCGCTACAATTGAGTTAAACTGCATTCGTGATAATCTGCTGAACTGCAGCCGCCGTACTGCTGAACAGGATTTTGAACTGCTGAACGGGCATGGCGGGTGGTCAAAATGTGTCCCCTTCCTGTATTGGCATATAACACATATATTATGTGTCATTTACACAACCTACAACCGGCCATCGTCGTTTTATTTGAGTTAAACTAAAATCGGGAAATCTGCTGATCAGCATTTTAGGTGATAATCTGCTGATAAGCTGCTGAGTCAGCGTTTTAGGTACACCCCCTTTTATGATGTGAAGCCATGTTGTTGTTTTTAGACGGGAGGTAGTTTATGACACATTACGTAACCGACATGCCATTGAGTTAAGTACTTTTGTACATTCAATTATGGGACAATGCATTTAGGTATTTTATCTTACAGGCTGCCTAATCAACAGTTAATTACATAACCAGTGTAGAGATTAAGCGTTTTGACCATTAGTGTTTTAAATCCAATATTCATTGTGGTCACTGATAACAACTCTCTTCAAAGCATATGTTAAAAAAAACAAAAAACAAAAACAATATTATTTGAGTTGTGTGATGTCCCCTTTGAATAGCGGTCACCATTCTATCAATGCTCCTGTTACAAATTAAATCTGGGTTTTCATGGTACAATATGTCCAAAGTACGAAACCCCGATACTTTCGTCACCTAACTTCCATTGGGAGTAAAAAACAGTTTGGCCAAATGAAATTTTTATTGGCCAATTTGGCTACCGACAGCGCGAACACCGCCACTCTGTATGCTACGCATGTGTTATTGTCTGAAATAAAGTTATATGTTCATGTATCATGTAATGACAAAATCATATTTTTTTCAGGACCATTCATTGTGATGCTTACACATATGTTAGGTGATTTGGCCAGATTTGCCTTTTTATACTTCGAGTTCTTCATTCCTTATGGTATGTTTATATAAAATATGTTTACATTTTTAGCTCAACTTGACAAAGTCAAGTTTGAGATTTTGTTATGGGTTGGCATCTGTCCATCCGTGCATACGTGATCTGTCTACAATTTCAGTTAGAACACCCTGTAGGTCACATCTCTCCTTGGATCATCACCAAACTTCATATGACAAACAACACATGACATATAACAGGATTTTCGCTAGGGGTCGGGGGAATGGGTCCGGTAGCTGCTATGGGGGAAACCAGTAAATAATTAAATATATGAAGACCGATTTATCTGTAATTTCGCCATTTACCATACCGGACGGTGTAAGTCGCTACTTTCTAACCCAATTTCACTTATTAAAAACTTCCTGCGGCTTATGGATCGGTATGTCATGAGGGGCATTTTTCATCAGGAAACAGACGGCGATCACAGGTAAGCAACAAGACAAAATGCCGGCGCAAACTAAATCTAAAAAGATGATAAATCCGATATATAAAAAAAAGAAATAAACAAACCCATTCTCACTGTGTATGTGTGTCTTTATTTTATTCCCTGTCTCACACATTTAGATCAAATTATATGTATTAGTATCTGATAATTCAACTGCAAAAGAGCAGCAAAACATTGGGCGTCCTTGACCTGACTAATAATTGTGGACACTTGCATGATATTCAATGACTGTGGTATAATAGCTTTTATTATCTCTATTATTGTGACACAGTTAACTGCACGTGTCTGCAAATTTCTACTGGATGATGTCACATCAGAATGATTATCTAAGCCAGCCCGGGAACGAGCATTAGACAAACTCTTACTCTGAATGAGAGCACGCATGGTCAGCGTGTTATTCTTTAATGGGGCATTAACGCGAAGCCGCGAACTTGTGTATGTTGCACAAAGATTATTTTATGATGATCGCCATTAGCCCAAGCGTTTTCATGCTTCAGTTCGCGACATTAAGCCAAGTCGCAATTTTATATTACTATAAATGATACGATATTTGTGTGTTTCCTCATGCCTCAAACTATACACATGTTTTATATAATTTGAATAATGATGAATAAATTAGTCCAAACGCCTCGTCAATATTCACGTCAAGATAATAAATGAGGCAAATTTATGATCCACGTTCCCATACTCGGAAGTAAATTAAACCAATGATATCTCCCTTGATAGGGAATTCCCCACCAATCACGTGGGGGAATCCCGTGGAACTATTTGTGGGGTGTCACTATTTATGGTTTGTTCATGCTGTTATTTATTTTTTTCTGAAGACGGACTGTGTCGATTCCATTTGGACATTATTAATAAAAATAAGGTTAAATATCATATATATAGCCTGCCGAGACAGACAAGACTGAATAAGTTTTTAATAACGTCATATATTTGTGTATGAGCTGGATTTCATGGCAAAGGTTGGCATGGCAGTGGGAATGGGTCCGGGCGACGGACCCCCAGCCGGCCTGGCGGAAACCCTGCATATAACGTAGCCTCACAAATATCGAACAAAATCATTGTTTTGCCAAAGTGATTGTTTTTCTTGGAAAAAAATAATTTCTCATTCGTGTCTGGAAAGAAATATTGAGTTTTCGATATTTCTTTCCAGACACTCATGAGATATTTCAGTATTCAAACAAAAACTTCAGGTATTCTCTATATACATAATTTTCATCCTATGATTATTGTAATATTGAATCACAGCATATGTGGTTGCTCCGCTACGTGGCACGTACGATCATGTTATTGGGTATATTGAATTATATATTTCATACTGTTGCGAAGAGGAATATCTAAAATGTCTGGTTGATAAAAAAATATTCAAAACCAGCCGGTATATATAAGCAAGTTAAATCAATGCATCTAAACTGCTATCCAATTTCTCAATGTAATTTCATTGGACTGTCAGGACTATTTAATGGTTTCTGTTCAGCAAGTCACTAAAGCAAACACATGGAGTTTCCTCTGACTCATGGTAGAACATAAACTACACTTATCAATGCAGATAAATGGCAAAATGCAGCCATCACACTATAAATATGGCAGACAGATCATTGTTATCAGTCGTGTTAGGGAGCATGTCAAAACCTCTTTCGCATATGCGAAAATATTGTCGATAATGTCGAAACAGTTTTGACGTAAATGTGCAAAAACGAAATGTCGGAAATGACGAAAAATAATGTGATAACGTCGAAAGCGACTGACCATAAAAGTGCGATAACGTCGAAACCACAACAGACCAAACATTTCCATAAAATGTCGAAACTTTCGACAACGCGATAGTCGCGACGTCGAAACATTGATCGCTATTCGCAAACGACGAAAAGTTGACGAAAAGTTAAAACATCGATACGATGTTGTCGCACTTCATAAATTCGCGCATTTATTTTTGCCTTCTGCGTAATCAGATGCCAGCTGAATTTTGATTGGCTGAATTGTGTGAAGGAAAATAAAGTTCAGCCAAAGGCCATACAAACAACTATATGCGGTTAACACACAAGTACAACAACTTGACAGTTCGACTGTTTTGATAGCTATGAGTTCGCACGAGACCTAATTAAACAATAGTCAACCCATTCCAAATGTGTGAAGGGGTGACATTTAGCAAAGGCTATACAAACATATAGGCCTACTGACATATAATGACGTATATACCAGTCCTCACAACTATGCGTGAACTGTGCAACAGTTTTGTTGTTGTTGTTGTGATGTCTTCTCAATTAGTGAACAATGGTTTACCTCGTTGGACAAAAACAACACAGCTGATATATAAAATTCAAAAATGAAACGATTTGATATATCATTTGTCATATCATTTCGATCATGGCTAGAAACAGTAATGAAATCGAATAGATCTATCGTTAGCGAACATACATGTATACGCAGTTGGGAAAATATTAGACCAGCAGTTTACACAGGTCGACAGTACGAAGAAGTTAGGGTCTTCACAACCCCAGGTGTCACACATCTAACAGAACAGAACAAAGATGAAATCACACAGAAATTTGAAACCAGCTGCACCCACCTACAACGGGAGCGGTCGACAACCGTCCATTTGAAGCAATCCCTCATAACATTGTATCAATGCCAGACATATATATACATGTATATATAGAGCCATACCCCCTAAATTCATTGTTTTATAATGGTATGTATATCATTATCCATGTTTTTATTATTCATTCAATAAAGAATCGAGAAAAACATAACACTCAACTCCTCTGCCAGTCAATGCATATGCTATCCACAAACGAAACTAGGGTTGGCCTGGGAAATTACTGTGATAAAAATAGCACAACATAACACCTGCAATTCGTGGAAATTCCAAACTATTATATATTTATTATGTTTTGTATTAACTTAACTTTGTCGCATTTGATCACTGATATATATTGAATAAAATGTGTAGATTTGAAATAAAAGTCGCCGACGAATTAATCATGATAACGATGCGCTTCCGATATTTATCTAACAATGATTTCATACTTTTATAATATTGCGAAAATGAAATAATTGTTTACGACAAAACCACCACCGGGATTACGGTACTTTTCAGAATCCGACGATGCCGTAAACCCCATGATTTTCGTCCACATTAAAATATGTGTCTGGTCTAGAAAGACAGATTGAAACTGTAGAAATTAACTCTAAGTACCATACGGAAAGTATACTATATCTAAATCGGGGTTGTGCTATAACTTGATTTATTGTCGTTCTCGGCTGTATATTTATTCATAATAGTTCCCACAATTAAATGGTGACGGTTTACCCAAAAGGAAGACAAGTTACATAATCACACACAAAAACGTTTTTCGAAATCAAAATTTGCATTGTTACAGTACCTCTACAGCAGTCTTAATGCAACAATGTAGCAATTATTTTGGGGGCTTCAACCTGTAACATTTACTGTAAACCAGAAACCCACGGATTTGTGACCACATTAAAACGTAGGAAATGATTGTGTAGGCCTATCCTATTGTATAAATCGGGTCTGGTAATCATTTATTTGGGACTTTAATCTTATATTAATACTAGTTCATTATTAAACGAAGTTTGAATTGTCCGATATTAACCAAATCGGAGATTTCAGTAGATCGGAGAAATTTAGGCCTACTAATACATAGAACTCCGATCAAATCGGAATTGTTTTCCTATCGGAGAAAACTCCGATTAATTCATTGGAATTCTTATGAGAAAAACTCCGATCTGAGAAATTTCAGCGACATCTTCCCGTTCGCGACACTGCCGACACATCGGTATAAAACTGCGACCATGGAGTATTTATTGAACACAAACTGTCCTGCCAATCATATCGACAATATTGATTGAAATAATGCTGCGATCTTGACGAAAACGAACACTGCGAAAATATGTCGAAACAAAACAGCGAACATTTGAGCAAAACTGCGATAATTGCGAAAACATCGAACCAAGACGGCGAAATTAACAAAAAATTGACGAAAACGTCCAACGTTACGGCGGGCGATAACGACGAAAAAACTCTGATAATGTTGAAAAAACAACGTCAATGATGTCACTTTTTTTTTCGCATATGCGAAAGAGGTTTTGACATGCTCCCTTATCATTCGTGCCGGAGTCGCCGGCGGGAGAGGATCGTACCTTTGGGTGCGCCACAGACCGTCGGCCCAGCACGGATCACTCACCGGCTTACCTGCAGGAATAGCTAGCACGGACCGGATCAGATCAACGCTGGCACCCAGTGTCGACTCGGCTGTGCTGAATGCCGCGGATTAGCTTGGATGACTCGACAGCCATTATCTGATCCCGTTTCGATCTCAGATTTTGGTTGTCAAGTCGGCTCTGTTGACAGAATGGAGGGCGCAGTACTTCGCTGGAATATCTGCCGTCTCCTGCTAATGGATCACCAGAGTGGAAGACTTGGACTTCGGAGACCAGCGAGGGAAGATGCCCTTCAGGCCCATTCGAGAATCCCGGGGTTAGGCTCCCCAAACACTCTCTCTGTTATCAGTCAAGACACCCTGACATTTTAAAGCAGCAAATGTCTTGTTTTCACATATATAAAGGCCACAAAAAAAAAATATTGTGTATTTTTTCAAAAAAACCCAGCAGGCAGGCAGATTTTTATTTTTATTTTTTTGGACTGAATTTTACCGGCAGGCAGGTTTTTTATGCCGGATTTTGATGTATAAAAATGATGGGCAGGCATGCTTTTATGATTAAAGATTGACTTTATAAGTCAAGGTTTGGCTGTTCGTAACATGGTGTGTAATGTATATTTACCTTGTTTGTTCATGATCATGATCTGTTTTCATATGTTGGAAAATAAAGCTGTTTATTTTATATATATGCAAAGGTGTGTACCCTATGGATGCTGTATTAAAATAAGATGATCTCTCATATATAGCATTAAAATTTATTGCAGAAATAACAGTTGTTTAACAATAACAAGAATATTTTGGTTTAAAACAAATCCAGTCTACCTGAAGGTCATATACTCAGCACTTTCCTGTGAACTGAGTGGATGAAAGAGCCCATGAATTTTTTGGCGAGAATTGGTATCTCAACCACTGTTCACATGGAATGGGCATATTTTCGTCACAAAGCTTTGAGACCTCTCTATGTAGGTCAGGCAGTGACATGGCAGCTGCCATGTAGGCAATCCTCTCATCACCGTCTTGTCGCCTCTCCTGGCAGGATTCTTCAACCACATTTCATATATATTCCTGACATTTACTGAAAAACACTTCATACTCAGTTGGCCGCCCTTCATTGTGTTTACGCAAGTCAGTTGTAATGTCAGGGTCCTCAAGAGAAAAGGCTAATTTCACCCTTTCAACAACTTCTTTGGATGCTGAATTTTTGGAAACAGAATTGTCACCTGTCAACTATTTATATATACCCCTCAGATAGACACTCTTCAGGTTACAGACCCTTCCACACATTCTGATGAACTTCCTCCTCATCCTTCTAGTATGAAACACAGGAATAGTCTGTTTTAATTTACTGATTATCGTAGTGTTGGTAGACAGAACATCATCCTCACTGGTAGTTGAATCATATCTCCAGACATAGTGGTAGGTGCCGAGATTATTTCCGTGAGCATATGAATACATGTATGCTTTGAAAGGGAACACTTTGTGCATATGTTGTAGGTAGGATCTCCTATCTGCCTCTGATGGTGTATGTGAATCAACACTGACAGGTTGCCCAAGTGGCGCTTTCTCGAGTTCATCTATGAGAGTTTTGTACTTCACTACAAACATAGGCTTTATGACTGAGGTTACTTTCATGCTAGATAACCTTTCTGCATCCGTGTCCTCGCGAATTGGCTCTTCTCTTCTGTGATTCTCATTCACATTGTCTCTGAAAATAAAATGAAGAGATATTTACTACAAGAGTCATTTTCTCAGGTAAAGCGTATAAAATAAATGTTTGTTTCTGCTGTTTTGATACCTGTTACAGGTTTGGGCGCCCAAACTCGAGAAGCCCAAATGTCCCCAAATTCCTTGTGGACTGTATTGAGTCAACCTGAATTTTCCAAGGCAATTCAACAATATGCTATGTAAATAAAAAATCTGCTGCAGTTGCAATAGAGCCTTTATTTGCATGATTAATTTTAAAATCAGAAATATTATGTCATATTTATAATACATGTATATGTAAATGTATCTGTGTTGGTTTGGTGCAGAAGCCATATTAAGTCATTTGGGAATAAATGTATCCTCTGCTGGAAACAGGTGTCCCCAAATTATCTCTGGATTCTTCCTGGGGGGGGGGGGGGGGGGGGGGGGGGGGGGACAACTTGACTCACATTTGTGTTTGCAGATGAATTGAATACTTTTGCATCGCATCCATGAGCTTATTCAAGAGATCCTTTATGCCTCGCCAATTTGGTTTTTGTATGAAGGGTTGTTCCAATACAGCAACAAGTTGTCCAGAATATTCTAACATTTTTGAGAGTTCAAGCACCGGCAGTTTGTGTTTACTTTTTCTGGGATCATTGTATCTTCCAATGTAACGCGGAAATAGCGGCAGAAATTATCTGCAACCTGGACCGAATTTAGATTCTGGCAAACGAACTGAAAGTCCCCTTCTGACACACATACTGGTTATTTGTTTACCGCGTGTTACGGGTGAACTCGATTGGCAATTCGGAGCACACAAGGAACTCTTTCATTTTAGAATTACCGCCCTTGCATTGCTGGGGAGACGACTTGAGCTTATTGTGTTGTATTGTTTGCGGGTATCGACATTGCCAAGAATTTGTGTAGCAGCATGTTTTTATATTTTTATTTGTTGTAAGCTATAAAAAGTAGCCAGTATTTTGCGGATGCGGCGATACTTGAGAAACATATTATTTTTGTTGTGGCCTAAATATGTGATATTTACGCACCAAAATTATCCATTTTGCGAGTCTGAAGTAGGAAGTTGTCAGATATAAATCTGGATAATAATTTATTTCTTAAGATCAGGAATGAACCACCATTCTATTGAAATTGTTTAGTTATTTGATTTCTCATGTCATTACAGCATGTGCCTTTTGGATGACATTTGGTGGAACAAAGACCAAAGAGAATGGTGATCCAAATAAAGAAAGTGACACGATAGTGGTGACTGGAATGGGGGATCCAAACAAAGTCATCTTCACTCTCTTCAGAATGACATTGGTTGATGAATATGCCTATGATGTGAGTACAATTTGAGCAAATTAAGTACAAAATTCAGATGATTAAATAATATGTGGCCTTTTTTAATCTTATATAAAGTAAGTTCATAGATGCTTATTGCCATCAAATAAGATTCACTTAGGCCTTATTTCTTGGGTGATTATGATTATTTACACTCCAGACTTAAGGATTCATCGAAATTTTGGGCCCAAGCTAACAATTTCATGTATAACTAGGATTTAAATTTCTGAAATACCATAAATTTTATACTTCCATGGAATATTTAATTTTAATGAACACAATCTTTATATTATATGGAAATTATATATTAAATAATTAAAAGAAATAAATAAGAAAATAATATCGTGCACAAGCATGCTCGTGACTACATGTATGCACTTTGTGTATGTATCTACCTAGTATATGAACTGGAAGTGATCCCAAACATGCCTGATGTATAAAACATTATGAACGATATAGTTCTCTACTTATAATATTAATAGTTGCAATAATATTACCCGATCATGATGGAGACATCATATAATAAAAGCCACGCACCCTTTCTGGTGGTAATATTATTACTTGATCATGATGGTGAAAGTATACACTCTTATAACTAATGTGTAGAAACGAATACATATAAAATGTGTAAACTTGAGTATAAGGCCAAAATGAATAATGAACGCGTTTACGACAACCCAAAATTAGGGGCGGACGGCAAGGTTTTCATTTTACTTAATGTTTCCGTTTTATTATGCATTAACAAGCAATTGAAATATGAAGCCTTTATATCGGCAACTAAATTGTCGTATTCTCTACCAACATTCCTTTAGATAATATTTTAGTCATCATATTCGAATACAAATTGTCATGCTGACAAGTTATGAAAACCACCAGCCCTGATAATTTGGGGAAACCTACGCACACAAAAAAAAACCATGCCGTCATTACGTCATGCAGGTATGTGTCCGTATTCCTCTTATATAATGCATGTAGGAATCGGCATTTTAAAAACACGGACAACTATGACATTATATATTGACAAGAATAGTATCTCAACCAACATGTTTACTGTTTAAAGAACTTCATCCAAGGGTTAATGAGACAGAGTTTCCAGTCCACGTGCTTGCGTTCTGAAACACAAAAATGAACTTCATACAGTACTGTTACGTACACTGTCACAAAAAAGTTAATAAAAACCTTATTATCACAGTTATTTTTGCGCTCATCTATATCTCCCAAAATGCCAGGTGCACGCAAATTACGTCAGCATTATTGAGAAATTGGGGCACGAGGACTGTGTAGCAATCGACATGGTTTGCTACATCGTAACTGTTGTTTGAGTGATGTCAATTTCTCCGCGATATTCCCTTTCAAGTTTCATCAAAGGTCCGCTGGCACGCTGTCACGGCTTTGTCACTAACTATTGAAAATATTTTAACATAAATACTTAGGTACATGAAATCTTCGTGGGCGAAAAATACCTTATACCATGCACAAACGCTCTTTATTTTTCATTCTGCAGAAAATTCTGCCCCCGATTTTTAGACATTCAATGACCGGCAGTAAATTCCAAAAGGAGGCCCACGTGGGTGGATGTAGTCAGTGTAATTTCAAACCAAATAATATTTTTAATTAGTCGTAAAAAATGTATTTGAACAAGATAAAACAGAACATGACATTAAAATATTTGAACATGGACAAAAACAGTTCAAAGGAGTATGCGACAACAAGCCATAATCCTTATTTTATAATCACTTTTAAATGACAGGCTCTTAAATGGCAGGTCAATTCTCCAATGATGAAGCTGTCACTTGTGCACGGGCATTCCAATGCTACTTCTCAAATAGACACGCGCTATAAAATCTATAGGGAGCTTATTGTCAGCGTCATCACACATCCGTGCCACCTAATAATAACCAGGGGGACCTCTTCTAATCAGGATGGATTATGACAGTATAGGACATTAATTAATTGTGTTTATACAATGTTTTGTCGTAAAAAAACACTGTATTAGCGGACAGTTATGATTGTGTTTAGGCCTACACAACATTTTGCCATGCACGTGCACTGTCTCGTCAAGGAAATCCTTGTATTCCCGCACACATTGATTTAATTGAAGTGATAATGAAAGTCAAGATATAATTCAATATAATCTTTTATAAATACAAATAAAATAACTCATAAAAACCCATAAAAACAAAGAATTATTAACTGACCATCCACATGAGAGTCGTCCCGAACACGTAATACAAAATCATCATCAGGACGTGTTTCTCTGGTCCAGTCACTCCGTTCCATTCGTGGATTGGATACCAAGAGTATAAATACGCATATCACTCGCTTACAATTATGACGATATGACGTCGTAATTTAAGTCCATCGATCAAATACTGACGCATCGGTCGACCATCGGTTTATTTAAAATTGTGAACGTCGCCATTGGTCAATCCATCGGTCGAACCATCGGGTGTTTTTCACGACGACGTCACGTCGGTCGCATCGGGTCGACCGATTGTTTAAACGATGTACATCGGCTATCGGTCGGTTATCGGTCGGTTATCGGTTTTGCATTAAGACACGACCCCTTAGCGCATCATAAAGTGAATGATTGTCTGTAATACATTTCTGGTAGTTATTTCTTAATACAGTTGCGCAATGAGTACTGCATGAGTCAATGGCATCTGCCATTGTCAGCATTATCAGTAGCAAGAGTACGTGCTTCTCACAATTCGCCGTAACCTTCTGGACTGCCATGTTATCAAATGATATACATTGACCGATTTTTGGTGAGATAACTTTGTCACTGGTAACATTTGGTGAGATAGCATTGTCACTGTCTATATCACCTGAAGAATTGTTTAGGTTAGGAGATTCATACGTTAACTCATCACAGTCCTCACCAGAATCATCTATCTGGTGCATAATGATTTTGTTATCGGATGATTTTAGATTGGAACCTACTTTCTCATTATCAATCGATTTTTCGTTGTCTGTCATTTTCCCTTTATCATCATTTGAAGAATCTGGCAATTTTGTTAAGCGGCACTTGTGAACGCGTTTATAAGTGCCACCATGTCTAACAAAAATAACAGCACAATCCTGACCAATAACTGTTCCTGGGCCTTTCCACTGTGAACTGTCCATGCGTTTATAGTAAACTCTTTCACTGTTTGAGAAAGTTCTCATATGACCTGACATTTTTCCTGAGTGCACGTCTTAATCCATTTGGAAGATTCAGCTTCAATGAAAGCTTTCCATGCAGCATGTATTGAGTTCAGATGATCACTCACAAGTTGATTGATAGTTGCTCCTTCCAGTGTAGGAAGTTTGTCAGAAAGAACACATGGCAAATTTGGATTCTGTCCATATACCAACTGGTGTGCACTAAAACCATATACATTTATCAATGAATTTTTGGCAATCACAGACCATGCAAGCGCCGTTTCCAAATCCAAATTCTCTTTATCTGACAGAACTTTATTCAAAATGTCTGTTAGCATCCTATTGTGTCTCTCCAAAAGTCCCTTACTCCGGGCTCTTTCTGCAGATGTGGTTTTTGTGAAAATATTAAATTTTCTGCCATATCTTTCACATCCCAGTTTTCAAATTCTTTACCATTATCAAAGAACAGATTTTTTGGCGGACCATGTATACCAATCAACTTCTGTAAAAAAAATTGGTAATGACTGAAGATTTCTTACTTGAAATCACAGTAGCAGCACTAAATCTGAAGAATAAGTCAATTATGTATTAGATACCACAGACTTGGTTTTATTTCATGTAAGTCCATTGCCACTGTTTCATTGAAGAACGATGCCAGAGGCAACCCTACCACAGTTCTTGGTAAAGGTCTCTTGAACTTTAATAGTGCATACTTCACACTTTTTTACTGTGTCCTTCAGATGTTCAGTAAGATCAGAAGTTTCAATTCCAGACTTTTTCAGCAAAGCCAACAGTTTCTCAGCAGTGGCATGACTGAATTGCATGTGCAATTTAATCAAATTGGAATTATCACGGACATCTAGTTGAATATTCAATGCCAGAATTTCTCCGAATTCACTCTGATGAATACTGATATTAATTTTGGGTGTTACTTTGGTGAATCTCGATGCAGTAATGTCCGCTAGAAGTAAATTCCAGTTGAACATGTTGTCCAAGTATTTCAGCTTTATCATTGTTGATATCTAGGACAGCTTTTGCTTTCTTCAGAGATTCTTTACTCAACAGACGGGGAATGTCACAAGGAACCACTCCAGTTACAATGTCACATTTTGTTGTTCCAATCATAGCAGGGCAAAGTGATCCTTTCAACAGAAAGTACCTGGGCTACATCTCCGAAACAGAATTCCTGAGAACTTTTTGATCGAAAAATTGAATTCTTATCCACATCTGTCAGGTCACTTATATAGTTTTCCAACCATTTTTGTCCACATACAGTTTTGGTACATGCAGTGTCAATACCTGCTGTAACATAGGATTCAAATTCAATGATTTCATTCACTCCTATATTTGTCACCACTAAATAATGTTAATCGACCCGGGTTGTGTCCTTTCCGAATTACTTTGGTACGCTCTCTGAGACTTCTTTGGACAGTATTGAGCATAATGATAGAAACTATTGCAGATGGCACTTTTTGTGATATTACCATATTTGTCCAACGGGTTGATTTTGGCATTTTTGTTTTGAGGGTAACGGAAATTCCCACAGAACGGCCTTTATTGTCCAATTAGGTACACTTTATCAACATCAGGTTCTTTTTTCATTTGTACGGCTTCTGTGCCACGAGTTTCACTACTGCAATTTATGTTACCAAAAATCCTTTTAAGTGCTGACTTCATCGAATCAAATTTGATGTCAGGACATGCTGTCAATGCCAATTGACAATCCTTAACTAACAGATTTGTATTGTGTAGTAACTTGAATGCAATAAACACAGGTGATGGTAAAGTCATGTCATAGCTCTTTGATTTGTTATATTTTTGTTCGAAGTCCTGAATGTATGTCGAAATTTGCATGTCATCGAAAACTTTCAATGTTAGTATAGGCTTCATAGGCTGAATCTATTTTATCCTTCTTGAAAATGTAGATTTATCTCTCTTTGATTATGCAATTTGTAGATATAGATAGTTCATAGATATGCTTCATCCCATCACAGTTTTATTCTAAAAAAAATTATTTACAAACTTTATTTTTATTTCCAATAAAATAGTTATTTGACTTGTTTATGTTTTTGAGCTGTTAATCATATGCACCTGAATTACAACGATCAGTATCATGATTCGACCAGCAAAGCGAAGACAGTTCAACTTCAAAAGACACCTGCGCTGTTGGTGTTACTATTAAGGACGCCCTGTTCTAACTGTATAGGCTCTATATATATGTTCTCAAATAAAACTGTTTGCAGATTTGATATTTTCCCCTCATTCATTACAAGACCATATGAAAAATATTTTATTTTAATACATTGAGTGAAACTTTTGACAATTCAATGAAGTTTTGATGGGAAAGATCGACAAAGATTTCAGATTTTCTCTTCACGCACTGTAGAAGAATTCTGAGTTATAAGTCCCAACGTCACACCAATTCAGTCCTATGTTGTGGAGCACGGGGATTGCTTAGATTAATACCAAATTAAATTATGTATTTAAAGCACATTGACAAATAACATAATCTTAAGTATATTCTCCACAATATAATAGAAAAATAGAAAGGAATGGACACATGATTCAATCCAAATGGTTTATTTAAAAACACTCCCGCCAAGAAACGCCCACTGACAACGTGCCCGAAATGCGTGTACCTGTGAACACGTGTTGTTATCAGTGGGGCGCACATTGGGGACTGTCATTTATCATGGCTATAATTATTACCCATTCGGTAATAAATAAATGGCATTCATTGCACATTCACTCAAAATAAATCTTAGAGTTAGTGTTTTTATAAATTGACCATTTCTCAAGAATTTCCATTGAATTTATTTTATCAGTTGATGACGATGAAAAAATCTGGGAACATTGACAATGTCAGAGCACGGAATGATAAAATGCTGTTGGACAAATGTGCATGGGCCGGTTTTGTTCTCGTTTGATTCATAATATTATTAATCTCTGCGCATTAACATTGCGATATACTCCAGTAAATTTGGCACATCATGATGTAAAGTATCAAAGAAATGACCTTGTAATACATTAGTTATGTTTATTTGAACACACGAGTTCAAGAGACATAAGTGGCTATTTTAAAAATAAAATTGTGTGAAGCAATTCGAAATAGTGCATGAGACTGCATTTTACCGCATATTAGTTTTACTTATCGGCACTGTCTTGTCATTTTATATATTGAATATAATCTCTCAAAATTTCATAAAGAGAAAGCACTTTACTAACCAGTACACGTGCGATATAATCAATGGTATAGATTTGTTCATCATATGAACATAAACGGTTTGAAAGCGTGGATAATTTCTTCAGGAACCAGGATAAATATGGTAAAGTCAACATGCAAGCAGATGCGTTGCGTCGGTAGCAACAGAAATCTGTTATGATAAATGAGCTGCTTCGCTTTATGGTAAATAAGTTTGACTACAGATGTGATAATTAAACTATGTTATGAAACATTTAATGATACTGAAATACAGCGAGCTAAATTGTTGATATTTGAATTGACGCCGTCCAGTAAAAGAAAATTCAATCCGTGGAAGGGAAGCAATAAGAATGTATAAATAATTTGCATGATATAATTTGGTTATTGCACGAAAAAAGAGTTGAAAATTTGCCACTTTTTGTGGTTTATGATCTCCCCCCAGATGGAACCATGCATGTACAAAGGGAGCAACTGCATCCCATCCTAAAAGTCCCAGGCTCTTCAAATTCTGATAAGAGGCTCTTTTGTAGTTTGGCGGATTGAATGGTATTATTTTGCATCACAGAAGTCATATGCAATCTGATTATTGAACACCATTGACTTTTTTTTTTGCTTCCACAGATATGAGTACGTACATGTATGACAATTGAGCCTTGTAAATTAATATGGAAAGCCATCATTTATTTTTATACAGAAGAACCAGAGGACAGGATGCATTTTCGCCCCATGTACATGCCTGATGTATCAAACGAATATATTCTTGCCTAAAGACATTTATTGAATATAAATGATCGAGTTGGCAGTACATTATTATACATTGAACACAGAATAGCTACATTTATGCATATGCTTGTTTTAATTCAATTAATATTTTTGGGAAAGAATGGGGCTCTCAGTTGCTGGTACAAACTTCTATATATGGTAATATGAACTTAAAATTGTAATTTGCTAAATGAAATTACAATTTTAATTTGCACTATTATGTAACACTGAAATGATGTTCTTTGAATCATTTTAATTCTGGATTAAGACTCCACAGATTAGCTCCTGAGTTAGGGGCTATCGTTGGACGAATTACCCGCTCCTGAGTTAGGGTCTATTGTTGGACGAATTACCCTTCAGGCATTTTACATTTAATAATTCAATTGCAAGAAGACGCTGTTAGCTTCAAGCATTTACATTTAATAATTTGATACAAGAAGACGCTGTTAACTTTAAGCATTTACATTTAATAATTCAATTGCAAGAAGACGCCGATAGCTTTAAGCATTTACATTTAATTCAATTGCAAGAAGGTGCTGTTAGCTTCAAGCATTTACATTTAAGTCCTGCATTGCAAGAAGACGCTGTTAACTTCAAGCTTACATTTGATAATTCAATTGCAAGAAGACGCTGTCAGCTTCGAGCATTACACTTACTATTTCAATTGCAAGAAGACGCTGTTAACTTCAAGTATTACATTTAATAATTCAATTGCAAGAAGACGCTGTTAGCTTCGAGCATGTACATTTAATAAATCAATTGCAAGAAGACGCTGAACATTACTGTTAGCTTCAAGCATTTACATTTAAGCCCTTCATTGCAAGAAGACGCTGTCAACTTCGAGCTTTTATATTTGATAATTCAATTGCAAGAAGACGCTGTTTAGCTTCAAGCATTACATTACTATGACTATTGCAAGTAGACGCTGTTAGCTTCAAGCATGTACATTTAATAATTCAATGCAAGAAGACGCTGTTAACTTCAAGCATGTACATTTAATAATTCAATGCAAGAAGACGCTGTTAACTTCAAGCATGTACATTTAATAATTCAATTACAAGAAGGCGCTGTTAGCTTCAGGCATTACATTTAATAATTCAATTGCAAGAAGATGCTGTTAACTTCAAGCATGTACATTTAATAATTCAGTTGCAAGAAGACGCTGTTAGCTTCAAGCGCTTACATTTGTTAATTTCACTGCAAGAAGATGCTGTTAACTTGAAGCATTTACATTTAATAATTCAATGCAAAAAGACGCTGATAGCTTCAAGCATTTACAGATAATAATTCAATTGCAAGAAGACAATGTTCGACTTCGAGCGTTAACATTTAACAATCTGATTGCAGGAAGACGCTGTTAACTTCGAGCAGTAACTTTTAATTATTTGAATGCAAGAAGACGCTGTTAGCTTCGAGCATTTACTTTCATTAATTTAATTGCAAGAAGACGTTGTTAGCTTCAAACATTTATAGTTAATAATCTAATTGCAGGAAGACGTTGATTGCTTCAGACATTAACTTTCACTAATTTAATGTGAGACGAAGCTGTTAAGTAGCTTTGGATAGTTACGTGAAATGATATGCGAGACAGCGTTGCTACATGTGTAGCTTCAGACATTGACATTGCAAGAAGATCAAATGGTGTGCTACATGTTCAAATATACATAATACAATAACTATGTTTAAACAAATGGTGTGCTACATGTACAAATATACATAATACAATAACTATATTTAAACAAATGGTGTGCTACATGTACAAATATACATAATACAATAACTATATTACAGTTTGAGAGCATCTAGCAATTGGACAAGGAAAAGCCACGAGCAAGTAGGTTACATTTCCTGAGGCGTGAAATGATTTCACTATCCGAGATGTATTATACAAGTTTACTGAGAATCCCATTCAAGGTAACCACTGACGGTGGTGGTTGGGGGTGGTGGTGGGTAAATAATTATGCGGCGGTGTTAGGGGGTGGTGGTGGGTAATAAATTATGCGCAATTTAATATTGTTTGAGTTTGTTAAAAGAATGGATTGTTGATGCTATAAATTCTGAGACAAAGAGAATCTGTGATATTCCATATTTGTAAAAGTGCTCATGAAGTAATGACATCATTAAGCTAAAATCAGGATTTGATTGGTTCTTAATATATACTTCATGACGTCACTACGGAGTGCCGTGATTTCATTAGTTCTATAGATATCTTGGTTGGTGATGTAGAAACTGTCTATTCTCAATTACGGTATTTGCACTAGTCTGGGAATCTTGAAACCGTTTTATGCAAATCTAGTGGAACCAACTGCTGTCTTTCTATGTATGCTCGTGGTATAAATAGATGCTCATCTGCATATGAACGTAAACATAGTTTGACCTTTGATAGTTTGCCATGCAGACTCTGACAATCGGAGAGTATTCAATCATGACTTCGGGGAGTATCATAAACATAGATAAATCGCGATGCATTTATCTCCCACATACGACCTGTCCAAACTGCCAGCTATTGGCACGGACAGCGTGGACATTACATTTCTATTGTGCAAAATAGTGACTATATGAAAAAGCAGTTATTGGATCTCAAAATTGTAGTTGCAGAGAACAGAGATGGCGCAAATCATTAAAATGTGAGATGGTAACTGAGGTGAATAAATGCGTTCAAATGTCGAAAAGGTTGTTTCAAAGAATGACAATGTGGACACAGTTGTTCGTGTCAGTGAAAAATATCATTGTATCGCTGGGCCCATTCCTGGGGATCATGCAACCATTGGAGATTCAACTCCAATCAGCCCGGACAAATTCTGTACCGGAGACAAAATTTGTTTAACTTGGTGAGAAAACTACCAGAGCTGTGGTGATTCAAAAACAATTTCACTTCATACCACCCCGTCCAAGAGACGAGTGGATTAGCAGACACCCAACAAGTGTTGATCTAATACGATGTTCAGTTAGTGCGATAGGCACTCTACATATGCCCAGATCTTTGGATCAAAACCAGAATATCAAAATTTCTCTGACAATGATGCAGTGGAGCATTCACATGCTGGAAGTGGTGAAATATCATCCTCCAGCATTTCTGTTCATGTCACGGCTTTTGCCCAAAATCTCAGAGAGTAGTGTTAAAAATGAAATATTCAATGCCACCGTTCTGAAATGTGAAAAACTGCAGCAAACAAGATTTGGTGCATGTACTTCATTCAAATTCGAAGTAATTGTCAAAGACGTTAATATGATCATACGCTAGCGTAATTAACGAACCAAAGCTAAAACACTCACATGAGGGTATCTGTAGCATCTAAACAATTCTTATCAAGATCACTTTATAGATTCCCATCAAATAAGATTCACATGCATAAGGCTTATATTTCGTGTCGGTAATTCTAAATAGTTATATACATGTATGTTGTCGAGAGTGGAACTGGACCAGACATGTTAAGTTTTCAATATGTCGATCCGGGAGATTTTTTTTCGGGAGGTATGCCCAAATATGTTCGTGTTCCAAAAATAATTTTTATGATGAAGATTACATTGTTTTTATGAGTTTCTATTTGCACATGTTTATTTTATAAATAAATACACCTTATATAAAATGGTAATGAATGTCCTGTTGGTAACTGTAATAGAGCTGCTGTGAGTGGGAGATACGTGCATGTTTAATTGTTTATATAGTCGCAATTAAATGTCAAGTTTGGTTGCTTTTATGCGGCAGGTCCCAGGGCAGTCTTATTTATAGTGACCTTGACTTTAGTTCCGGGGGCGGAGGTAAACCGGAAGTAAGAGCCGTAGTTTAGTTTCATCCGCCATTTAATAGTCGCAATGGTCAACTTTAATTTCCCACAATAATAAAAATAAACAACAAATGATAAATATACATAAAAACATGATAAGGGTGTGGGCACAACTACGTACGCCAAGCTGACAAAGCAAAAACACATAAGAAAAAGACCAAAGAAATTAAACCTGACCAAGGCAAGAACCGGAAACTAAAAAAAAAAACAAAGTAAATTAATTTATCAAACAATTCGCTAGAAAAAGATGAAGAATCCAAAACGAAGGAGGTGGGGGGAGGAGGTGGGAAACATTATTTTTGACTCTCTATTAAATGGCGGATGAAACTAAACTACGGCTCTTACTTCCGGTTTACCTCCGCCCCCGGAACTAAAGTCAAGGTCACTAATAAGACTGCCCTGGGACCTGCCGCATAAAAGCAACCAAACTTGACATTTAATTGCGACTTTATGTAGCAAGCCCCAAGGAACCTAAGAGAAATTAGGATAAAGATTGTCGGAATGGTCAACTTTAATTTCCCACAATAATAAAAATAAACAACAAATGATATATATACATAAAAACAACTACGCCACCGATATTGTGGGTTTCGAAGCCGAAACCCACAAAATCACGCCCACAACATAAAATACACAGCGAAATCGCCAGCATGCTTTAACTTCCTGTTCTATATTGTATTTCCTGTTAAAAGCATTTAGAGTTTTCTCCCTTCTATCGTAGTATTTGCACTGCGTTGTCCCAGTGTCCTTATTAAATCGATCTATTTTGATTTTGTCAGGGAAATTTCTGCGGCAGTTTTATTTAACATGTTGGGTTTGAAAATAAAATGATTTTTAGTTTAATTATTTATTTTGATCAAGCACATGTCACTGATCCATGAATATTTAAATTTTGACTCATAACGGGCACGTTTTTTGGACGGTTCAACAGACATTTTGAGATGTATACCAGACAGATATGACAGAAACTCCATCAGTTGGATTAATATAGGCCCCTATGCCTTCTTTTAAAAACAAGATTATCACTAATCAGTAAACTTAAATCATAAAGTATCCGTTACTTGGAAATGTTCATCAATGGGACCTCACAATACAATTGTACACTTGTGATTGTACGTATTGTATACTATAACAACACGCTTTATACGTGTGGCTTCTCCAGAGTGTGAAAATCAATTAATATCAGTTCACCACTGATCAATCTTCAATAAGAGGGAACATCAAAAGTTACCCACTGGTACATTCATTGAAATGTTAAATTGTGGGTATTTACGGTACCAGAAATCCATGTCATTTGGGAAATCCCCACAAATGCACGAATTTAAAAAACAAAAAAATATTTTGTTTTGGAATTTTTAATGCGGGGTTTTGATGAATCCGGGAGAAACTGGGGGTTATCCGTGTTTGCGGAATTGCCGTGGCAATCCGTGAGTCTCACGGACAATCCGTGAAACTTAACAGCTCTGAACTGGACCTAACCATTATATTACTTGGTGTGCTGGGGGAGCTCTCTGCTTGAGATACTCATTTTGCAGGCTAGATGAAGAAGCGTGTTCATTTCATAATGTTCATTTCATTCATAACATGTCATCATGTCGATTTCAACGACAGTCGACAAACAACGTCATCATGTAAGTTTCCCCATTGACCGAATTCTAGTGGAACTGAATGTATCTTCTGCTTAGTTCATAAGTATGTGATTTCATTCTATTCAAGAAAATAGGATATATATGGATTAACAGAAGCATGTACGTACTATACAGACTTGTGATAATAATTAAATCAATATTAAATATTATGTTATTTCCTTTCGCACAGTATATAGTCTCTACAGCACCATGCAGTATTGATCAACTGCCATGCATCAGTTGGAAAATAAAGCTTTGAGATACACGTAGATCGTGTTGTGGCTGTCACGATGAGGCACCTTGCAAAACTGTCCGCCTCTGATGGAGAGCTATATAGGTCCGATAATTTGATCCAATAGAGAGTATGAAAAACGATAGCAAAGCTCACCTTTAAAGTCTGTCTCTGGGCCCAGAATCACACTACCGCTGTCATAGATCGCTTCTCATTTCACCAGTTTATCAGTTTATACATTCACAACACCATCACCACGAAACACTTCCTCATTCTCCCCATTCGCGCGCACTGACGTCACTTCCGGAAGTTAAGAACGATAACTCTTCGTCAAATGAGAATTAAAGTTACATACCAGGGTTGGGGCGATTACAGACCAATGTAATCGATTATGATTACAATTACTTTTGATTTACATGATTACGATTACTGATTACATTTTTTCCAAATGTAATCGATTACGATTACAATTACTTTAGTAAATGTAATCGATTACTTTTTGATTACATCTGATTACAATTGTTGGTTTTCCAACCATTTTGTTCGCATAGGAATAAATAATGAAATAATTCAAATTAACATGTCTAATATGATTGAATAAAGACATCACTGCATAACATGGAAACAAGAAACGACTGAAACAATAGAAAGATGCAAGCAAAAAACATAAAAACTTGTTTTTACATTTACATGTATTGGAAAGGTTTCATCATGAAGTTATGCACCAACTTATTGGGAATACATTATGTTTTATTTGTATTTATTTATGTAAATAATTTTTAATATATTTTGAATTTTCTTACATGCATTCAAACGAACGCATAATAATTAGGAAAATATCACCAGAAACAATTATAAAATTTTTGCATGTTCTGTTAGATTCAATTCCCAACACAATGAAGATAACATTAAGATTTATTTGATGATCATCCGTTGTTAATCCTGATGAGGATTAAATTAGGCTTAACTCCATGGGTGCAGTAAATGACAATCCAGCTAATTAGGTCTACCGATGTACTTCACACCTTCTTTGTTCAGTTAATTAGCCCTATTGTATCAGTGTTACTTTACAGCCATTGTCAGCAGCAGTCCCAATTCAATTTAATCTTAATTGAAGTTGGCCACCTTATTTATTCATATTAGAACATTTCATTTGTCTGTATCACAAGTTTATTGCTATTCATGCTGTATTCAACAATTGTGTGTTGTTATCTGTGTCCACTGCCATAATGTACATACACACTGTACCACTAACATAAGACATGACAAAATTGTATTAAGTTTCTAATATGTTGTATGTATCTTTGCACACTCCATAGTACCACAGTATGAGACTATGAGTATCCAATAGCCATCCATATGGATATTTTAGTAAAAGTAATCAAAAAGTAATCAAAATGTAATCATGATTACAGGTACATTTGAAAGTAATCGATTACGATTACGATTACTTGTAATCAAGAAATGGCATGATTACTGATTACAGATGATTACTCCAAATTTTGTAATCGATTACTTTGATTACAATTACTGATTACGATTACCCCAACCCTGTTACATACAAGATTCAAGTTAACAGAGTAGACCTGTTAGAAATTCATTATAGACTAGCTACTTGCCCTTATAAATAACAAAACACATAAATGAATGTATGACGTTTATATAAATAGGAGAATGTTGCACATCGACTGATGTGTGTAGGCCTCTTACAACATTAATGCTTTAACCCCACCGATCTACTGTGCGACAAAAGTGGTCGCGAAAATTCAAAACAGCAGTGTCGTATTAGATAATAATTGGTGACGTCACAAAATCAGATATTGTCTATATACGACCCAAAGCGTCCGGCTTTGGTCTGTTATGAATATTCTCCCTGATGCAACACTCTGGCCCCAGTATACTCTGGTGAGGTGATTTTAACCGAAGTGTCGATGTACACACGACAGCGTCTATCTTTTTGTCTGGTCATGCCTTGGTATCGAGCAAAGTACTGCACATGGATATGGAGGATTATAATAATGATATACAAATCACGAACAGTTCTGTCAGTTTACTTATTTTGTATCTTGCTATATAAATTGTACCATCACATTCTTTTGTTATACATATACTATAATGTTACTATGGACATTTATTGTTTAAAGTATAAAGTAAGAAGTTAAACTGAACATTAACTTTATTTTGTTATACAGGAGATGAAATCGGTTGACTCAATCATGGCTGACTTCCTTGTGGGTACATGGCTTGCTATATCTGCTGTACTGTGTCTCAATCTCCTCATTGCTCTCTTATCAGATACCTTCCAAAGGTTTGTTACTCTTAACTTAATGTTTGTACTGTAAGTTAGTATGCTAAATTTTCAATTTCTTGATGCCTTCAAATTAACAAAGTTTACAAATATTCACATCAGGAAACCATTTTACAAGCCAAACAATCTCCTGAATTCCACCACATATAGTCTTTTTATTTGGTGTTCTCCTAAAATGTTTTTATTGACAAGCAAATACGTTAATTTAACTAAAATGCACTCACTTGAGCTGCCTATACTTGCACCCATCACACATTTGGCATGTTTGTGGTGTCTTGCCAACAACAGTTTGAACTACGGGTGCTGGCCCCTCGTATGAGAGATCGATAACAAATCTGGATATCAAATTTCAGTTCTTCCATCGCTGAAATATTTGTGTGTACGGGCAGAATATCTCTGTTATCTCCAGTTGATCTATTACACTAATGATGGTCTTAGTAATACTGTATGAGTTGTTTGACATATTTATGGAACAATATAGACATCGCTGATATGAAGGGTGTGAAGACGATTGGTTGCCGATGATGCTATATATTATTGCACTTCAGCGGCAAAAACCATCAAATTCAATTACACATACCGACAATTAAATAAAAGACACGTTAGTCTTTGATTAAACGTGTGTAAATGTGAAGATGACCTTAGCGACTGATCTACAGTCTTCGGGAACATATCATCATAATGCCTATTGCGTTGAGAATGAGAAAGATTGTTTTCCCAGTTAATAAATAAGGCATTTTAATAATCCATGTTTCCACATTCACATTTTTCAGTGTAATTGTTTCTCAATTGAACCATGCGCTCGACTGTTTGGCCGGACATGGTTTATAAATATGCACCAGGATCTTTCGGAAATGTTTTGAACTTCAAAGAAAGTTTCCAGAAATATGTTCGCACCTCACTGTCTCTGCGAGAAAAAAAGATTCTGCACGATTTTAGACTTGATCTCAACATCATTTCCCAAGTTTCAAGTTACATAAAATAGGCTTCTAATGGGCCGTACTATTGCTCACTTTAATTTTCCATGCAGGGTCATGGCGTCTTTATCGGTTTCCAGAAAGAAATCTTTCAATATTGTTCTTTTATAAACGATTTATTACCAAAATAAAACCAGATAACAATGCAATTTAAGTATATACGTGGATTTAATTTACAATTGGTTCAACCGTTTCATATTAGCGCATGTGCATTCTTTACATTATGTACTTCCGTATGACGTAACATATTCGCGGAAGGACAGATAAACAGACAAATAAACAGAGATCCGGGCCGAAAACATTACTTGCATCCAGCATAGACTGGCGCAAGTAATTAGATGCAGCATTGTTAACCCTTTGAACCCTGGATTATATATTTTAAATGCCCTATTCGGGGGCCTCGGTGGCTCAATCGGTTAGGGTACAACTACAAGCCGTTTCACCCTCCAGCATTTGCAATAAGGGTTCAAATCCACATGTTTCCATCGTGGACTTTTTAACTCTTGTGTTATCTGGTGGAGTTGCCAGTTACTCACCAATGGCCGGTGGTTTGCCACACATGGTCGGCGAGTTTATCAGCCATTGAAATCACTGTTAGATTAGCAATAAGTGTGCGGATTTCCTTCACCACTAAAACTGGCAATGTCGTGATATGGCCTTAGTTGCGGAAAGCGACATTAAACCCCAATCAATCAATCAATTAATTAAACGCCTCATTCCCTGGGTTGTAGGACAAAATTGGGTTATTTCAAATGATATCTATTAAAACCACTCATCTTTAGAATCAAACACCTTTAATTCACTGTATATATCATTTAGGATACACTGAATTAGAAAACACTAAAATTTATCATCTAAATGAGTATATGTTCAGTAGTTGAGCTTCCTATGTGATGCCCACCAACAGTTATCAACAGGTTTCCATATATATGCAAATTAAATAGTACATTTATTGACGTCATTTGTATGCGGCAATTACGTTAGATGTTTCAGGGGGTAGGGGTCCGTCTGTCCGTCCACCCATAGACACAATTCTGTCCGAGCTATTATTCCTACATCTCTTTGGTCAATTTATTTTTAACATGACACAGATATTTAGTATCATGGGATCGAACCTGTGCACCTACTATTATGAGGTCCGTCAGACTTTTTTGGGGTGTTCTTTTTCGACTTGTTCTATTTATTTAAACATGTTATGCATTCGTTTCACCAAATGGAGCAAGTATTACCCCAGAACTGACAAGCAGGCAAATACTGTCATATAAATACCAAACAAGCAGCTGCACCAAGCTAGGAACTTCTTTTATGAGTGAGTTCCCCCTACACAATTGTAGGATGAGGTTTGCTTGCTATTAAAGGTGACCAATTTGTTTTTATCCTGATGTTCAGTGGTAGATCCCTGGTTTGACTGTCACCAGTAATTTCTTATCTTTATTTCAGAGTATATGACAATGCCCAAGCCAATGCAGTGATGCAGAAAGCAATGATAATTGTGAGCATATGGGAACGCTTATCTAAGAAGAAAAGAGTTAAATTTCTTGAATTTATTGATGGAAAGTGCGCTCCTCTTAGTGAATTCTATGATGATGACATGTTAGAACCGGAGGGAGAAGATCTCCAGAAAGTTACTATTCAAATCAAGGTACCTTTGTTTATGATAATGCTCGGCTATTGTAAAGTATATTATATCATATGAAACCGCTATTATATCATTAAAATATCAATTATATATTTCCTTATCTCTCACTAGTGATGAATAGACACATGCTTCCCGGGATCACTTGGCAACATGCCAACAAAATGACCTCGCGGATTAATACTATTTTGAAAAGCTGTGCATGACACCAACACGAAACAATGCAAAATGATTACTTTGTTCATAAAAGTTAAATTCTTCAATATAACGAAAATAGACAAAAAAACAATGGGGCAAATTGGGGGACTATATTTTCCGTCATCAGCCCCAGAGCATGTAATACTGCCGTATATGGTTGTGAAGTGTCTCGGCCAATGCAGTAAATGTATGCATTTTACAGCTTCTTTTAAGGATTTTGATTTGTTAAAAAGGAATAAAGCTCTAATTTTTTCATGTGATTTTTAAGATCTTCAACACTTTATGTTGGGATGTAAGATTTTATGAAACTCTTTTGATAAATTTTATTCACATTTCGTCTACGACTCGTTCAATCAAATTTATCTAACTCGTTCCATAAAATCTTATATTCCAACATAACTCGTTGGAGATCCTGGTTGTTATTTATCACATAATTCTAGATAAAAAAAAATTCACCAAATTATGTATAATGTAGGCTACTCTTGAATTGGGTTTATGGGGCTCTCCTGGTAGGTCCTCATTCTAACATCAAATATTTATGTTCGTTTCATAGAAACTGTGTCATTAATTATTGAAGTAAATTAATTTATGTATATGCTTTTGTGCAAGTAGTTGCGATCCTGATGAGGGGTCAGAGTGAAGCGACCTACCAAACCAATGCAATGGATGTATTGTATTATCAAATTGGCCCATCATCCACTACAAACCCCCACTATGAATCAAGACTAGACCCTGACTCAGTTTAGCTCGGCAAGCCCATGCTGATTGAAGATCTTATCGAAAGACGAGACACGACCGGATAGTACAGGTTTGCGGGAGATGAGACATTGCTGTAATTAATTTTTTGGCAAGCTTTCCTACAGACTTTGTAGCAGTAAGTTGGAGAAAGCTTTGTTGTCACGAACAGTGTCCGCAATAATTATGAAGCGCTTCGTTTTATGGAAAAGAAACCAGGGTGGATGCAACACCACAGCAGCAAGGTTTTTGTTTTTATTTATGTTCTTGTTTTTGAAACATGCTGTTTAGAAATTGAAAAGCAGGGTGGATGCAACACCACAGCGACAGGCTCTGTACAGATTTGCGGGAGATAATTAAAATGCAGCAAGCTTTCCTATATTTTCCGATTTTTTTTTTTTTTTAAATCCCCCCCCGACTTATTTGTGAGATGTATGGTTGCGGATTTCTGTATATGAATGAAAAGCAGTGTATAGCTTATTGGGAGACACTAACATGGTATTGGTAATTGGTATTTGATCCTTCATGGTCGTGATGTTAGAACAAGGACCATGGCTAAAGGAGAGCTCCACAATTGGTGTTCCACTGACGGTGGTGAAGAGGGTGATGGTGGTGGGGTAGAAAATTGGCGATGATGTAAATATTAAGCTTTTTGCGTGCGATAATATAGTACGAAATAAATTCTTTGCATAATGTAAACAAACTGAGATAATCCGGGCATTCCCCATAAATTTTTAAGCTAACTCAAGTTCTGATTGGATGGGATTATTGCCGCTTGAACTAGCGCATATTGTTCTGGTTTGAACTCGACCCCGGGGGGTCGGTTTACACAGTTTCACTAGAACTAGTAGTAGCACGACGAGCAGCTTTCCAATTGTTCGTTTTTTGCAGAAATTTACCCCTATTTGAGCGAATGTCACGGGATTTATTGTTAGTAAACTAAGCAGAAAACACTGATGCCTTTAGCAGAAGTTAGAAAAATGGCAATGATATAAATATTAAGATTTTTGCTTGCGATAATATAATACAAAACAATTCTTTGCAAAATGTAAACAAACTGAGATAATCCGGGCATTCCCCATAAATTATTGAGCTAAATCGAGTTCTGATTGGATGAGATTATCACCTGCCTATTATTGCCACACAAATCATTGGGGTTCATTAACTGCGGGGTAGTTGTATAATTGGGAAACCCCGCGAAACCTGAATACTAAATTGATGCTCGCCATCTGATTGGATAAAATTTTAGACTGGGTAATTTGAAGCAATCAGCGTTGAGAAATGATTAGCTGCGGGGTAGTGGTAATTTGATGAAACCCCGCGAAAATTCCTACTATTTATATGAATATTCATTATACTTTTGAGCTTTCGATGTTTACATCGAAAAGCGCCCTCTGTGGCTAGGTCACGTGCTATTTGTTTACAATTGAGCAGAACGTGATTCTTTATTAATTTTGTGAATAAACAAACTGTAGATGATTATTTATAAAATATGCTGGCAATATTTTTTTGGAACAATATTTATCCTACATGTATGAAATGATACTACCGAGTGAGAGAATGCCGGATATTAGCACAACCGTACATATATATTAGTGACGACGGGGGCGCCTTAAACCGCAGGAAATGTGATCTTTTCCTTTCAATTTAAGGAGCCCCCTGTAGAAAAGAGTTGCAGAGATACTCATACTGAAATCATTGATATATATGTGTTTTGGCACATAAAGCGATAATAAAGATATGAAATGTAATGTTGATCAAATACATATAAGAAAACTAATGGTTTTCCCCCGCAAGGCATGTGCCGATCCATTCATCCCACAGCAACTAGAAATATGCTTCAGTGAATTATAAACACCTCTCTGGCTGTTAGAAAGGTCCTTTAATAGTAATCACTAGATGCTGTAGGGTGAATAGCTCCTCACAGGTCCCAAGTGAAGAATCATTCTTAATAACACATAACTGCACATAAATATCGTAATAAGCAAATTGGGTATTGAGATTCTTTAAAGCTTGTGACTTAATCTTTGATGATAAAACAAAAACTGTATTGAGATTTTACAGTCAGTATTTGTATTGAGCTGGAGCATTTGATTACATTAACTTAGACATTATTTATGTTATTATCATGATTCGGGGAATCGTTTAATATTACGCAATTTCAATTTCTTAGAATCTCTTGCTTGAGAACTAATGTTACATGACCAGAAGTAATTTATAATACAATACTGGTATAAATAATAGACTGAAATGGGCTCTCTATAGGAGTTTAATATTGCTCATGAAGAATTTAGTTTCTACTAGTAACTTGATGAATTAAGAATATTTGCGTATACCAGTATCTATGTGCACAAGACACAAGTATGATTTGAATATAGCAAAATAATTTTCATGCAATGATAGACAAAGATGACTAAGTAATACTGCTATACTAACATCTAACGCACAACAGGATTATACAATCTATTCAATTAGGTTCTTATAGCCTAGGCCTTATTTGAAAGCCAAAGACTATCATGGATAAATGATTTATAATTAACCATGACAAAGCTCTTGATCAATTATATAAATAACCATGACAAGCTCTTGAATTGGGTTTATGGGGCTCTCCTGGTAGGTCCTCATTCTAACATAAAATATTTCTGTTCGTTTCATAGAAACTTGTGTCATTAATTATTGAAGTAAATTAATTTATGTATGCTTTTGTGCAAGTAGTTGCGATCCTGACGAGGGGTCGGAGTGAAGCGACCTACCAAACGAAGCTGGTGCTACCAGCGGAGAGCCCCAAGGAAGGTACCACCACCAAGGAACACAACCTATATACCGTAAACAAATCATAGGTGGGAAATATCATAGGTCACCATAAACATAGAGTATAATTGTTAAAAGAACTACCCTTCACACTTGAAAACATTTACTTAACCTCTTCGCTGCTCAATGACGTTATGACGTTGTGTGCTGGGCTGTTGACGTTATTGCCATTTTCCAATGGGAAAATATAACGGGAATATCACAAGAACCATAAAACTGACTCAGTTGAAAGGCTATTATCATTCACAATCGTGGAACATCATACACTGTTTGAAACTTCGAGATACAGTTATTCCGATGCGCCAATCTCTGAGTTCCAGTTATGTATAATGGCCTACTGCTAGTGTGCTGAAGTAGGTCCGTAGTACCTACGGACCATATAGCACACAGCGTGCACTTTTATGTCCGTAATAGTTACGGATGTCATAGCAGCGAAGAGGTTAATGCCCTGTGGGCATCATATAATGTTGCATTAGAAGTATGAATGTAACACATATAACAGTCTGACTCCCACCTGCCCAGTGTTTTTATGAGATGATCTTCGAATCTGGCTTCGCATGCAGACGTGGCGGCGCCTATCCGCAGACTGTGCCCTGAATATATATGCGCAGGGATGCCGCATAGATTAAGTAAAAGTTTTAGCTTAGTTATGAAATAACTTCTAGACAACACTTGCCCATCTTCTGAAATGAGGAAGGGGTCAGACAGTGCAGTTTGAATGCCGCGAGGAATTAAGCTTGCTTTGTCATAATCATAGTGGAGTCATTTAGAATCGGAGTTTGGAGTCTGATAAAAAGTCTTGGAATGGACCATTTTCTGGCTGCATACTTGCTTTGAATGTAGCCCTTTACAAGACAGACAGACATGCTGGTATTTGCAATTGGTTCCGAAAGTGCAAACTTTGACTGAATTGAATTGCAAGCAGGGTGTGATTGTTGCACTGGGCATTGAAGAATTTGGAGAACCAAAATTTGAACGACGATTGCTTGCACTTTGATTGAGCCCTTTTGAACCAGCGTTAATGGGGCAAAATTTTGCCGTGTGAGACCTGTTTTGACAGACAAAGCAAGCAATGGTTTTTTGACTAGTGAATATTGAGCAATAAAGCGCATGGTCACGCAGGCCCCTGTCAACTTTAGTACCCTGGGCTAGCCAGGCTGCAGCTTTTGCTGAAAAAGCAGTGTGGTATGCATAGAATCCATCACCATACTGAGTGGAGATGGAGATTATATCAGCCAAGTATGATTCCAGCTCCTGTGCCCTTTGTGGGAACACCTCGCAAATGATGCTTTTATATTTGCCAAAGGCACGAATGAACTCTGTTGGAGTCAGACGGGTCCAGCGGTGGCATAATCAGACGTGCTAGATTGACGTCCTTGCCCGATAGAATGTCTCTTCTCAAGGACTGAGAAACATCGCAGTTAATATTAGGTAGGCTGCCCAATGGTACACCCACTGGAGCCAAACAAAGAATTCATGTGGTCTGGTATCTGGACCATGTTTGTTGATGTGAAAGATATAAAATCTGAGTAACCCGTACCCAGTGATGAAAGCGCTGCAGGCTGAGTTGCTGTCCGGTTGGACAACGCCGATATCTGGGAAACCAGAGCACGATTTGCTGCCAGAAGAGCAGTTTATATGTGAAAATCCTTTTGGGACTCTGTCGCAGCTGGGATTGCCGAACCCACGGATGTGGGGACCACTTCAGGATTGCCACTTAAGTGTGGGTGCTGTTGTTGTTGTCGATACATGCAATCTGCAGACTCGATGTTGTCGAAGCCACTAGAACTTTCCGCAGTGGGAACAGATGGAATTGCTGTATCCGTAGAATGCATGTGCAGTTGCTCGTTCGCGGCAGTGGACATGGATCGCCTCTTATTGGCTTCAAGAAGTTTTAATAGCTCCGCTTTTTTTTATTGACTCTGGAACTATGATGTCAAGATCATTTAACTCACGTCGCAAACGGGATACTGTCCAATTTTTTGGATTGTTTGTTAAGTACCAGGGGTTAGCATTGTTGATGCCGCTTGAACTAGCGCATATTGTTCTTGTTTGAACTTGACCCTGGGGGTCGGTTTGCAAGGTTTCACTAGTAATTTTCCCGACAGGCAGATTTTCGATTGTTCTGTTTTTGCCGACATTTACCTGTATTTGAAAGAATGTCACGGGATTTATGTCGTCCCATTATTGAAAGTAAACTAAGCAGAAAACAATGATGCCTTTGGCAGAAGTTAGAAAATTGGCGATGATGTAAATATTAAGCTTTGTGCGTGCGATAATATAGTACGAAATAAATTCTTTGCATAATGTTAACAAACTGAGATAATCCGGGCATTCCCCATAAATTATTGAGCTAACTCAAGTTCTGATTGGATGGGATTATCACACGCCTATTATTGCCACACAAATCATTGGGATTCATTAACTGCGGGGTAGTTGTATAATTGGGAAACCCCGCAAAACCTGAATACTAAATTGATGCTCGCCATCTGATTGGATAAAATTTTAGACTGGGTAATATTAAGCAATCAGCGTTGAGAAATGATTAGCCTCGGGGTAGTGGTAATTTGATGAAACCCCGCGAAAATTCCTACTATTTATATTCATTATACTTTTGAGCTTTCGATGTTTACATCAAAAAGCACCCCCTGTGGCCAGGTTACGTGCTATTTGTTTACAATTGATGAGAACGTGATTCTTTATTAATTTTGTGAATAAACAAACTGTAGATGATTATTTATAAAATATGCTGGCAATATTTTTTTGGAACAATATTTATCCTACATGTATGAAATGATACTACCGAGTGAGAGAATGCCGGATATTAGTACAACCGTACATATATATTTGCGACGACGGGGGCGCCTTAAACCGCAGGAAATTGGTTTATTTTCCTTTCAATAAAATAAAACAAATTAACAAGGGATCAGCTGAAGAGATTGTGGCATTTTATTCCCTATGTATGATAAATGTAGAAAAATAGTTGTGTCCATCCATCTGATGTTAAAAAACATGGCCGCTAGCAGCCATTTTGGATTTCAAATTTGAATCAATCTGCACACCCTGCAATTTTACTCTTGCATCACTAAATACTTGGGCATGCCCTACAGCAAACATTTTTGATCCAATTTGTCCCAAACTTCATATGGATTCTTCATGTTGACCTCTGGTATTACTTAAGCATTTAACTTTCCACATTCCTGATCACTCCATTGACTGCAATGTACGACATTTTCCCCTCTCCAAGTTGAGCTACATTGATTCTTTTCATTAAAAGACACACCGTACCTGCACATAATTCCAAAACAGGGATGTGATGAAAGATTAAATCAATCAAAAGTTGCATGATATCCCAGTGATTTCCCTTGAATTCTTGCTTTACCACACACAATGTATCACTATTAAAGACATGGTCACTTGTTTCTCACCAATGCTACAACTAGTAGTTGTACATTATATAGGTATTTTACACTCCACTTTTCAAACAAGCACTGGGGAGTTTATTGATTATTCTTCATAGTCTTATCCATGCTTTGTTAGAATTTGATGCTTGACATTTTCTTGTTTTGTAGGAGAAACTTGATGAGTTTGAAGATATTTGGACAGGGAAGCAGCAACTTTCGGTAGGTATAATGTACTGTAAAATTATTTTTAATAAGTATGTTTTTTCAGATCTGAGATCTTTCGATCCACGTGAAAAAAATTACGAAATTAACTCATTTAAATTCTATGTTATTATATAATGATGGTGTAAATGATTTATTAATGAAAAGTTAGTTTTAAATGATATTGTGTTATATACCTGGGTATATATATTAAGGTTTGGCAGCCTTTAAGCATTGAGACCCCCCTTTAATACCTTGCAATAATAAATTATTAGGTAGTAACTTGTGTTCTTCTGTGTTCACCTCACAGAAGAATCTAGCTGCCAATCAAATTGAGTTTTCACTCAAAACTTATCACCTAACGTGAGAGCAAAACTCATTCAAGATGAGATACAGTAAAATATTGCTTTTTAGCTCACTTGAGACTATAAGACAAAGTCTCTGGTGGAGCTATAGTCATCACTCCTCGTCCGTCCATCCAACAATTCTTTAAACATTCTTATTCAGAACCATAAGACCGAATGGGTTCATATATAGGTTTAACAACATTGATTGCACCACCAGTCACCACTCCTTACACTAACAGATAATGCACAAATTCTCAATGCACATACACTATATATATCAAAGAGAAAGACCAAACTCAGTATTTCTTTACGAACAAATATTTCCACAATTGATCTGATTGTATATATCACTCTCAATTAATGTACAGAACGATGCCATTCTGAGTGATTGGAACCATAGTGTTTTTTTATCAAATAGATGACATTTTCCGCTAAAGGAAGCCATTCACACTGAACTATATTGATATATGTCCCTGCTTTGTAAAACCACAGTAGGAAAGGGGTTAACTTTTTGGTCGCCTCCCGACATCTTAATGTGCTTGCTCAACTAGTCACGCATGAACGCCCCATTATAACTGGCTGTTCTTGAGTTAATTGTCTCTCAGTTTTATTTCTACTGCGATAGCCACCGGATCTAAGGGAGTATTTCTCAATAAATTCATTTTGTCTATGAAATATTGCTTTCTGGTCGCCTGCCCGTTCGTTTTTATAATTGAAGAAGATAAAACATGGTCCGTACACTTTCGCTTCCAACATTCCATTGTTCCGGGTTTTCAAACCGCCGTTACTTCTTTTAATTGACAATTTTAATTGACAAATTCGCCATGGAATGGCCATCGTTACAATACCTTACAACGCCCATAGCTTATTGTGAGAAGTACGTCTATGGTATTATTATAGAGCCCTATCAGGTATGATGGCAGTGGTAAGATTTTAACCGCCACGTGGTTCGCTACCCGAAGTCTCCTAATTTCGTGGCATTTCCACTAGTGGGGTTTCTTTCACTCTTTCTATCGCTATTGATGCTAATGTCTATAATACTGTTCTGAACAACGTGCTTTCACATAATTCTTTGTGTTTTACGTTTCAATACTGTCACAAATGTATCCATGATTCAGCTCTATGGGTTAGTAGACGCTTGGTGTTGACTGTCGTTTATCTGAATCGAACTGTTTCATGTCTAATAATAATTGTTCATTTGTTACTTAATATGACAGTAGTACTACTAGTCAGTAGCAACTTTATTACTTTCAGACAGGGCTTAATATCTGCCGAGTATCAGAATTAAAATTCATAGTTCAGTTCTCATAAAGAGCATCAAATTCACTGTAGAATTTAGAATGGCTACAGTCCTTCCCAGGAGTGATTGCTCTCGCACCCCTACGCACTCGTAATTTTCAATTCACGGGTGCTGAAATTCGCACCCGTCCATCTTCACAAAATACTAATGGAGACTGTAATTGTTGGTTCAATATTGAACTATTATAAGGTTTATGTAGATCCTTTACCATCTCAGTTCAACTATGGCATATTAAAGTGTAACTAGACAGGTCTATTCCACAATGACTTTTTGGTTGAGCAAGAACCCAACGACATTTGTTATGGCAAATAACCATATCCAATGTAAGCTCAGTTCACACAAACATGCTGTGCATCCAATGCAGCGCACATTGTTCATAAAGGACATGGTACGAGTTTTGAATGTATTAATTGGCTAGCCAAGAGTCTACATGAATTTCAAATGCATCAGAGTCCAAATCTTGGCTCTTCGCATTCTATTAATGCCTTTTTTGTACCATTCATATGGCGTCTAGACTGCACACAAGAATGAAGCGCAGTTCCATGGAAAGCTTTTATATTGTCGTGTGGGTTAAATTTAACGAGCCATTTGTTAGACCAATCATGTATTTTCGATATATCTTTGTTTAGAATGTCAGCAGCCAGTATTGGATCTTCTACTGCTAGATAAAGGGAGGTAAAACACCTAGATTACTCAGTTTGGACAATAGTCCCTTATGCCAAACTTTATCAAAAGCTTTGCTGATGTCACAGAAAAGGCACCTGATTTCTTTTCCTTCGTCTAAAGATGAAATAAGATATATGTCTGTTAGCTGGAATACAGTACTGTCGTTTGGAGTGAAACCCGATTGTAAATCTGTTAGGCCAATATAAAAATATTTCATGATTTACATCCCCTCCCGACCCTATTTTTAGTCCCCTCCTCAATTATTTTTATTTGCTTATCTTTTATGCAAATTTTGTTCTCATGCCTTAACTCTTTGATGATGGGAGCTGTGCTGGTGCAGCATTAAGTACCCTGTGCCAGTGCATTATCTTATATATGCGAGTCTCCCAAAGGGAGCCTCGCATATATAAGAGAATGCACTGGCTTACAATATACTCGCATTTATAAGAGAATGCATTGGCACAGGGTTTTCGAAAAAATCAGGAAGCTCCCGTCTATAACTCTCCATGACCATTTATGTTAGGAAGAATAAAAAATAAAATTTGCCCTCCCACCCCAGTTTTCTTAAAAAGTTGGATGTAAATCTAGCAATTTATTTTTATTGGCCTTAGGAGCTTATTTTGATAAATTTCGAAAGATACATTTCTCAAATATTTTTGAGAGGCAACTTAGCAATGAAATCGGACGACAATTCGATGGCATACTTGGATCTCCATTTTTAAAGATGGCCAGGACAAACGTTTGGTCTCTTCCACTCATCGGGGAAATAGGAATTTCTAAAAAATTTGTTAAATATATTAATATAGCACATAGGACTTGCTAGGGCAGTTCTTTAGAATTTTGGGGCTGATACCGTCAATCCATCATCGCCACTGGCCTTTGCTACTTTAATGCTTGCTACTTTAACGCTTGCTAGAGATTCCAATACATCTCTGGGTGTGATCTTAATAAGTTTCAAGGTACAATTTTTAGATCTATATAATAGTGGTGGTTATTTTTTGTCAGATTCGGGCAGGGACGATGTAGAACAGAAATATTTATTCAATATTTAATAATTGTGTGATTTCTGGATTCTTTTGTATCCATCGCTCCATCAAGTGAAGTGTATATTTTATCCCAGAGTTCTACAGGTGAATTCGGAGGTCTATAGAAGGTTCCAAAAAGGAAGCTGTTCGTATGCGTGAAGATTTCTAACCATATATGTTCCAGGCCGAGTATTTCAATATCTTTTCGCCTTTTGAAATGAAGTGAGTTGCGGACATAATTCGCGATACCTCCACCGAGAGTAGGACGATTAAGTCTTTCAGGGCTATTGAAGCCCGGTATAGTCAACTCCGAGTCCGAGGTTGAATCTGATAGCCAAGTCTCAGTAAATGCAAGTAATATTATCATAATTTTGACATTCGGCAATAATGGTATCAAGCTTTGGCAATAGACTTTGTACATTGAGGCACATAATCGATAGTGTTGGTACGTTTGGTCCGGGATTTGGGTGAACGCTCCCAGATTTCATTAATAAACTTTTCATTATTTCATAAATTGCACGACATAAGAGTGATAAAGATACTAGTGGTGATCGAGATATTAAGTTTATCGCAACATTGAAGGAAAGTTTGCTAAAGTTTACAATTGACTCTGAAATTATTCCTATTTAGAATATATTTGGGAAGAATACAATCGCTATTCAACATATAATACTTCAGAACAATGAGGAAAGTGAAGTTTTGCGTTATACCAATGGAACGTAGTACATGGAATGACAAGAGGCTATTAAAGTGAACACAACATATTTAGTTTCTTTCCCTTAGTACTTACTGCACGCTTATAGAACACACCAACTCTTGCCCGATAAGTCATAATATTAATCATTACAATAGGATTTGGCCACAAAGGGCCGATCCCAGTTATAGGCGAACCGGTGGGCAAGAGGTGGTATGTGATCGTAGTTCTTTATCGGGGAGGGCTGGGCTATCAGGCAATAACAATATATAAGATGGAGGTATAATTCAATTAGCAATGCAAAAATTAAAACAGGCATTGCGTACATTCTAATTCATCCGGTTTTAGAACCCGGTTATCGGCCAGTACTATATGAGTTAAAATTTTATATCTGTACATCTACACGGTCAGTAATACAAATTCGGATGGATATGTGATGTCATTCTGAAAAAGGAATGCTGATAAACGGAGAGGTTATCTATGTTTCTGTATCATCCTAAATAACAGTTACCGTTTTAAATGAGGTCCGTTTATGGGATGCCAAATTGACATTTAATAAATAATTGAGCTTAAGCGCAATAAGAAATTCCTTATTGCGAATCTCTTATTGTGCTTAAGCGCAATAAGGAATATTACATAAACTCCCTATAATTCAAATGGTGTAGTCCATGGTGCAATGGGTGGAGTTTATTGGTCACATGGTGACTGTCCACATGTGGGCCTATTCAGATTCCATAAATTAAAAATCTTAATGGCTGAGAATTGAAATGGATCAAGCTGATGTTGATCCAGTCGACATAAATTTTCGACTCAGTATATCATATAAATTCATCTGAGTCGAACAGGACTGGCCGGAAAGCTATTTCCAGACTTGGGAATATACCAGGAAATTCCAGTACCAGAAACCGCTAACCCCGATTGGCTAACCGATAACAGCTGCGCGTGTCCCGTAAAAATAGCTCAGATGTCATCAATAACACGTGTGTATATTGATCTAAATTTAAGACATTTATTCTTCGATAAAACTCGTTTTCGACGCTTTTAATAATCTCATCACAATAGGAAAATGACCGAAACTATGTGTTATTGAAGTGTGTTTCGTCTATCTTGAAAGACACAGTTATTTCAGCGTTGAAATCTGAACAATTTTAAATCAGTTTGTTTTATTTTTATTATTATCAGATTATTGTTTTCCACAACATAGGCCTCGTTCCACTACCAATACCAGTGGGCCTACCAGCCACCGTACTTTGCTGTCTTCTAACTCGTCTTCTGAAGAGTCTTCTAACTCGAGAGCCGACTCACTTGTCGACTTAGTTGGTGGATCCAACCATTCAAACAGAGCTCAGATAATAAACGTCAGGTTTACGGACTATTGTCGACTGAAATTCTGTTTCAGAGTTGGTGGCCACCTCCTGTCTGGCACTTTCAATTTGGGCCAGAACTGAGGCCACCAAAACTTCTGGATCAGAAGCCATTTTGAAACAAAAATCAATATGCAGCTCTCGAGTTCAAAGGTCAGCTCATTAACAGCTAACCAATCAATATCTATCCCTGTTAACAGGCAAATATAGGATAAATCTACTATTTGCAGAGGGGTGATCTCATGAGGGAGATATTAATTGCACTTAAGCGCAATAAGGATGTAATTGCGCTTAAGCGCAATAAGGAATGTTCTTATTGCGCTTAAGCGCAATAAGGAATCCCTTATTGCGCTTAAGCGCAATAAGGAATTTCCTTATTGTGCTTAAGTGCAATAAGAATATTCCTTATTGCGCTTAAGTGCAATAAGGAAATTGTACATATGCGTGTACATTCAGTACATATAGTAAAACAATATTTGAGTATTTATGTGCATTATGAATTTTTAGCATATAAATTCATAAGTGTTTGGATTTGAGCTTTGCTTTTAGAGCATCAAGGAAAGAATACATACAGTTTTATATATGAGTGTGAGAGCCAGTTCTCAGTTGTATAGTGGAGTAATCCGACAAACTACCAGTTTATCCTGTAATATTTTGGATGCATTTGTAAATCGCAAATAATAAACTGTAGAATACGTTTCTGCTCAATGGGCCTACTCTGATGGACCACTAATCATGTGTTAATACATGTACTTAATTATATACACATGCACTGTATATGGGGGAGGTCATTATGTGTATACATGTACTATAGTTCAGTGATTGTATCAAACCAATATGTGTACATTAGTACACATATACTGTATGTTATACAGTTTAGTATGAGCCAAGTATATATATATATATATACATATATATACACACACCCCCCCCCCACACATACACCCACAAACATATACATATATGCACACATACATATATATATATATATATATATACACACAAAAATTTATATATATATACATATACACACACATTTTTTTTGGCCAAATTAAAAAAAGCTTTGGCCAAATTAAATCATTGTTTTCTGGTCGGTTCACAATTAATGACTAAAAACGTAAAATCTAACAGACACAGGTAAATTACACAATAATTTAAATAATTATCATGAACTAGAAGTATTTTTATATATATCATTTATTAAAAATTTATTAATCTTTATGTGAAAGAGTGATTTGGGGGGTAACCCGGGATTGTCCTTCTTAATGTCATTATTTATTGTTTTATATCAATATCTTGTTTTAAATCATTAAATATTTATCCTTGCGAAAATATCTAAGTGACATCTGGAAACTAATAACTTAATATTGTTACGCCATTATCAAATTACAATCTGTCATAAAAGCATGCATATTATTTTGACTGTATTGGTATTGACGACAAATAGCCACAAAATATATGTCGTGATTCACATTTGGCTGATTAAGCTATTGTCTTACACTTGGTGCTCATAAACCTCGACCGTCATACATACAATGTAATCATAAACATGCATTGTGCAGGCGCGCCGTGAGTGACCAGACAGACAATGGGCTGAATGAGGGATTAGGGGATTAAATGTAAAAATTAATAATGACCTTTTGCTGCTTCGTGCAGAGTGACGTAATCTTTCTCCAGATTAAAACAGCCTGTTACGAACAAATTGCTTATATACCGGCGTCAATGCACTTTACAAAACATTGCTTTCTTCACATTGTCATAATTCAACGGTCGGTTTAATGTCCATGCGTCTTTGAATGTCCGTTTTGTGAAAACTAAAGATGATTCCATATCACTTTGTGATCGCTTGGTTGATAGAGTTGTCGATCGGGTTTCCATATTTCATAAGTACGAAAATAATGAAAAACCTTTGTCACCTAACTTCGTCTTGAATGTCGATCTATTGAGCGCTTTTATTAATTAGCTTTCTGGCTCCATGCTTTCAGTCTCCATTTGGGTTCAATAAAAGTTTAGCCAAAATTTTAGCCAAATTCGAAAAAGATTAGCCATTGGCTAATTTGGCTACCGACAGCGCGAACACTGATACACATACATATACATATTTATCATGTCACCTGGTTGGATCGACCAATGAGGACGCTCCGTTGGTAGAGGCATATCAGGAGACATCGGGTCGTCATCTTTGTAGCCCGTCCCATATGGAATCCATATCCCCCCTCAGGGTTCCCATATGGGGTCGATGTCCGCCATTTTGTTTTTCATGGAACTCTGCCGCCTTGGGTATATTTTCGGTGTATTTTGGCGCCAAGAAAAGGGATATCTGTCGGAAATCAAGTTCTGTTAATTTAAAGACATAGTACCATATACCAAAACCTGCATGTGATATATTTGAGAAATTCTAAACACTCATAAATTAACTATCAAACTCAAGTTTGTTGTCCTGCTTCTGGTGATTAGGCATTGACTCAATTCGTTGACGTTCAACGCCCATGACACGTCACTGTGACGTTACATAAGTTTATAGCCATAGACAACAAATTTACTTACTGGCAGGTAATGAACTTCGTATAAGTAATTCAAATTCTCACACGGAAAACATGATATGTGGGTGACATGATAAAATCATTACAGGACTCGTTGTTGCCGGCTACGGTGATATATGAGGCTCAGCGAGATTAATATCGGACGAGGCTAGCGCCTCGCCCGATATAAATCTCACTTCGCCTCATATGACACCGTATCGGGCAACAACTTGCCCTGTAACTTATAATATACATAAATACACATACATACACGCACATACATATATATATATATACATATACACACAAAAATTTATATATATATACATATACACACAAAACTTTATAATAATAATCCGCGAATGATATATATGCAGTGTTTCCTTTTCTGTTTCAATTCAATTAAGGGCATGTGAACGTGTGACTACATGTAGACCAACATGTAGGTGTACATGTATGTCCCATTCTGACATTTTGTTTGAGAAACACCCAACTTGTGATTATATTACAGGGTGCATTTACCCCCGTCTGCTGAATTGCGGGAGCAAATAAGTGCTCTTGTGTTTTCCTCCTGGGAGGGACTGGCTATTATCCAATTTTGGGTAACAACTTGCGATGCAATACCAGTTGATTTGCTCCCTGCATCAATGGGGATGTGTCCAGTAGAGAAGACGATGTACTTGGGACCTCCAGGACGTTTTGTCCCCTGCCGGCCACAGCGGTTCTGAGCACTAAAGCTGCCAAATCGCGTGCACACGAATCGACATCGGCCAGTGGCCTTTGGCAGCTTGGCGTGGGCAGTGGCTGCACCCATCGAGGTAGCAAAGTCCGGTCCCCAAGGCCACTCGTTCAATGAAACGGGCCTTGCCTGCCACTCAACCGTCTTGGGGTCGGAGAACAATTAATGACCTCTCCCCACCCTCCAGCTTGGTCAGGGTATTCAGCTTGGTCAGGACCGCCTGCACTGGGGGGGGGGCTCCATCTGGTCCGATGGCTTCACCCGGTCTAATTGCTCATCCAACCCCTTTTTGGTCATGTGGTTCTCAATTTACTCCCTGTGCAACCAATTGGGCATCAGGTTAACAGCCATTTGCTTCGGCGAATGGCCATTGTTTTGTTGAACCTCTAATGCAGGGGTCTTTAATCCCGGGTTTAGCCATCTTCATGGCGGGCCCTCCTTCTGTGTTTTGTTGCCCTTTAAGGTGCAGGTCGTTCTGTCGCTGAGGCGGAGATTGCGTTGGTCTCCTTACACTCCAAGGTGTCTGAGACGGCACCACCTGGGATGTTTCTTCCAAAACAAGTGGGGAGGGTCACATTTGAGCAATGTAAGACTCTGAATATATGAGTTATTTTCAAGTAACAAATCATAGCAGATTTATTAAGAGTTCATATTTCTGTGCAATCTGTTTCCGACGAGTACATTCCCCTCTAAATTTGGATATTAACTTTATTGCCTCCTCCTGGGCTTGCATTCAAATCCATATAGTTCAGTGTGAACGGCTTCCTTTTACGGAAAAATCTTATTTTTATAAGTATAATATATTTTTCCTTAAAGAAAGCCTGAACACCAACCCTGCAACTCGCTAATCACCTGATTGCGTCCGAAATAAAACTGAGAGACAATTCACTCGAGCGCAACCAGTTATAATGGGGGCGTTCACGCGTGACTAGTCAAGCAAGCACATCAAGAGGTCGGGAGGCGACCAAAAAGTTAACCCCTTTCCTACTGTGGTGTTACAAAGCAGGGACATATATCCATATAGTTCAGTGTTCAGACTTTCTTTAAGGAAAAATGTATTATACTTACAAAAATAAGATTTTGCTATACAGGAAGAGCACTGGTGAAATATTACCATCTATTGCCATGGGACATTCGCTTTATGTAGCAAAGAAAATATTTGAAAGGGGAAAATGGAGATTATGTTGCCAAATATGACTTATCAGTTCAATATTTAGAAATTTTTTCTATGAGAGTGAAAAGAGCCATTGGTTAATATTGTTATTTAGATCAACTACTAAATATGAGTACTGACATCCATCGAGAATTTTTCTGAAATAAAAAACACACTCACCATTTTCCGTGACAACTCCCTTTGTTGACTGAAAAATGCAGCATAATGCCATGACATGCATGATTTCGAATTGTTTTGTCTGCAGATTTAGAACCGATTCTCATGTGTCAGATTAGACCCCGTGTTTAATATAGAGGGTACGGTTTGGAGAGGTTTTACTGTATATGTTTACATTTAACAAGGTAGGGACAGTCCTGACCCATCCAGAACTGTCCCAGCCACTCAAAGTCTAACTACACCTTGAAGGGATATTGGCCACACTTTCTTTTATTATTGTTTGTAATTTGTAATTAAGTTCATGGCAATTGTTTTGTTATTGGCATTATGTACATATATTTTTATTTTCGCTCTTCACCAGTATTATTAATATGGCAACTAGTCGAAGTCCTTTAAGGTGTTAATTTGGGGGGGGCATGGTTTTGTCTGCAGGATTAATGAAAACTTCCTACAAGTTCCCGACTGTTCGGCTGACACAAATTTTTTCAGTTTCTTTGGCTTCAAGTTGGCGCCGGGGCAGGAGAAATTTGTCATTCGTTTGTGGGGCATTGGAGGTGCCACCCTAGATTTGCTTCAGTCCCAGTCTAATTTACAACTGCTAAGGAATCATTGTCCAGACAATTGTCTGCTTACAAGCTGGTGGAAATGTCCTTTTTTCTCCTGGTCAGCATTGATTGTTATTGCATGGCTGCCGGATTGGTCATATTTGCATGTAAATTAGTCTGGGGCTTTGGTGTCAAAATGAATCCATTTATTATTTATTATATCTAAATACTTATTTCTGAAGGAAAAAATTATCGCTAACTTTTAATTTGTATGCCTTTATAATATTTTTTTAAAGATTGGTGGATCAGCAAATCAGGTGACAGTTGAAAAATTTGAAAATGACATGGAAGTGGTGACCCAGGCGATTAAAGATATTCAAGTGAGACAACAAGATTTGATGGAGAAATACACTCATGATATGAATACAATATATACATTGTTGCAGAAAGTGGCAGATAAGAGTGGTAAGTGTATTATTATTAATTTTTCTTTTCTAAAACAATTTCTACATTCAATGTATGATTTTATTAATCTGCACATTAAATATGGTGTGTCTCCGGGCCACAATCACAACAGCAATAAAACCTGATTTCAAGACTACAAATACCAGAAAAAATAAGACAAAACTGAAGGTTAATAGGTATATATTTGTTTATAAAAGCATAATTTAGTGGTTTACCTGATGTAGCCAAGCAAAATATCTGAATTGAAATTACATCTTGCCTTGATGGAGAGTGCTTATAAGATATAATTCTCCCTCTTGCTATGCTACATACGTTTCAACAAGAGTGCCTGAAGTATCTGTTCTATAAATAGCCTGTACATAAAACCAATATTATAAAGTTATTATACAATGTTGTGTACCGTAAAATGGGGTGACTTTGCCACCAACAGGGTGACTTTGCCACGTCACTGAGAAAAAGTTAAGAATTAACAGCTCAGCACCAATAACCAGATGGCAAAATGTTTCATATGTACTAATGATTTTACAAGTTCAGATTATATCACATGTGGCACAAAAATTGATGTATACAAATTCTGAAGGTCAAGGTCACCACGCGACCTTTATAGAACATTTTGGCAAATTTTATACATAACTCCAAATTTGTAGGGTTTCTTCGAGACCAGCAATGATACACACCTAAGGGAAAGTTCATGTTTATTGCTATTTGGTCTTGTTTCCATGAATATATTTACTTTTTCCTGGTATTAGATTATTTAATTGTAATTTGGAAAAAAACTAATTTCCATGTGAGAATTGAAATCGCTCGGGGTCACTTTGCCATAGTGGCAAAGTAACCCCGCATTAAATTAGAACAGAAAAATTTACAAGCCGCATATATTTATATAGAATCTATCACTTTACTTCAGTTAATACTGTTATTAGTATAAAACTTGCATCTTCATGTATAAACATTTAGCATGGTATTTCCTAATAAGCCCTATTGCATAAAAACTGCAAAAAGCCTATAGATGGATATTTTTACCATTGAAGGCAATACCGTTTCGAACCAATAGAATACATGTATTTGTACCATTTTAGAATCATAGGTTTTATTCAGCCATGACTGTGGTGAACATTAAGTTACTAAGGCATTATCAAGCTCACAAATCTTCTCATTGCTTGGTAAACCTGTTGTTATGTGGATTTCAGTCATTGGGCAGTATTTCTAATACAAGTGAGGGGGGTGATATATCTTATACCACAAAAACCATCGCGGTCACCCACCTCCACGCAAAAACATCTCTGATGTGTAATCACACCGCTCCTCAAAGTTAATTCACATGTGTGTGCTGGTCACATTCTACAGTATCAAACAATAGGACTAGAGTAAACATATGAATACAGGTGTAAAATAAAGTGATTCAAGTGATCATCACAGAATACTATGCATTAATCCAGATGCCCAGCGACTGTATTATACGGTATGTACTGGATTAACAGTAATTATGGTCTATCAGTCAGTTACAAAGTATCGGTACCTTCATCACAATCTGAGCAGATACATGTATCTTGGTGAAATCATCACCATAATCCATTGTATTGAATGCAATCTGGAAAAACATGTGACTTGAAATTCTTAGAGTATTTAGCTTAGGGCATGCTTTTTTGTGACTTTTCAGTGATAACCAAGACGCTCTTGCGGAGTGAAGTTTATGACATCGTCCCATCAGTAGCATAGTTTTCTCCATGTGACACCAAAAACAGCCTATAGATCCTAGTAAAGCCCTATGGAATTAGTAACTCGGCTATACATAGTATGTCGCTCAGTCGGTCTAACCAATAGTTCACACGAGATATCTCAATCCCGATCCATAGAGTTTATACATTTATATATTAAGAATAATGTCTCCCACGCTTCGTAACTTGTGAGTTTCTGATGTAGGGGCGTTGGGGTGCATAATGAGAAGATGTATACATTACATTCTGTATTCTGTTAATCTCAATGAATCACAATCTGAACAGCACACTGACACATGTATAGTATGACATCGATGAGACGTATATATGATGATTGATCATGCAACATGCTGGACGTACACCACAGGCACAGAACAAATGAATAATGATGGATGAGATCTAATCTCTGCTATCTCCATGATTCCATTCCAAGTATTCCAAGAAATTACCAATTCGAAATGATTTAGGTCCTGGATGTTTTAATAATAGTAATAGCGTTCCATTTTACTTAAACCTACATTGTAGTTTAGTAAAGATAAAATATACTTTAAGATTGAAACATAACTGTTTTCAAAACGTTCCGTTTGATTATTCTGCACTATCTTATTTTAGCGGGAAAGATTACTACGCGGTAATGCGTTAATTTAGTTATTGGGCTGGTTTATATTTGGATTGGGATTGGGCTAAAAGATAAGAACAAGACAGTCAAGTGAGTTAAGAGTGCTAGGTTGATTAGACAGATATTAGGTTTAAAACAAATAAGTAATAAGCATGTATAAAATAGAATTAGTATAATTCCTACAAAACTTACTTATGCATGTAAATATATCACCGTCACATTCTCCCCCCTCTTGAAAAAAAATTACATTCTTGTAATTTAACCAAAACCTGCAACATCCAATTCCTGCAATGTCTTAGAAAAATCAACCTACCTAGACCTTCTCCGAACTAACGTAAACCATTCCGCAACCAACTGCAACACCATACCATGGGAATAAAATATAAATTAGGTAAAGATACGCTCTTTGCCATGAAACACCTCTGCTACCTATACAAGGATAGTTAATATCCTTAGCACCATATAACAACTTTAATTACCACCTGTAATTAAAACAATTCAGTCTAACTCCTATGTCGGTGGTATATCAACCTGCAACTAAAACCTGTAAAATATCCTATTGCACTATAAACCCATCTGTAAAACTATATTAAAGACCAATGACCCATATTTCATTTCTCCTGCCTCTTAAAATACAAAGAAAACAAAAAATTAACATCTGTATATACACAATTCTTTCCCTGACAGCAAATAGAATCACCTGGAATTCATAAAAATAATAGCCGATCCTGACTACTTTGAATTCAATACCAAATTGAACACCATAGTGGAATTCACCAACTCAGCAAGCAACTTGTTGCTAAAATCTCACCCCAAAAGGGAAATTTATCAATTGTTAATTTAATATTAATCAACATGGACCAGAAGTCAGACACAGCTTCCTGGAATAGGAAATATGCCTGAAAACTAGAAAGAGTTGAAAATTACACTGCAATAATTACTGTGATCAATTATTAAAAAAATTCTATTATACTAGCAGTATTATATTGCAATTTATTATATGTGAAAATACATGACAATAATATCCGGGAGGTAAACATTCTGTTGATGATATACAGTAAAACTGTTACAAGCTGGAACATCGGGTTAACATTTAACTGCACGGGTCTTCAGCTGAAAAAGGATCATTATACAGAAGTTTCCTTAATGATAGATATTAAGCATAGTATTTTTCATAATTCAAATTCTGAAAACGATCAGAATTACATGTATTAACTCCTAGTATGATATAACAATAATATCACACAACAAGAGGAAGAAACCTTGAATGACTGAAATAATATCAATCATAAACAAGAATAACTACTGCAAATACAAAAGACATCAATAGATAAAATCATACATGTTGAATAAATTATTTCAAAACTGCTGAAAATATTGAATGTATCATATCCGGTGACATACTGGATAATAATTCTTTATCGGTAAGCCTTTTCAGCAACTCTGCTTTACTGATAAAGTCTGCTGAAACTGGTTGCATGGAATGCACATAATCCCCAGATTTCTTCCATGGTGGTGGTTTCCGCTCTCGTTCTGACCTCCTAGGTGTGGGTTTAATAACCTCAGGATTCTCTATCTGCTCTGTCTCTTCAGATGGAATATCTGAAATAAAATTAACATCTGCAATCTCTGAGTCACCTGCTACTTCTTCCTCAACATCACTACTCTCCTCTACCTCAATACTAACTTTGGGCCCATCCTCTGCTCTACTGTGTGTTATATCACAAACAGTATCCTTCTCGTCATCTGAAATATTAATAATATTTCCAACATTCTCAATTTCTCGATGCGCATCATTGTCGCGTTCCCCTGAAATCTTCTGAAAAGAAGAAGGATGATCGTCACCATCCAGAGAACTAACTTCTCTGACTGTACCAGGAGCACAATCCTGTACCTCAGAACTGGTATCAGAATCCACACGGTCATTTGCAGTAGATAATACTGCATGCTGCGAACTTCTAAGAACATAAGCATGTTCATCAATACATGTATCCTCTTGTGACTCTGAAACAAAAGTCCTATCTGCTTCTCCTTCTAAAGGAATTGAACTATCAGGTTCCACCACCATATCTTATAAAGATGTAACATTATCTGGACCAACATCAGGGTCCTCAGGAACATAACCTATGGGGAGAAGATGATTACGGTGAAGGGTTCTTTCTTTACCCTCGTCACTCCTGACAACAAATACCGGAATATCCCTATTTGGCTGCTGTGTAACTGTATAAATATCATTATCAAATTTATCAGCTAACTTGTGTCTGCCTTCAAATGCAAGTGTTTTAACTAAAACAGAATCTCCAACAGACACCATCGCACCTCTTGCCTTCTTATCGAAGTTCCTCTTCTGCTTATCTTTCGCCTTCGTTGCAGCTTTTGAAGCTAAATCATACGCATACGTCATCCTTTCCCTTAATTCAGATACATATTCTGAAATAGAAATATCTTTATCTTCACCGTCATCCTCCGTCATCTTATCCAATCCACACAAAACATCTATCGGTAATCTAGGATCCCTGCCAAACATAAGTTTAAAAGGGGTAAAACCAGTGCTTTCATGTTTTGTGGAATTATATGCATGTACAAGTGGTCCAATAAAACTCTTCCAATCTTTCTTTTCCTCGGGCTGTAATGTTCCCAACATACCTAATAAAGTACGGTTAAACCGTTCGCATTGTCCATTGCCCATCGGATGATAGGGCGTCGTTCTGCTTTTCTTGATGCCGCATAATCTACAAAGTTCCTGAATAAGAGTGGATTCAAAATTTGCACCCTGATCACTATGAATTCTGTGAGGGAAACCATAATACACAAAGAATTTGTTGAAAAGAACATCAGCAGTAGTTTTGGCAGTCATATTCTTTGTGGGAAAAGCCTGTGAAAATTTTGTAAAGTGATCAGTAACAACCAACAAATATTGAAAACCACCTTTGCACATATCAACTGTAAGATAATCAAGACAGACAAGTTCCAAGGGCTGGGTCGTGGAAATAGAAACTAGCTTGGCTTTGGCATCCGTCGGAGACTTCCTTCTCAAGCATCGGGGACACTGTTGAATAAAATTCTCCACCGCACTGTCTATGCCAGGCCAATAAAATCTCTGCTTAATCAAAGAAATGGTTCTTTCTCTTCCAGGATGCCCTATGTCTGTATGTAATGAAGTTAAAACAGTATTAATAAATGAATGGGGGATAACAAGTTGTAAATGAGTATTTCCATTAAACTGAGTTTCCCTATATAACACACCTCTCTGGAATTTTAAAGAAACAAAATTCCTAAAATATGTGGAATGCTCGCGGGTCATCGGAAAAGTATTTCTGATCGGTTTAACACCACTTCTAACTGCCCTCATCCACGGTCCTAAAATAGAATCTCTCTCTTGCATCTGCCTCCAATCTCTGGGTGTCATGATATCCATGTCTGTACTACAGCCATCATCTAAACTATCAGCGACATCTGTAGACATACAAAGTGATTCTACAAAAGGCTGTGTAACCTGTAAAGATTTACAAATGGCTGAAATGGAATTGGAACTGATTTTATCCAATTCAACATTATATTGTGGCAATCTCGACAAACCATCTGCATCAGCATTGGATTTCCCTGGTCGATAAATAATTTCAAAATTAAAAGCATTTATAGCAGCCAACCATCTATGCCCCGTAGCATCTAATTTGGCACTGCTAAGTACATAAGTGAGGGGATTGGAATCTGTAAAAACAACAAATTTATGATTGTACAAGTAATCACTAAATTTTTCAGTGACCGCCCATTTCAACGCCAAGAACTCTAGTTTGTGGGCTGGATATGACTTCTCAGCTGCTGTCGTTCCTCTGCTCGCATAAGAGATAACTCTGAGAATCCCATTCTGCTTTTGGTAAAGCACAGCTCCCAATCCGTTTTGACTCGCATCTGTGTGCACTTCAAATGGCAATGTAAAATCTGCAAAACCTAAAACAGGAGGGGACGAAAGACATTCTTTAAGACGAGAAAAAGATTTTTCTTGTTCCTCACCCCAAGACCATTTACCGTTATAATTAGATTTCTTCTTGCTCTTTTGTTTTCCATGATTAGTAGGGGGTACAAGATCTGTAAGTGGCTTTGCTATTAAAGAAAAGTTTTTAACATATTTTCGATAATATCCTGAAAATCCCAAAAATTTACGAACTTCCTCTGGAGTCTTCGGAGTCTGCCAATTCACAACTTTCTCGACTTTGTCACTATCAGCTTCTATCCCAGCTTCTGAAACAACATGCCCCAAATATTTAATTTTCTTACTAAAAAATGAACATTTTGAAGGGGAAAGTTTTAAATTACATTCACGTAATCTCTGAAATATAAGTTTAAGCCGGTCTATCATCTCCTGAAAACTTGAAGCTGGTACACAAATATCATCCAAATAAATGTAACATATATTATTAACCAGGCCATCCAAACAATGTTCCATCATTCTTTGGAAACTAGCCGGCGATCCCCGCATTCCTTGGGGCACCCTCTGAAACTCAAAAAATCCAAGATTTCCAGCTGTAAATGCTGTGTACTTTTTATGCTCCTCTATGACTTCCTGTTGGAAATATCCACAGCGTAAATCCAGACTGCTAAAAAAATTGGAATGTGACAAACTATGTAAAATATCTTCAATAATGGGTAAACAATAAGCATCTTGTATTGTTTTCTTATTAATATCCCTGTAATCCACACATAGACGTAGCTTCCCACTGGAACGACGACAAACAACAACATTGGATGAGTAAGGACTCCTTGACCGTCTAATTATTCCAGCAGCCAACAATTGCTGTAAGTAATCACGAACCTCGTCAACTAATCCTGGTGCTAATCTTCTCGGCCTCTGCTTAACAGGTTTGTCATCTGTCAAATTAATCTCATGCTTAACACCAGTATAGTGACCAAGGTCAAAATCACTTAAAGAAAAAACATCTGGAAATTGTTTAATAAAATCAAATGCTTGTCGGAACTCGTCTGCCGTCAATGAATCTTCATTCAAATTTATCTGGTCAAAGAAAGGTAGATCTGCATCTTCCTTTGAAGTCTGCAAATCGCCTTCGATCTTCACTGGCTGAATAGAGCAAATCACAGAATGAGGAGAAATATTTATGGTTCTCGTACTAAGGTTACTGAGATGTACAGGAACAGGTTCATCTGTGGAAGGATCATATTTCAAAATATAAGGAGCAATTTCTATTCCGTCCATTTTCGGATCATCCGAAGAATGCTGAAATATAGCACAAGTAGGGTTATATTGTATTTTGTGGTCAATATAACCAATCACCGTCTTTGATGTATTTGGATGTAAAATAATATTATCCGGAGCTGCACTCTTCACAATACCCAAGTTAAAATTATTCTTCTTCAACTCCCTATCACGCAATGAAATACATCTGAAAGCAAAATACCAAGGAGTATCTAAGTTGGCTTTCTGAAGAAATCTTTGGCCATTAGCTTCCTCGACATGTTTAAGAAAAACCTTAAGAATGTTTGTTCCTAAAAGAATAGGAGTATGAGAATTAAATTTACTGTCAGGCACAATGAGGAAAATACAAGACTGTGGTTTGATATCTGAAAATCTAGGAACAAAAACTTCTGCTTCAATGAAACCCATATATGGTAAACATTCTCCGTCGGCACACTCAATGTTTAAAATGGATTGTAAAGGCTGTAAAGGAATATGATTTAACTTGTTCCTGTAAAATGATTCACCTATACTACTAACTGTACTACCTGTATCTAAAAGAGCATTACAATTATTTCCTGAAATTGTAACAACAGATTCTGTTATTTCTCCATGCAAACCAGCTGGGGTCTTATCTTGGGACTGATTGTCCTTCTCATCTATGGTCGACCCTTTGTCATAGATGTTTAATAGTTTAAAGGCCCTCTGTTAAAATTTCCTCGACCTCTGGAATATCCACCACGGGGTCTTCTACAAAAAGGAGGAATATGGTGGGTATTGCACCCATAACAAAGTGGAAACTGTTCTGAAACTCTAGAAGTATCAAAAATATTTGAAGCTGCAGTCTGCTCTCTGCCAAAATTATTTGAAGCTGCACCGTTACCTCTCCTATGTCCTCTGTCAAAACCACCTCTAGCTCTTCCTCCATACTGCCCTCTTCCACGGTTACCATCCTGGGTAGAAATATGAGGGGATTGCTGTTTATTCTCCAATCTATTGACTTTCTGGGTTAAAGCTGAAAGTTGGGATAATATTGTGTCCAATTTATCAGCATCAACTGAAACAGAAGCTTTGCAAGTGGCACCAGAAGAATTGGATGCCTTCTGTTTAGAAGAAGAATGTTCTTGCTCGATGAGACGGAGCGAAGAAAGAAGCTCATTATAATCTCGGCACTCCTTCAGTTTGTAAGCCGAAAGATCTTTCAACTCTTGCCGCAAACCTTCAAAGAAACGATTTTTCAAAAGTTCATTTTCAGATGTCGGCATCATCTGTTTGAGCATGGTCGTCTTGGAGAAAAGTTCCTCCAAACGAGTACCCCAATCGACAACTGACTCTGCTGGGCCCTGCTTAGCACTGAAAAAATTCCCAATAAGACTTTCCTGTGACTGGATGTCACCATAAAGATGCTGAAATTTATCAACAATATCTGGAACCGAAACGTCTTTGCCCAATCTCATGACGACTCTTGCCGCTTCTCCGCGCAAAGACTTTCGAATGGCATATAAAACCTCAGATTCTGAAACTCTAGATGATAACATGCAATTAACTTCATATTTCCACATGTTGAAGCTCGAATCTGACTTCTGGTCCCCTGAAAATTGAGAAATATAAGCAGGATTTCTAACGAACACTTGTCGTTCGGGCTGTCTATATTCTCTATAATCTGGTTCACGTTGAACCTCGGGTTCTTCCTTAACACCCTGTACAGTTTGAAACCATTTCTGGAAGTCCTCTGCCGATTCAGCTTTTGGGGAAAAACCCATCTGCTGAAAACCTTCCATCATGTTTTTAAACATTTTCGCACCATCAGGATCTTCTTCACCCATCCTTCAACTCTAACTAAATAATTAATCAGAATAAGAAAGATTTGTTTCAAAAATAAATCTGAAAATTATTACAATTCCGACGTCACTGAAAGATTAAATCTAACTGAAAATTTCTACCAGTCGAAACTGCATTAACAATTTCTGAAAATTTTCAAATCAAATTTAATTATGTCGAACAGCTATCAATTAAATCTGGAAATTTAATTTCATAAAATTAAATGAAGTCCAAATTATTGTTGACGTCAACTAAATTGAGTGCTGAAACGTACTAACTGGAATATTTTGAACAAAATATTCAAACCTGAAACGTACCAAACGTTCTAATTTAATCTCACCTTTTTACGTCCGAGGGAAGAAAATAATTTGTGACACTGTCTTCCTATGTCGTACAAGTTAACATTCAGTTAAACACAACATGGTCAATGGTTAGTAAAAACAAACAAGTGCTGAGGGACATGTTAAGAAGAATATCACAGAAAAGAATATCACAGAAAAGCTAGAAAAATTTCCAAGTCCAAGAACAGACTTGGCTGAGACGGGATAAGTTTACCAAATACTAGACTTGGCAGGGAGGGGTTAAGTTTATGGCCAATTGAAAAATTGACTTTTATCTCAAAAGTTTTATAAGAAAATTTTATTTATGTTCCACTTATTTATCACCTATTTAAGTGAAAGAATACATCCAGGCCATACCTATTTAGTTATAAACATGTTTTATAAGTTTATATGCAAACTGTCACAGTACCGTACATTAATTTTCTGACAACAAAATAATTCCAGTCAATTTGTGTTTACACAATCAGCTGGCTATGACGTCACACGGAATCTCCAAATTCTAAATATAGAATACATTTCATAGTCAAACTTTTACAGAACAGCACAGTTTTTTTAGAAGTTCTACCGCTTTCCTTAGCACCTTATTACTAAATGTCAGCATACAACGTTCTGTCCCGAGCTTGAAATAGTTATATCACTGCACAATCACGATAAACGACACAGTTCAAAATTCGGCCAAATGTTCGCGCACTCCGCAAAATGTCAACAAATCCAAGGAACACGAAGTTCGATGACGTCACGAATCGTTTGATCGTTGGGCTGAGGTTCCTCTCACTTAAAGAGACACATGCACAATCTCGAAGCGTAGTGGGTTCTTACACGTTAGGCGCCAATAAAGCCCTATGGAATTAGTAACTCGGCTATACATAGTATGTCGCTCAGTCGGTCTAACCAATAGTTCACACGAGATATCTCAATCCCGATCCATAGAGTTTATACATTTATATATTAAGAATAATGTCTCCCACGCTTCGTAACTTGTGAGTTTCTGATGTAGGGGCGTTGGGGTGCATAATGAGAAGATGTATACATTACATTCTGTATTCTGTTAATCTCAATGAATCACAATCTGAACAGCACACTGACACATGTATAGTATGACATCGATGAGACGTATATATGATGATTGATCATGCAACATGCTGGACGTACACCACAGGCACAGAACAAATGAATAATGATGGATGAGATCTAATCTCTGCTATCTCCATGATTCCATTCCAAGTATTCCAAGAAATTACCAATTCGAAATGATTTAGGTCCTGGATGTTTTAATAATAGTAATAGCGTTCCATTTTACTTAAAGGCACGTGAGGCCTTAATTGTCGAAAATATTCATATTTGTTCCAAACACCGTAAACAGAAAAACATTAAAACGCATACAGTTTCGTTCATATATACCATGACCATCGCGTAAACAGCATGTTATCATAAATACCTACTATATTTTACCTAAGCAAGAGCCTGATTGGGTTACAGAGGACAGCACAATGCTACTGGCTAATCACACACAAATGGCATAAACGCTCTTTATTAGTTCCATATCAGGAATTCACCAACAAAGAACGCTCTTTATGTTTACCATCATAATATAAACAAACACCAGAAAAGTTACTTTTTATACTTTTGTTTACATAACAATGGTTAACATGTGAGAATAACATACTGTTTATGCGATATTTCTTATTTATATACGGACAAAGTCTGTCTACATTTTGATGTTCTTTCTGTTTGTGGTGGTTTTTGACGGGTGGAAATATTTTCACAGGATACCCACCGCCAAGGCCAACCGTACCTTTAAACCTACATTGTAGTTTAGTAAAGATAAAATATACTTTAAGATTGAAACATAACTGTTTTCAAAACGTTCCGTTTGATTATTCTGCACTATCTTATTTTAGCGGGAAAGATTACTACGCGGTAATGCGTTAATTTAGTTATTGGGCTGGTTTATATTTGGATTGGGATTGGGCTAAAAGATAAGAACAAGACAGTCAAGTGAGTTAAGAGTGCTAGGTTGATTAGACAGATATTAGGTTTAAAACAAATAAGTAATAAGCATGTATAAAATAGAATTAGTATAATTCCTACAAAACTTACTTATGCATGTAAATATATCACCGTCACACTAGTAGTTGTACATTAATGTACAATATTAGCACATGTATTATTTTGACAATTATGTGTTCTCTATATTTCGTAATCAAGATTATAAAGACATTAGTGATGCAGACCAGACTGGACCACCCTAGGTGGTCCAGTCTAGCGTGGTCCAGTCCATTGACTAGGCAGTCCTGTCCGGTCCAGGCCATTCTGGTCTGGTACCCTTGTATGGAGTTGGACTGGTCCAAAGCGGTCTGGTCTACTTACATGTGAATGAATGACCCTTTTAGCAAAATCTATACATTTACTATACCAGGCCCATATAAAATGGACAATAGATACATGTGGCACTGTTATTTTCAACACACATAGAAGCATACAGAGAATCGTACCGACATGTGGCAAAGTCACCCCAACCCATGGGGTGACTTTGCCACCCAACTTTTTCAGTACATGCTCTCATTCCAAACATACATGGACTATAACCACACATGAAATATATAGCATGAAGTTACCTGAGTTAAATGACTGTAGAACTGTTTTCTGAATTTAGCTTGTGACTGAATGCTACATAGAAATATGCCAAAAAGGTGGCAAAGTCACCCCGTTTTACGGTACAGTATGTGTTTTTCTTGTATGAGTCCAGGTTGTGGTGAAAAGTCAGTGTCGAGTCCAATATGACTTTTCACCACAACCTGGACGAGTACAAGTAAAACTCATACTGTACACAACATTGTATAATGACATTTTTATTATCCATCTGTTGTTTAACCAAATTTTGGAAATCAAACTTCTGTGGTTATTTTTGGTATTTGTCGGCACTTAATTCTCTATAAAAGCCTTTCCTGTTCCTGTTCCTTTGAGGTCCGGCTTTTTCTTGACCTCGAGTGGCCTCGAATTCGGTACCCCCAAGGTCTATGACTCAGGTTAATCACATCCCTTGTGCTCATGCCGACTTTGGGGTGAAGCTCGACACATACGCCATGACGTCCCTGCTGTCACACGGGGCACTCCACTTATCTGAGGGTGGATTCCGGTGTATACGTGGCTTTGACCACGTTCGTCCGCTCCTGCTGGAACCTACCTCCAATTTCGTCAACCACCTAATTTTCACAAGCTGGTGGAACGAACAACAATCATTCAACACACCCTCGGGTGGAATTGGTGATAAAGACTCTGCACGGTCTTAAAATGCATAAAATTTGGCGAGAGTTATCGTGCTTCGTATCGTGACCAAGTGTATCGCTGCTGCCCTAATGGCTGCAAAGCATGATTCTGCTTCTCGTCAGGTTTTGAGCCTGCTCTGGGTTCGGGGGGAAACAATCTGCACCGTAATCATCCCTCGATGCCTTTTTCCAGGCCTTACCAAGCCCTGTTTATTCAGTTTCTACTTTTAAAGAAATAACATTGGTTGGGTCTTATGTTCTCCTCATTACACAAATATTCTTTCACCTTTACTAAGGTTTCCGTGTGGAGGAACGCTAGGTCTTGTCATCCCTCAAACAAATTTGCTAGAATAACTTTTGGCATTCTACAGCAAGCGGCTGATTTACTGAGAACCAAGCTGCGAAGCATTTCAGAACTTTGAGCCCTGTGACATGCCAACAACATACTCGGTTTTTCAGCCTCTTACCTTGTGTCCGTACAAATTGATGCTCCTTCTGAGATGAGCTGTCTTGCATAACTCAACATAACTGAGGCAACAACCGTTGGTATCGAAAAGTCTCTGCCCACGGGGAGGAACTAGGGTCCGGGTCCTCGCTGTATGAGCGGCAGACAACCGTCAGATCATACACGTGGTCTTCAATAATGTTCGCCCTTCTGTCCACATCTCTGGCATGGCTCCACTCGACCCTGATGTCGATAGAGCGAATACCTCATAATTGGCAGCCCATGGACCCGGGCCCTTCATCTGTTAAGAACGATCAGTGAATAACAAGAGGACACAATCATCTTGTTATCACCATATTCTGGTTGTTTTTAGACCTTCATGATCCACAGCCTGTTCATCCTTTTGGCAGCCGTTTGCAGTTGTTCCATCGCGATGTCCACCCACCTTCCAAACAAGGCTTGTTTAGATCAAATTGTTCCAGTTGAAATCTCCTTTCTTTGCTCAAATAATCATTATGCAAGGTCCAGCACATTTTCTAATATCATTAACATGAGTAATTTCACCCTTATATTCGTTAACTGCAATGTTTGATTTGGGTGTGGGTACATGAGTGAAACTCTCTTCTCCTCTACTGTAGAGTCTCCTTTTGGGCTGGTTCCTGCTCTGCCTGTCAAGCTTCTATATTACAACCAGACTGCCAAGGGTCCCTTTAAGCGCTACAATCGGGGTAATGAATACACTCATTTGGATCGACGGGCTGTGGAGGTAGTTTACAACTCAGGTCTCTCCAGACTTTTTCGTCCTGATTGTTTCGATGCCAGAAAACATCATAGGAATTTCTGCAATCATCCTCTACTGGTTTCCTGTCTGCTTCCCAAATATGTACACCAATCTGGCCGGTGACATTATGCCATGGTTTATTACTTGGTTAACATTCATCTCCACGTTTCTTTTTCCTACCGGTGGGCCTTGTACCAAATTGGATGGATTTCCTGCACTTATCTCTTTCTTTCGATTTAGTTTTCCCCGTTCTAGGTTGGTTTTCAGTACTTATCACGAATATTAGTAATTCCGCAGTCCTAATTTAATTGTAGTTTCTGACTCGTATATGCTCGCGATGAAATTAGTTGGCCATGGTCTTGTTCTGTCAGTTCGTCACATTTGGGTTGCACCTTTCATCAGGGTTCGCACGCCCATACTGGAAACTTGAAAATACTGGAAAAAGCAAATTCAACTTTCCAGTACTGGAAATATACTTGAAAAACGATCTCCGACCGATCGATACTGGAATATACTGGATATCCGGTCATTATTTCCTGAGCACCGGTTCCGGCGACTGTTGCCATTCGGTAATTCAACTTCCTGTTTTTACTTTCAATACCGATCAATAAATAAATGGCAAAATCGTGACAAAACATATAAATATGATAGGAGAATTCTTACCTCATCCAAGACTTGATGCAGGATGAGGGGAATTCTATGATACATATGTGAGTATGGGAGGGATGACTAGCATATTGCTGTTGAGGGGGGTTAATTGGTCTCAGTTAGAAGTGGGTCATGCAATCAACCTCGATTGATGACCGAGAAAAAAATAAACAACTCCATGAGGCGCCCGTGTCTCCGGTCACACGTGACCGATCAGGCGGGATTCACCACTCTTTGAAGTACATGTAGATAACCCACTTGTTACCCCCAAAAGGGTGGGAACAGAGGTGGGAGTCATCCCTCCCATACTCACATATTAGGGCCCTGCGAACCTTAAATTTTAGGTCGAACCGAACCTTGAAACCGAATCATTGTCTCGGTTTTGAATCGAACCGAACCTCGAACCCAAACACCGACCTTGTTGTCGTAGACTCATGCATGGTAGAGTGGACAATCAGAACTGAACATTAGTATTGCCCATCTACACTATAAGATAATTACATAACAAAGAATTATTTTATATTGGAGATGGGTAGTCTGTTTATTCGTCCGCGACTTTGGTTTCAAATCTACGCATTTTGTGTTCTGATCTTTTCTGTTTTTGCAAGTGACTTACGATTTTTATCGGAAAAGTAACACACGTAGGGTCCCAAAGCGCTGTGAGGGGGAATTTTCTCTTGTAAATAAATTAAGTACCCATACGGTATATTATTATTATTGTGATGTTGAAACTCGGTAACTATTAACAGACTGCTAAATTGTAGCAAGAAACCAAAGCACTTGACCGTCAATCTATAACTGTGACAACACACGACAAAAATCAAAGCGTGCTGATGTCATGTTGTAGCAATTAAGTGTCACAGTCACAAGACAAAGCACATCAGGTTACATAATCATGTCAATCATTTATGCTGATAAACAATAAAGATAAGGTTCGATATAAACGAATCCCGTCTAAGGTTTCGAACCGGACCGAATCATCACAGCGGTTTCGAATCGAACCGAACCTCGAACGGTTCGCTGGGGACTATCACATATGTATCGTAGAATTCCCCTCATCCTGCATCAAGTCTTGGATGAGGTAAGAATTCTACTTCCCATATGTTTCATATGGTCAGGATGACTAGCAAGTTTACAGCTACTAGTGGGTTCGGAAGATAAAAGCTTAGTACGGTAGACAAAATATTTTTTCGTCAAAACTAAAAAGCTACATAATCTCCACAAATCTCCAACAGAGTTCTAACACAGTTTATATCAGTGAATGAATAACTCATCCTGAGTCTTCTTCCAATCTGCGTCATGCTCTCCTGTTGGTTAGTACTGCTCCTTCTATCGTCTGTAGAGGTGTCTCTGGTGACTCTCTGAAGTAGAATTTGTAAAAAGTTTTAGAATTTGACCAGTTTGCCGTTTTTAGGATAGTTTTCAATGAAACACCTGCTTCTAAAGCTTTGGATGTGACTGCTCCACGAATGGAATGAGCTTTAAACGTGTCTGTATCAATGCCTGCTTCATTCATCATAATTACTATCCAACGGGATATTGTGGATGAGGATACCTTTTTATATGTTTTAAAAGAAATTGAGAGGTATCGATCTTTTCGCACTTTGTTAGAGCGAGAGATGAAATCTTTGAGTGTAGTTACTACACATAGCGTTTTTTCCGAGAATTTGTGTAGTTCTAGAGAAGGTTGAGGGTTCGAGGGCCTCGATGTTTTCAAATGATGAGGTATGTGACATTGAACTCCTGTTTCAGTCCATTTCAAGTGGTCTAAATGTATGTTGGCTAGTGTTTGTGACCTCTGCGCTGTTGTGAGCACTAACATGCAAGTTAATTTCAAAGTTAATTGTCGTAGTGATAGCGAGCTATGTGGTGTCAGCGAGCGACATTTCTCTAGTAATGGTGAAACATCCCAGAAAGATTTATATCTCGGTGTTGGTGGTTTAGATAAATAAATTCCTTTCATTATTCTGGTTACTAATGGGGAGTTTCACCATTCTAAAAGCTGGAAATAAATATGGTTTGTGATTAGTCCATTCATAATTGAAAGCATCAGTACCACATGCTTGATGATCAAGTTTCCATGAATAGAAATTGTGTAATTGCGTATTATGATGTGATGCAAAAAGATCAATGTCTGGTGACCAATTGTCTAACCTATCACATAGCGCATTGAAGATGTCTGAATTTAATTTCCATTCTTTATTATCATCAAAGTTTCAACTTAAAAAGTCAGCATGTTCATTTAGATTACCAGCGATATGTGCTGCTGAAAGTTGAATATTTCTGTCAAAGGCCCATTGATGAATCTCTTGACTCAGTTTGTGGAGTGCAAGTATAGATCCCCCAGAATTTTTAACATATGCTACTGCTGTAGAATTATCAGATTGAATTCTGATGTGTGTATCTCCATATTTTGAACAAAGGCTTTGTAAACCCATATGAATCACTTTCAATTCTAAGAAGTTTATATGGTGTGCGGCATCATTGGGTGCCCAGCGTCCATTTGCAGAGCCATGTTCTGATGTTGCTCCCCAACCCAGTTGGGAGGAGTCCGTTGTTAACGTTAGTGATGCTGGGTCGAGTCGAATAGGCCGACCATTGAGTTTCCTGGTATTATCTATCCACCATTGCAATTCTTTGATTGAATTCTCTGACAAATTCATATGTTTATCATAGTTATCATTGTTAGCCCTTATAAATGCATTGGTTTTATCATGATCAAGATGCCAATACTGAAATTGGCTGAGGTTGATAGCTCTAGACACAGAATTGTAATATCCTATTAGTTGTGCCATTTCCAGAATTGTTGGTTCTTTTGCTGCAAGCATGGTCCGAGATTTGTTTAACACATTAACTATTTTCTGTTCTGGCAAAAAAACCTTGAATTTATTCGAGTCAATGATGAACCCTAGATATTGAATAGATTGAGAGGGTTTCAGTGACGATTTTTTCCAATTTATGTAGAACCCTAATTTTTGCAGGAGGTTTAATATGTAATTTGTATCTGATAAGCATTGAGATTCGCTCGTATTTGCCACCAGAGAATTGTCAATATAATAGAATGATTTGATACCTCGTGCACGCAGATGAGCAAAAATGGGCTTCAATATTTTTGTAAATACTCGCGGTGCGGATTTTAAGCCGAACGGAAGTACGGTGAAAGCTAGCAGTGTATGCCATTTTTGATAATAAAATTTAAGGTATTTTTGGTGGTCTTTATGAACGCGGACGCTAAGATAGGCTTGCTCCATGTCAATTGATGTGAAGTATTCAGTTTTTGCAATACCTTCTAGTACCATTTGCAAGGTTTCTTGCTTAAAGTGAAAATCAGAGATGAAGCAGTTGAGATGTTTTAAGTTGAATACTGGTCGAAATCCGCCAGTTTTCTTAGGTCTCAAAAAAATGTTAGATGTGAATTCAGATGTTTGATGCTTTGATTTAACCACAGCACCACATTCGTACATTTTCACAATCTCTTGGTGCATTATATTGACTTCATTCTTATTTAATACGATTGGTTTGGGAATTAATTTCTGATAATGTGTACTCTCAAATTCTATTTTGTACCCATTTATTGTATCCAATATCCATGGATTGGATGTTAATTTTTTCCAATTTCGTAAGTATAGTTCAGTTGTGCCTGCTGAGAAACTATTCAGGTTAATACAATTGTGTGTAGAGTTATGTTTTGAACTCACCAGTACATGTTTCGTCTTCGGCCGCCTGTGCCTCGACGGTTTCCGAATTGATTTCGCTTTGGATGGAAATTTGACGTCCCCCGGAATGACCGTTCTCCGTGGGGTGGCCACCCTGGCGCGCCCCCTCTTTTGCCTAAAAAAGGCTTCTTCGTTTTCCATGAAGTATCAGGTTTTTGAGGTTTCTTCTGGAAAATCATGTGTTTAGTTGATCCTGAAGATCGATTGAAATCAGAAATATCTTTGATCTTCTTCGAGATATCGTCTCCGAACAGATTCTTAGTGAATGGATTATCTTTTGAAAATAATTAAAGAACTGGGAAGAGTGCGTTACGATGCATGTGGGAAATCTCGAAATTCACCGTACCCTGTAGTGCGAGTGCTTCAGTAGCAAATGTCTTCACTGTTTTCATGTTTGGGTTTTTGGACATGAGTAAGTCAGTCATCTTTACACTGGCCGACATAGCTGCCGCGTTTATATTCTGGATCCGTTGGAGTGCCAAATCTTTTGATTTTATGCTGTGGCTATATGTCATCCCCCACACCTCCGGGTTCACATGAGGTGTGCTGATTAGTTGGGCATTTTCAGGAGGTGGGTGTTGTGCCACCATAGCACCCAGTTTTTCCTGTTGATGTCGAGTCGTAGTGGCCAGAACAATGAAGTCCGCCAATTGGTCTCAGACACGAGGGCCTGTAGCTCCCGATGTTGTCATGCTGACGGATGGAAATTCGAAATCTGAGTCAGATATTTCGTCATCAACATCACTATAAACCTGATCTTCGATTGTTGACTGATTATGGACATCGTATGCAGGCTCAGTATTACTCGCTACCGGACTAATCTGATAGTGATAGGTCATGGTAAGTGGTTCTGTGGGGTGTCCTGGCGTGTATTCTAGCCAGAGGAGAAATATAAGTGTCACTGGCACTATCATACTCCGCTGCTGAATCATCCCCACGAACTGTGCTGCTTCGTTTGGATATACTTGCCTTTCCTAAATTCGGCCTTTTCCGTCCCAGTTTTGGTGTAATATTGTGTCTACGGTCTTTGGCATGGTGGGTTTGATCACTTTTATGCATTCCTTTGTAATCTGTTTTGACTGTCTCATGTTTATACCGGAAGTGCCGGGCCACCTGTTTGTGGACTGGCTGTAACGCCAGGAATGGGTGGCGGAACGCCGTTTTCCGGAAGGCGGAAAGTAGTCCGGGTCACCATTGCTTGAACTGCGGCGCTTAGTGACCTTCGGTCTCCCTTTCTCTGTGTTGGAATCGGGTTCCGATTGAGATAGCGTCGATCTGGGTGGGATGACCACTTTCGACGATACCCGAGTCGGGCTGTCGTGTGACGAGCTAGAGCTATTGCTCGAAGAATCAGTGTCTGTATTGTCTGCTGAAGTTCGCAAACTACAATCCTTGTCAGTAAAACCTTTGAATGTTTGACTGTCCGAGTCGGACTCAAACAAGTTGACCATGTCGGTCGCCATCTTATAAGATTTCGTGACCGTCCCCGTAGGTCTCAACAACAAAAGTGCTGAATCCAGCCTGATCGGTCACGTGTGACCGGAGACACGGGCGCCTCGTGGAGTTGTTTATTTTTTTCTCAGTCATCAATCGAGGTCGATTGCATGACCCACTTCTAACTGAGACCGATTATTAAACCCCCCACAACAGCAATATGCTAGTCATCCTGACCATATGAAACATATGGGAAGTAGAATGCAAATTTAACAATAATTGGCTAGAAAAACCAGAAAATAGAGGTTGGTTGTCATCTGTACATGGTGACCCCAAGCGAGCGAAGATTCAACCCATTGGGCTCATTCTTCCACTTTCTCCACTCAATCAGATCTGCAAATCAGTACCTTTTGGATCCATTTTTTGCTAACCAGCAGGTTAAAACAAATATCTCTTAACCAAAATACAACAGTATGTCATTCCTCGCTGCTTCCTCAGGACTATGAGTTGATTCTACCATGTAGTTCAGTGTGTAATGTATCTTTGCCGGCAATATAACATTTTCAAATAGAAAATACATATTCCCTAATAAGATACTTACACACTGAATTCACATGTCCCTCCCAAATTGGGATTTCCCTCCTCGCTGATCGATCACCTCCCTCGAATCTTGTAAGAGGATGAAAGAGAGATTGTCAACGATGCCAACAGGCTTTATTTAGCTAGATGGCACATGACCAAGCTACGTCACATAACATTCAGAAACGTACTTATGCTATTTCGTACCAAAATAATAACATTTTATATGGGTTCTCATGGATCCCTCCTTTGTGAAATTCAGTGTGTAAGTATCTTATTGTCCCCCGAAAATGTTTTGGGGGAGACTATTAAAATAGCCGGTGTCCGTCCGTGCATCCGTGTGTCCGTCATTCCGTGCGTCTGGAAATGGTTTCCGGATGATAACTTTAGTTTCGGTTATTAGATCAAAAGCAAATTTCATAGGTTAGTTTATCAGACCAAAATACAGGTTGAATATGGGTTTGCTCCACCCATTTTTGCGAGAGTTTTTTTTTACTTAGAATCTTGTAATTTTCTGGTTTCCGGATGATGACTTCAGTTTGTGTTATCATATATGAACCAATTTGGTTTGTGAGTTTATCAGCCCTATGTACAGGTCAAGTTCAAATATGGGTATGCTCCGCCCATTTTTGCGAGAGTTGTGGCCCTTTTTCGACTTGTTTTACTTAGAAAATTTCTCACTTTTTCGATTTCCGGATGATATCTCAAGTTTGGATCCTTTAATTGCAAATACCATTTTTATGTGGATCAGTCATATCACGATACAGGTCAAGTTCGAATTTGAGCTTTTCGACTTAGAAATTTCAATTTTCTTGTAATTTTCTTCATTTTGTGCCATTGTAAGATTTGGTTATTTGTATGCATGTCAGTAATGAGACAATGCACAAGTGTCTTATCCATTTTCTATACTTCTACAAAGCCTCCACTCCAAATGGAGCCACCGGTTCGGGGGATACTGTGGCCGAGCGGCCTTTTATTATATTAGGGAATAAGTATTTTCTATTGAAATGATATTTCTGAACATGCAAACACCAGCAACCTAGCTCAACATATAGGATTCCATCCACAAGTCCGAGTTCACCAAACTAAGACAGGAAATCGGGGAACGGGCGCTTCAGCCAGGAGTGCAAAGAGAACAGCCTCCGTGAGTATTTTCTTCATGGGATATTTCGTTTGAAACGAGAGACAAGTTAACAATAGCATGTCCAGCAAACATGAACCCATATACATGAACTAATGTTGAACTAGAATTCCATTTGGGACCAGAAACAAGGCAAGTCTTGTGACGTAAATGCTTGTGATTCTTTCAAACACTACCCTCTGTCGGACTCATATTTCATCTTCATAGATCCATTTAGCGACCTATTTTTAGAACGCAACACATTGGTGGAAAAAATTACGTCACGTTAGTGATGGGGGTGCACGGCAGGATTTATTTAATTTTAAGTCATTGTCGGCAACAGTAATGGCTCTGTGTTTTAAGCTTTTTTATTTATCTCAGTCAATTCCGACTGCAGTATCTATGTACTCCACCCAAAGTACCTGGATATATGGATTTGCAGAATGAGCCATTAATAAGAGAGTAGGCCTACATATAGACTGTAGTACGAGATCTGCAGGGGACCCGATGTGAAATGGGTGATAATGTGTCATCATACATGTAATGTCAGGTAGCCAAGTACTGGGAGGTATCGGTATATGCAGGTAGCACAATCTCGGGCAGCTTAGATTAACGGGAGAGGGTCTTTATGGGTATATACTGTGTTTGTAAGAGGGGTTTGAATGTATTCAATTTAAAAAATCCATTCACTTGGTCACTGTATATAATGAACGTATATCTAGTACAATTGTAACAGATATGTACCAGATATAAGTTCATTTTTACAATGACCATGAAAGTGAATGGATTTTTAAAATAGATTTTAATTAAAAAATTTTAGGGGGATGACCGAAGCAACGAAAGATCAACACTTTTGCACCCCACGCTGAAAAGAAATGGGACAAAAAGGACAAGATACAGATAGCTTGCAATCAACAACTTGCATGAATGATATGCATCGATAAGCAACCAATGTCGATCGTTGAAGATCGTTCCAATGATTTGTCTAATCTCTACAACCTCACTACAAAATCTCCAGACAGGTGCACATTACGATCAGTTTTAATACCCAAACTGTACACAGACTCAAAAGAACAGATCAAATGCGAGATTCAAAATTTTCCTTCGTTGGGTTTAACAATCGAACACTGGACATCTGGAGCTCAGGATGCATATGTGGCACTGACTGCCCATTATCTCAATGATAATTTTATTCTCGGGGATAAAAGTTTGAATATACATCATATGCCCGAGAGCCATAATGCTGAGAACATTTCAAGAGATCTCATCAAACTAATAAAAACATGGATCCCTAAATATGAACAATGTGGAGTAAAACTGTTTGTTGTGACTGACAACGCGGCAAATGTGCAAGCAGCGATAAGGAATCTGCGGCATCCAGGGAATGAGTTGTTTTGCACACACATTACAACTGGCTATCAACAATGCGATCGCAGTTTTCACTGGATTGACCCATGTAATAGCAAAAGCAAAAAAACATTGTTAAACATTCCCACCAAAGGCCCGAATGCAACCCGAGGAAATGCAGATGAAGTTGAATGGGGTTGTGCATAAACTCAAAAACGAATGTCCAACTAGATGGAATTCGAAGTGCTATTTACTTCAAAGATTAGTTCAAGAACGAGAGGTCTTGTCAGTTGTTCTATCTGCCATCGATGCAGTGCCAAATCTAAAGGAATATGAATGGGCTACAGCTGAGGAGTGTGTTGCTGTCCTAAAGCCCTTTGAGAATGCTACTGTAATGCTGTCCTCTTCAAGATACGCCACAATGTTGATGGTGATACCGATACTGAATATATTGGTTGACCAAATGAAAAATAGTGACATGAACGATTTTGGGGAAGCAATTATCAAAAACATATCTCAGAGGTGGCCGGACTATGAAAGCAATGAATTGTATGGCATTGCGACCCTGTTAAATCCACGCTTCAACCAGTTCACATTCAACAATGCAATTCTAAAACTGAAATGTCAAAGAAAGTAAAATGTGCTATGGTAGAACCATACCTAAAGGAACGGGATAATCGAAAAAAGAAATGTTGGGGAGGTCAAAGAGGAAGCATCTGTGGAATTGAATTCTGTGTCAATCACTGCTCCAGTGGATATGTGGGGGAATGCTCAAACAAATGGTGTCTAAGAAAATACAAAGTGAGAGGGAAGGTGATGATTCCATCGTGAATTCTAACATGGATAGTGAATTTGAGCTGTATTGTAGTCTGTAGAGATGAGCTTGAGGAGCCCACAACGTCTCCTTATGCCTGGTGGAATCGTAACCGTGAAAAGTTCCCTAATGTTGCACTGCTGGCGAGAATATACTTTCCTATTCCGTCAACATTGGTACCCAGTGAGCAAATGTTCAGTAAGGGTGGCTTAGTAATCTCAGATCGCAGAAACAGAATCAAGCCAAAAAACGCTGAGATGCTAATAAGTTTGAGTCATAACTTGAGACATTAATCATTGAATTGATTGAATGAAGGGGGAAATTATGGAATACACGAACTTTCATGAAGTTTATTCTTGCCAATATTATACCAGTGTCTGAGTTATATGTTTATTATTTTGCATTTCTAAAGTGTAGTTAATTCTGGGATTAGGAACGACAACTAACTTAATGTGCGTGCCACATTTTATATTCTTTGTTGAAATCAGTTGTTGACTTTGTTGTTTGTTATTGTTTGTTCACACTGTTGTTCATTTATAAAATAAATTTATAAAACAGTATTCCAGTATAAACTATAAACCACAAGAGAAAGATTGAAGAGTTGCTGAACAATGTAATCAATGGTGTGACAGTTATGGAAGTGAAGGCAGACTGACTGTCAGCTGGGCATACATCGCAGTGATTTGTGCTCAGATTGATCGCTGTCACTTTCTGTCACTTTCTGTCAATACATAATATCACTGTGATGACAAAATGACAAGAGACTCAACTTTAGCTCTATTTCTCGACCTCTCAAAAGCATTTGACACGATAAACCACGATATTTTACTTCATAAACTAGATCACTATGGCATACGAGGCACAGCATATTCATGGTTTCAGAGTTATCTGCAAAATAGAAGGCAATATGTTGAACTCAATGGTAACAAATCTAATTTAACGGAAGTGACGTGTGGAGTGCCCCAGGGATCAATTCTCGGACCGATAATTTTCTTAATTTACGTTAACGATATGTCAAATTCGACAACCATGGATATCTTATCATACGCGGACGATACTACTCTAGTAACTGGTGGAAAAAATGGCATCCTTGTAGAAAGTTATGTGAATAATGAGTTACGCAACATATTTGCTTGGTGCTGTAGCAATAAGTTAGTGATCAATACTAAAAAAAAGCAACTATATGCTAATACACCCAGAGAACAATGATGACAAATGGAACTTTATAAAAGTTTACTTGAATAATACAGAACTAAAAAAGATAGGAAATCTTGAGCACGAATCCTCCACAAAATTCTTAGGAATCCATATTGATGAAAACCTGACTTTCAAAAAACATGTGTCCTCTGTTTGTTCTAAAATGGTGAATGCCATATACCACATCAATAAAGTTAAACACTTCTTTCCTGGTAGCGCACTTAAAACATTATACTATGCTCTAATACAAAGCCATCTTGTCTACGGTGTTCAAATATGGGGACACGTCCCTGCGGTCAAAAAAATTTTCATGCTTCAAAAACGCGCGATACGAGTTTTATGTAATAAAAAATATAGAAGCCACACAGAACCTCTTTTTAAAAAAGAAAATATACTCAAAATATACGACATCCACAAAGTCCAAGCGGCTGTTTTCATGCATGATTGGTATCATATGCGCTTAATAGAATCATTCACCGACATGTTTACCAAACGCAAAAACGGACCAGACACCCGGCAAAAGCACCCACTATTTTTAAAAAAACCAAGAACATCTTGGTCCCAACAACTACCATTCCATTCTTATCCAACTACATGGAACAACTTGGATAATGAATTTACATCATACCAATCCAGACACACATTCAAACGCCGTGTACATGCCGATTGCATTAAAAAATATGCTGCAACAATTAAATGCAACAATCAAAGATGTCCCGACTGTGTGGTAGCTCGTCAATAGTGTAACCTCCCGTACATATATCGCAATCTACAACCTCACTCAGCACACTCCTACTCGACTTCCAAAGAACATGACACTGACAAGAAAGAGACAAACCATCGAGTAACCAATACACGATTTATATATACGTATACCCTCCATTATATAATTATATAATCCTATAAATGCAACCATTATGTAATACATAATTTCATAGCCGTGCATTGTACAATAAATCTTGACCGCCTATATATGTTAACATTTATTCATCTCTAAGGGGGTGACAGTAAGACAGTCTAGCCTGACTATGCCACCCCCTCGAATATACATTACAATATTTGTCAAATGTATTATGTATTAATTATTATATGTATATTGAAATAAAATATCCTATCCTATCCTATCCTATCCTATCGTGCGATGTGTGAGCACAAATAAGTAAAATCACTTGTCACAACACAGCTGGCATTTAAGTGCTGACCTAATTTAGGCTAATTATGTCACAGAATCATTAATACTACAGTGTGTCTGCTGTGTCATACAGTCATTAACTCATTTTATGCTTCTGGAACCCTAGCTGACAAGTTAGTAGTTACCGTTGACCATGGTGTTACTGAACTGTGAGTCTTTTTTTAAATTAGTACTAATTACACAAGTTCACACAACTGTCCTGGCACAAATATCTCCGTCCTTGATTAATACCTACCGACTCTTGGCCCGTCATGGCACATTTCTCTCTCCTCCCAACACTTACCCAATGCATCAGAAATAAAACCAATATGAAAACCGAGAGCAGCTCTTTTTTACAGAACCGAAACTGAATCCAAATTTCAAAACCGCCTATCACTAAATAACATCAAATTACGATAATTTCCTCAAGAATATACAAATAGTATAGCATATTGATGATATGAATGCGATATTATTCACAAAACACGCTTTGTGTCTGAGAAAATACAGGTTGACTCTTGTTTAGTTTCTCGCAAAAAGCAAAGTGGATTGTTTATAAGCAGTCACGATATTGCGCCATTTCCTTATTTAGATTCACATACTTTATACGTCGGTTGTAAAACCCCCTATTTGATGCACCTACAACTTACAACTCACTATACAACTCACAGTAATATTCCTTATTTGGTAAATGATTTCATTGACTACATGGTAGAATGGCTATGCCTTCTGTCAAGTATACGCATTAAATTCAACTGACGTTTTAAAATAAGTTTGGAATAAATATTTCTTGGAAACAGATGTGTACTAAATTTTGAGAAACATTTGCACCTCATCGTGTCACAATATTCAATTCACGGTAAATCAAAATCAGTATGGTGGCACATTGCTTTTGTTGGGACATTAAATCGGATTAACTTAATAAAGTTTTATTTTTCGAACTTTTAAATTATTGAAATGGTATAATTTTATCTTTCAGAGTTAGGAGAGTACGGAGGTGTAGTTTCCTCAGATTCCAAAAAGGAAAAAAATGGGCAATTTGTGGGCATACGTACAATATGAATACAATGTGAAACATGGAGATCCCCCAAATCGATACCAATATAGAGCTTACTTCCTAGTCCAAGTTTCCTTGGATATAAACTAGCTTGTGGCATTTGTAGGGATATATACTGATCTACTAGTACGTATATTAATCTTCACTATACCATTGTATATTGTGGTTTAACCCTTCCATGACTCAAGCTTTCTGACATTTTGCGAAAACCCTGTGCCAATCCATTCTCTTATATATGCGACTATCCCATAGGGAGCTTCGCATAAATAAGAGAATACGTTGGCCTAACAATATTTACCTTGACCTTATAAGCCTGTGTATTTCTTATATATGCGAGGCTCCCTATGGGAGACTAGTATATCTAAGAGAATGTACTGGCACAGGATATTTAATTGTCATGACAGGGTTAAGCAAATAAATTAACCAATAACAGTAATAAAATTCCACAATTGTGACAGTAGATCACTTTATTTCATAGAAGATCTGATATTTGTTCTGAACGCCACAATAATTTGTCAGTTGAAAGAGATAATATAAAGTGACATATATAAATATCTGCCTCCTCCCAAAATTAATTTCAAATAAATAATAAATATAAATACATGCCTTCAAAAAAAAAAACCCTTGGAAACGAACTATTAAATTTATCTGGCATAACTGCTGCCTAGTTTCTCTGGCTGAATTCAAATTAAATGAACTTGGTCCTTTCAGGTGTTGACAGCTATGATAGGCCACAGCTATTTGATGAATGGGGAGACAGAACTGAGAGTGGTCTAGATGGACGATCTCGGTGAGCGTACTTCCATTTATGTATATACAACATTTACTAAAACATGTACACTCATTTGCCAAGTAAAATGGTCTATAAATACAGCTGGTCTTTTGTTAAACATCAACCCTATGCAATAATTTATGTTCCCTTTAGGGTTGAATCGTCCCCTTCTATAATTTATTAGCTCAACTTGACAAAGTCAAGTTTGAGATAGTGCCATGGTTTTGCAATCGTCTACCACACTCCGTCCTTTGGTACACCCTACAGACTACATCCCTCATCCGATCATCACCAATCTTTATATGGATCTTTGGGGTGACCTCTAGATGGGAGCCATCTTTTTTTCCAAAATTCGTTGAAAAACATGCCAGCCAGCAGCCATATTGGATTTCAAATTTGAATCCATCGGCACATCCTGCAGCCCGCATTTATTGGAGAAATGTTTAGAAAATCTTCAGGCATTTTTATGATCACTTCCAGATGTGGGGGGGGGGGGGGGTGTCCGAGCTATCAAATTTGAATGATTTTCGAAGAAAAACATGGCCTCCAGCAGCTATCTTGTATTTTACTCTTTGCATGACTAAATCCTTTGGCACAGACCACATCCCTTGTCCGAACATCACCAAATTTTATATGGGTATTCAGGGTGACTTCTAGGTGTGACTCATCAATTTTTTCCAAAATTTGTTGTGAAACATGGCAGTCAGTGACCATCTTGGATTTTACTCTTTGCATGACTAAATCCTTTGGCACACCCTACAGGCCACATCCCTCATCTGATCATGATAAAACTTCATAGGATCTTCAGGATGACCTCTAGATGGGAGCCATCGATTATTTCCGAAATTCAATAAAAAACATGGCTGCCAGCAGCCATCTTGGATTTGAAATTTGAATCCATCGTCTCATCATGCAGCCTGCATTTATCATAATTTTGTTTTAAACCTTACAGATGCGTTTAGGATCATTTCTAGATGGGAGCTATAAACTTTTTTTGAATTTCATTGAAAAGCATGGCTTAACTGACATGACTAAATCCTTTGGCATGTCCAAATCTGCAGTCTGTAATACCTGCCTGTGGTATCTTGTCTGATTCTCTCCCCAGTCAATCAAGGATTCGTAGTGTCATGCATAGTTATGTATATACACAGTATAAAGATGACTGCATGTCTACCATATCAAACACCCTTCTGGGGTGGGTACAGAAAAAGCACATCAAATTATCTATTGGTTTGTTCGGGTGTGTAAAAATTTACAAACCTGAGTATGATATGATATATGATATGATATTTATTAGCATAAAAACACCCATGTGAGCTGTATGCATTACATAATAAGAAGACATATAATTTACATAATTAAACATACATTTTTCATATAATAAACTTTCAACCTATTCAAACTACATTTATGCAATGTGACTTAATAGACACTCAAAACTATAAGCGTGTAAATAATCTGTATGCTGACCTATGATATCGTGTGGAATAGAAAATAATTATTAATTCATACCTCAATCACGGGCTTTTTCTCTCATTTCAAAGAATTCTTTGATAGCTCGACTGATCACATGACTTGTATTTGGTTGGTCGTTTCGCATTATGTATATAAATTTTGAGATATTACTAGCTCTTAGAAATGCGTTGTTTTTATAATTCAGTTCTTCGAATAAACGTTTTCTCAACTTGTCGTATTTAGCACAATGGAGGACAAAATGCTTCTCGTCTTCCACTGAGTTAGCATTGCACATTTTGCATATATGCTTATCAGCTGGTGTCGGTGGGCGTTTGTGTCGACCTTTTTCTATTTCTAATGAATGACAACTGATTCGAAATCTACAGAATTGTTCACGATCTTTCATCGAAGTTGTATATAACAGATATGGTTCGAGCCGGAAAACGGTTTTGAATTGATTATATGTCCTTAGTTTACTGTGTGGATCGTCTGCACTAAGAATATATTTATTTATGTATTCATCCTTCAATCTTTCTGTGGCGTTATTAATATAGTTATCCGAAATGAGCAAACTATTTCCATCTGCCGTGTTCAATGACGCAACATACTTTTCTTTCATTGTTCTAAGTGAGGGTTTGATTGTATTTGATTCGCTTGATATATGTGCTTCGTGCAAGATTTGGTTCGGGTGACCATTAATTCGCTTCAAAAATTTAAACGCTTGTGTTATGCACTCGACATAGATAGGATATACGCCGAGTTCTACTCTCACTGCATGGTCGACCGCCTTCGATCCTACACCGAGTATCATTTTGCAGAAGCTCAAGTGTATCTTCTCAGAGGGCGAGTTATCATTGCGCGATACTTCTGGTGCCCATATTTCGCTTCCATAAAGCAAAATTGGTTTTACTAGTGTATAGATATGTGGTAGCGATTTATCATTTCACGTCGCAGTTTGTGCATTACTTTAAGTGCTTTTGTACTCAATGACTCTTGGGCGAGTTTATATTTTCCACTCTTCGTAAAAATTAGTCCAAGGTATGAAAACTGATCGCAAATGTTCAACTCATTACCTAAAACTTTGAACATTGGAACTGCAGTAGAGTTTGGATTAACCACCATTACTTCAGTTTTGTTGATGTTAATCGGTAATACGTTGTCTTGAGAGTAGCTGACAACTTTATCAAGTGACCTTTGTAAGCCAGTTTGGCTTTCCGAAACTAGAAGTAGGTCATCGGCAAACAGTAAGTGGTTAATTTTAGATTGTTGTAGAGTGCATGAACCGCAAGATTCATCAAAACATGATTTGATGTCGTCAATAAATATCTTAAATAGGGTAGGGGACAGCGAACATCCTATAGTTGAGGCAAAGGGCTGCGAAAGTCCTTGTGATGTTTTGATAATGTAGTCGCTTGAACTATATATTGAGCGCAAAATGTTTAGAATATTTCCCCCTATTTGAATATTCATCACTTTCTCGAATAGCAACTCCCTGTTTATGGAATCAAATGCTTTTTTAAAATCGATAAATGCTAGATATACGGGTTTGCGCTTGCTTTTATATTTGTCTATAATAGATTTTAACACAAACATGCATTCTTGTGTCCCATGATTTTTCCGGAATCCAAATTGGTTATTACTAATGATTCCATTTTCCTCAAGATTGATTGATTCGATTGTTGATAATTTTGTTGAAAAGTTTTCCAATAGTATTGCTAATAGCTATTGCTCTATAGTTATTCGGATCCCGCTGATCCCCTTTTTTGTATATTGCTGAGAGAGCACGGATTTGCTCCATTCCTGTGGGTAATATCCTGAGAGAAGTACCTGATTGAAAAGTTTCGTTACTTCTTCTAACATCAGAGGTGCCACCGTTTTGAGGAATTCGTTTGATATATTGTCGGGGCAGGATGATTTATTATTTTTCAGTTGAGATAGATTTGACAGGACTTCGGCTTTGCTTATGGGGCTATTATTCAAGTGGTGTTCAAGTTTTGGTTCCCATTCATCGGATTGGATGTAGTTTATATTTGGAGTTGTATTATCGTACAATGTCTTAAAAAACTCAACAAGTGTATCGGGGTCAGGTTCTAATGATGTCTGTCTCTTTCTGGCCGTCAAGCAATTTATTATTTTCCAGTATTCTTTTGGACTCCTATTTTCCATCTCTCTCAGCTTATCGATCATAGTCTGAATATATGTTTTATATTTGTATTTAGTTAGTTTCTTGTATTTCTTTTTGGCTTTGAAATAGCGCAAAATGAGTTGTCGATCAAATGGAGATTTTTTCATGTCACGAAACGAAGTCGTCATTTCTTTCTTTACATTTGTGCAGTCCATCTCAAACCATTTACGTTTCTTCGGTCTATTATTTTTATCAGTTGTTTTAATAGGTTTAGTACATTGATTATTGATATTTCTGTGTATAATTGCCATATCGAATACGCATGCGTCTGTACCACTCGCAGTCATTGCATAATCTTTAGTTCGAAAGTTTGCTAATCTTTGTCTGATAATCATGCTGGATGCGGTGGCTACTGCACGATCTTTGCTCTTCGTTGTCCATATGCGTTTGCAATTTAACGCTTGAAAATTATGTCTATTGTTTCCCTGTTTATCAATTTTGTTCGCGACTTTAATGTGGGTGGATAATTGGCAGTGGTCTGACAATTCATTGGGTTCCTTTATGCAGAAATAGTCTACTGTGGACATGTGTTTTGCTTTTACGAGCATGTAGTCCACCACACTGGCCCCATTGTATTGGTAACTGGTGAATGCACCTTGGCAGTCGCCCGCAGTGCGTCCGTTTATGATTCGCACACTTGTTGACTTGCACAGTGATATTAATTTGCGCCCAAAGGTATTTACTGTTGTATCCATACTTAGGCGTGGTTTGCTTTCGTCTAACTCGTAACCATCCGGAAGTGGCACGTGCCCATCATCGTCGTTAGTAATGTGATCAGCGAGAGTTGCACAGCGGGAGTTCCAATCGCCCGCCAACACGACAAAGTCATCTGGGTGGGAATTGCTCAATGCCGTTTTTAGTTTATCAAATATACAATATTCATGGTCGTTGGTATGCCAATAAGAAGAATTTGATGGTGGTATATACACTGAAACTATTACAAAATCCGCGGGAGACCAAACATTGCCCCATTAAAAGTTGTCCAAAGAACCATATCGTCTATACATGTTTTCCCTTTTTACCATTGTGAGAACGTTTCTCTGTAATACAAGGTGAGGCCTCCACGATGCTTTTTCCGACAGTTTCTAGAAAGATCAACCACCCTATAACCCGGTATTTTCAAATCATCTGATGATTCGTGCCATGTTTCTGACAGTGTGATGAAATCATATTTAGATATTGTATCAATTAGATTTGTATTAGGTCTTAGTTTGTCAGAAATACCTTGAATATTCCAGGACATGTAAGAAATATTTGAGGGATGTGGAAAAGCTTTTTTAAAGAGTTTTTGCCACATTTTTTGGGGAATTGATTTACCATGAATGCCCACTGATCTCTGGTGCGTATATCCTTCGATATATACAACATTCCTTCATTTATATATGTACTAATGTTATATATAGTTAGTTTAAATATTTCCTAATTATTTTAAGCTAGGGATTGCTTATTTGTGCGTGAAAAGCTCTGAAGTTTGTAAATTTCTGTTCCCAATTAATAGGATATACTCTATGTTACACTCAATGTGATAATAAGTATACTCAAGAATACATATCAAGAAATAAATTTCCCTGGGATTCCATTCCTCCATTGCGTTTTCCCAACATACCTGTCAAACATATGGTCAATCGTTTTGGTAATATCCATTTTGAATTGTTCGTAATTGTTCAATTCCGATCCGATCGGTGCGGCGGTCATCTGTTTCACCCTAACTTCATTATATAACAATGGTTCCATAGTGTTTGTTCTGTACATAAATCAGTTTCGCTCTGTTTGAGAAATGTGGTCCCTATTTTGGGTATGAAACAGTTTATCACCAGGGGAATCTGTTACTTGCTTCTCCGCTCCTTTCATTCCAACAGGGGCATGCTGATCATGCCTTTAATATGGATTGTCCGACACGGCTCATTTCCATTAAGCTTGGTTGTGATTGATGGTTCGGCTAGTATCGTCTTTCCTCGTCGTCGTGTTTGATCTTTTCCCCTGGGTTCCTGGCCAGTACCTTGGCCCCTTTGAAATTAAGATGAAAGCAGTCTCGATAAAGCTGTTTAATAACATATCCTTCAGAATCAACGAAGTTGTCCGTATTGTCTATAAATCCCATGCCTCGTTTTTGACACACTGATGCAAATATTAAGTTGGAACTTATAATCGCGTTTGTAATCCTCTCAGAGTGATAACTTGGTAGAACTGAGGATATAAATAATTCAGCTTTTGGAAACCGAATTTCCAAACAACTGATAAGTTTGTGGAATTGTCCGGCAGATAGGTTTCTCCCCTTTTACATTGGTTGATCCCGACATGTAAAGTAACTTTTTTTATATCCGGTTTCCAGTCTGGTTGAGCCATAAACCAACTAATTAGTCCTGATTGTCCAGGCTGTTCAATTTTGTATACGTTTTTGCCACGGAATCCAAGTTTGTATGGATTAATCACACCCAAAACCGAATCTCCTATCATTAGGTGAAATGTTGATGGTGGTACATCATCTAACCGTCCGTAGTCAGTTTTGTTTGGCGGTACTGACTCTCTATGATGGACATACGTTTCGTTATCAAACAAACTGGCGCTACGATCGCGTTGACTGTCTACCATTTTGTTTGCACACTCTTCATTCTCGTCAAAGATGCTGAATCTGTTTTTGATCGGCACATCATATACAACATGCACTGGCTTTTCATCCTCTTTAAGATTATGTGAAATTAGTTCAGGTGTTGCTTCTTTGTCACTAATATCCGATAGTCTCGAATTTGTATTTTCGTTTGAAAGTGCCATGTGAGGGGTCTCCAAACCATTTTGACGTAATGTAGACGTGTTTGTAGTATCACTGTAGTCAGCAACTGGTGTTATGTCTACTGTTATTGTGGGCTTGTCAGTCAATGGTGTATGTGTCATTTCTTGTTGCTTCTTCGAATCTATAACTTCACGAGTTAGGTCCTTTCTGAGTTTGCCGAACTCTTTCCAAACTGACTCCTCCAATTTCACCCATTGTTTAACAATCCATTGTTCTCTGTGTACTTTTTCCAGTTTAAGTTCGTCTATGGCTGTCTGCAGCGTGTGAATATGTTCCAAGTATTCCTCTGAATTTGAATTGGACTTTCGCTGGTCTATTATTTCCATTTCCATTTCTCGAACTAATGTCCTATTCTGTGAATTTGTTAGTATCGGTAACGGCGTTTTTGTTTTGAAACTCGCCTTGATTGGTCTGCATGGAGTGCTCGTTAACAGCGTGTCGTCTGGTTGTCCCTCAATATCTTCACTCATCATGGATTTTAAGTAACTTAATTCCTGTTCAGAATCCTCTCCAAAGGACAAACGACAGATGTCTGGTAGCTCCTCTGCTATCCATCAAGCCACGTTTCTTTTTGCTCCCTGAATCATAATTTTGCACTTCGTGTTGTAAATGTGGAGTGTCACATTTGTTGTTTTAGTGCGAGGAATCTTAATTACTTCCACAGCAACATCCACACCATTTTCATCTAGGTCTTCGATCCAGTTGACCCCTTTGATGGGTATGTTTTCTTCGGTGTTAAAGTATTTTCGTTTAAGAGCTTCGTGATGACGTTTGAATTTATCCGCATCTAAGGTTAGGACCATAACCTTCCCTCGATTCTTCACACTGGACCCCTGTTTCGTCTTAGCAATCTCTCTCTTTTTTGATGATCTTTTTGGATTCAAGGTGAAGCTTTTAAAACGGATTCTTTTCTGTCCGTGTGGAATATCATGATCCTCGTCTTCGGTTAATTTGTTGTCTGTCAATTAAATTAAATTAAGTTTATTCTGGTCGTCAATTATAGATAGTAATTAATGCTCAGGGGGACCTAAATATCTCAAGGACCTTCTTCATAAATATAATAAAATACTTAATACAAGTTTTTAACTGTCTTATGATTTCGGGAGTTAAATAGAGCGGCTAATTTATAAGTGTTTGGTCTCTGATAGAAGTAGGGTTTCAGATATTTTATTCTTAGTTTGCTAAGTTCCCTACAATTCAGTACCATGTGGTCTTGGTCTTCATCGCCGATTTCGAGATTACAGAGTGCAGATTCCATCCGAATAATCCGTATTTTGTCCAAGCACCGAGTTCTTTTGGGAGTTTGTGGTTTCTAGTGCGGAAAGCTAAATTATTGTGAACTGCTCTATTATCATCAAGGGATATAGGTAATTCTCTCGTTCAAATTTGACTTTATAATCCGGTAAAATGCGAATCTGCTTGATTTCGATATTGTTGACCACCATTCTTGAATGTATGTTCAAATCTTTTCAATAGTTACTATAAAGACAAAGCCGGGGCATCGTGTCAGTGGACTTTTGATTAAACTTGAAAGGGAATATCGCCGAGAAAGTGATATACAATCATGTTCACTCAAACTACGGTATACGATGTAGCAAACCATGTTGATTGCTACAGTCCTCGTGCCCAATTTCTGAATAATGCTGACATAATTCTTGTGCACCTGGCATTTGAGAGATACAGATGCACGCAAAAATAACGGCGATTAACAAGTTCCCAATCAGGGGTTTTATTCACTTTTTTGTGTGGCAATGTTCATAAGATTACTACTGTAAATGGGCATATAATAGGTTTACCTCCTCTTGATGATATAAATATATGATATAGGTCATCAACTGACCACATTGGTAATCTGTATTGGCTTGTCAAAGTTACCCAAGTGCGTCAGTGAATGACCTGCTTATACTGAGATTTGTACTCAATTTCTACCCATGCCGTTTCTGACGGAATTATTAATTGAAGGTCACATTAATTTTGGCAGTTGACTTCACACAACATGTCCAGAAAAATTGGTCGGATTAATTTGAATGGACATGTCTTCCAATGCAAATCGCCGGGGTAAACGTTACAGTTGCAAATATAGTTTGTATGACTTAATAATGCAGTATTGAAAATAATACGTATTTATCTGGCTGAAGTTCCATAATATATTGGCCTATTTTTCAAATTTATAAAAATCAAGTGTAGCCTAATTAAAGAATTTTTATTATTTACAGTACTTATACTACTAGCCCATATTATGCACTTATACACTTGTCAGTTAAATATGACTTCGCGTATAACCTCTGCACTGGAGATTTGTATCGAAATTTCCAATTTTACCATATCTGGATTCATGAAAACAAAATACGGAACGCTCTTTATATATTGTTAGGACTTAGGACTAATGCTGAAGTAAAGCTGGGACCTAATGTATCTAAAATCTAATATGCAAATAAGTGCTTCGGAAATTAAAAACTATGTCATTCTATTGTGAAAACTAGATTAGAAAATTGACAGTATTATAATACTATTAATACCACTGTATTGGCTTCCCCTATTTGTGAAAAGGTGGGGGATCCACGCGTGCATATAATAAAAGATCTAAATGCAATAGGCAACATATATCATATACTTTAAGTGAAATGTAAAGGATGCAGTCACACCTCATCGTATATTCTGGTCGTTATCTAACGAAATCAGAATCCACAAAAGACATGAAATTTGGGAAGAGCCTGATTTAACCAATCACAGTGGTAACTCCATTCAGACAGGGAAAGAGGGCGGGATCTACACCTGTTGATACTATAATAATTGACGTCGGTGTTTTTTTTTTTTTTTGTCCTTTGCCCTCTGATAATTTATTTCTGTATGCGGTACAATGTTCGGAACCCTTTGATATTTGTTGTCTTTTTTCCGGTTGGTTGCTTTGATGCACCTTGCTGTGTTTTAGTTGCATGTTATGAACAGTGGCCAAGTTGTATCAAATGTGTTGCCATTACAAACAGTGTCAAACTGACAACATTGTTATAACTAGGTCAGCCGTGCGCACTCTCTTGTCAAATATATCTGAGTACATGTCAGGAGGTTTATATAGGGTGCCGGTACTCACTCCCTGCATGCCATATACATGACTTGTGCTTGTGAATTAAACACGTTTTGACTATATAGTTGTGGAAATGACTGCTAAATGAAGCCATACCAAGATTCGTCAAGGAAAAGTGTTTAAATTGCCGTATTTTTTTTATTAAGTTAATAAACACTGTAAACGAAACCCGGCAATAGTCATAGATCTATACTCTATAGTATGCGGCGATGTTTACCATTTTACCGGCCCGACACCCATGAATATATTCCGCAAATGTTCCGAAAAGATGTCCGCATGCATTCAAATTCCAATAACGTTGTGGTGAATTCCGCAATTATTTCCGCAAATTCTGAAAGAGGAAACTCAAATTCCGATAACGTTATGATGAATTCCGCAATTATTTCCGCAAATTCCAAAAACTTCGGACGTATTTACGAAGAAAAAAATCCGCAAACGTCGTCTTCTTTCCGCAAAACTAAGCGCTATTTTTCGAAAGAAGGAACGTAATTTCCGCAAAATTTCCGAAAACAGCTTTCCGCAAATTGTTCATAACGTCATTTGTTTTTCCGAAAATGCTTTTGGAATTCCGCAAAGACTTTTGAGACGCTCCCTTAAAGCTGCACCAGCACGTCTCCCGTCATGAAAGGGTTAAATGTCTCCATCAGTCTCCATGTGAAATTCAAAACAATCAGCGAAATACACAGTGTTCCATTTTTATTGTTTACATCGGTGACATACCAAGGGAATTTTTTTCACATGTAGACAATCCACTACCCCAGCAGATTACTTGAACATAAATGTATATAGATGTAATACCGGTATATTCATGTTTAATTATTTTATCTTGAAGTCGGCATGAAGCAAACACTATAATTTACCTTAAATTGGGAAAATTAGTGATCCCATGATACAAAATTGCTGATTTAATCCGATGGGACTACCTTATTTAAATATCACAGGCACACAATTTTTTGTCTCAGGATTCAACGGGCAGAATTTTACACAACTTGAGACAAGGCTGTCACATTTCACACCTGCGGAAACCACATTGCTAATTTCGGTGGTGGCTGAATGTCTCAATCAATGAAGAACTGCAGTTTCTGTCTCCTCTGAAATATTTTATATTAAGTAGCCTATTAAATTTAATATAGGATTGTGGTTTTTATTTAGGTATTAACTGAACTCAAATCTGATATTGAATATCGGTACTCTAGTTAATTTTCTTAAATAGTATTAGAAGAAAAATGCATCGACTCATCGCATCGGTATCAAACTGTGACTATGGCGAAACACAAAATATGCTGCCGATCATATCGACACTCAAGACAATATTGACTGAAACAAAGCTGCAGTCTTGACGAAAACAATGATGGTGAATACAAGTTGAAACAGAACAGAGAAAAGGTTTCGCGAAACTCCACAACTGTTGAAACAAAAATGCGATAATGATCAAACACAAGACAGTGAAAATATTGACGAAAACTTGCAATGTTATGGGATGCGATAATGACGCAACGAAAATGACGCCACTTTTCATTTAATTTATTCTATAGTCAGTGAGTGGCTTGAGTTTACGCCCACAATCAACATAATATTTTGCACGATCATGTGTGCCACACATTGCCCAATCCACTTTCTGTCAATTAATGTGATTATGTCTTGTACACGGAAATTTGTAATTTAATAATGGCTCCATAAATTCATTTTATATCAAATTATTACCTCTGATTTGACGATAACCTGTTAACTCTTTCATCCCTGAATATACAGATATAGATGTCCCAGAACGCTGGATTATCAGCTTGCCTAAGTAAAATTATGTGTCCCTGATGTTTTGCTGCAACACTACCTTTAGAGTGATGTCGGGTATGGCAAATTGCGTGTTTTATGATCGTTAACAAGTGACCTTCAATTTATGTTATATACCAGTTGTGGTTTCACATCTAAATGATATATCAGGTGTGTGCAGGTGAGAACCGAGAAGGGAAATTTAACCCCAATATATACTATAGTGGCACGTATCACCTTATCTGTGATATCCACTTCGCATATCAATGTTTTCCACAAATATATACACTGTACGTGTATGTGTCATTCTTTGCAAGTGTGGTGTATTAACGTGGTTGTGATGACACCCTGCATGGTTTCAAATGTTTTACCAATATGTTCATTGAACATAATTGCTTTATCAAAGACAAGAGCAGACCAATACTAACCTAGCTAGTACGCATAAGAGATGCCATTTGACCGAAACTCCCACATTTATCAATTTTAGACTCAGAGATTTACTTGTCAGTAAGTTGAGGAATTATGAGTAACATTCCAAATAAAACAACTGCCAATGTCCTGATCGGATTCTCAAAATGATTATGAATGTCGATGTCATGTTTATAATATGCACGTGCAGCTATTATTAAAGTCTCGCCGTTATGCGGCGCAGTGATTTCCGTAACATTGTGTCGAAAATAGGAGACATTAGACGGATACCACAAATAAAACATCGTTAGAAAGGTCAACATTATCTTCTTTATTTCATTAACGTAATAACAATAGTCTTATCGTTATGTTTTTATGATAAACAATAAACCAAAATCAAATGTGACTCAAAACACCACACCTGTCAGCAGTATATTGCGTCATCGATTTTTAGGAAACCCCAAAATAGTAATCGTGATGTCATACATGTGCTGTCTATATTTAGGCCCAGAAATTCTCTTAATGGCGTACATGCTAGGTATTCGTTCACTCCTATAAATTAGTATTGATACCGAATATCACCCAAAGGATATACAAGTCGCTAACCAATAAAACCATTTGTAAATCTCTGGAAATATTGTATTATTCCCGACAATTGCGCACTGCCCGCTAAAGCGGGTTTCCGGGATGAACGTAAATTACGTCGTGCCCGATTTAGCGGGCTGCCGGGTTGAAAGAGTTAACCTGAACGTTTACAGAATACATCTTCGACTTGAATTACTTATTTTTCTATTTATTATCGATATTAGATCGTTATTATAACCGCAATTTTTTTTAAATTGACGTGTAGTACCCCTTTTACAACAGCAATAATTTATACCCATTGCCTTAAATAGTAGTAATTCAGGGTTTCCGCCAGGCTGGCTGCTGGTCCGTCCCACGGACCCATTACCCCCGTCGGTCGTTGCATGAAATCCCACTCATACACAAATAAATGACGTTATTAAAAACTTATTCAGTCTTGTCTGTGTCGACAGGCTATATATCTACACTTATTTTCATTAATATTGACAAAATGAAATCGACACAGTCCATCTCCCGAAAAAACAATAAGAATAGCAAGCAAATACATTGGAGTAAAACATCAAAGGCGGCAAACATCAAAGACGGAAAACATCAATGCCATCAGAATAGGCTGAGCAGGACTCCGTGCGGTATGCCGAATAGCTCGAGCTTCACGTGTGTCAGCTGCAGACTTATTTTGTCAGCAAATCGGTGCCATAAATAAAGTAATAAGTACGGTCAATAATAGGTTCGTTGTCCCGCCTGGGTCCCCAAACACAAACAACGGCGTGCATGTTCCCATTTCCCACCAAAACTCAATTATATTTTACAACACATTCAATGGCTAAAACTCTGTTCTTATAGCAGCGGTCATCAGTTGTTGGACTAATACAGACTATTGACAAGCTACGCGTTCTGAGTTTGAAAGATTTCGTATTTCGCCGCTATAAATATCTCCTGCAGACAAACCCTGACGTCACAGTACACAAATAGTTTTACGATTGACAGAATACATGACATATATCAGTTTAATTTTCACGGAAGCTACTTGAAATTCTAGGAAATACTTAATTCAATTCTCCCAGCTAGGTATTATTGGACAATGCATAGATGCATTTTAGTGTCTAGTTTCATTATACCTGTCGGAATCTTATTGTAAGTTATAAATTTTTAAACACTGTAACTTGTAGCTTGTTCATTTATATAGTCTTCAATTGGACGGCTGTCTTACGTGTGTAATTACATGATTAATTATCTGGATACCATCAACAGAATTAATGCACCCATGTAGCTTTGGATTGCTTTGTGGGGACACTCAGATGCAAGGAAATGGCTACTTTTCAGTATCAAATAACAAAATTTTCGCCCGACAGAACAAACAAATGTGTTCCCCAATACGGACTCATTATTTTCCCCTTCGCGGTAACCCTGAGTAATTACACATTACCCATACCTACCAACAGTTCATTTTCTCATTTGATATTATATCATGTTAATAAAATCTTTTGTTTATGAGAAAAAGTTCCTTTTATTTAGAATGAGGGTCGGCAAAAAGAGAAAGAAGAAGAAAAAGCAAGACTTAGAGATTAATTCAACAGAGCAAGACATTGCAATGATTGAAGGTATAACATAATTCCTGATTTTATATTTAAGGAGCCCCCTATGGAAAAGAGTTGCAGAGATACTCATAATGAAAACATTGATATATATGTATTTTTGGCACATAAAGCGATAATAAAGATATGAAATATAATTTTGATCAAATACATCATAGAAAACTAATTGGTTCTCCCCAGCAAGGCATGTGTCGATCAAAATCTGCTTCGGTGAATTATAGACACCTCTCCGGCTGTTAGAATGGTCCTTACTAATCTCTAGATGCTGCAGGGTGAATAGCTCCTCACAGGTCCCAAGTGAACAATCATTCATTGTGTCTTTGTTATGAAAGTTGTGCATTGTGTGTGGAATCGAAGGAGTATATATACGGAAAACGGCAAATTGATCAATAAGATTTTATACAATATAAAAATGTGCGCGAAGTGCACAAATTGGCCGCAGTACAATGGCCTGTGGCCCTATGCCTATATACGCTGCTGAATAAAAGCTCCCAAAGACAAAGGGAGCCTGTTGCCGATCATAATGCATGTGCGCGAAGCGCACAGAGGGGCTGCAGACCACTCGCCGAATAAAGTCTCTGTTTCAGTCACTGTAATATATATAATAGTAATAAAGTAATATAGTTGCAATTGCATATATGTAGGTCGTAGTAGAAACTACAGTTTGTCAGTGAAAACAAATGTTCCCGAGCCATAGGCTCACAGCGCACAAAGGGGCCGCTGGCCCCTCCGCCGCTGAATAAATGCTCCCAAATGGAGTCTGTTTCAGTTAGTAAATACAGTAATAAAGTAACATGTTAATTTTGTTGCGTTCCAAATGTGCATGCATATATATGGGGTACGGTGGGGTGCAACATGTGCATGCATATATGTGGGGTAGGGTGAGGTACAAAATACAGTTTTAGTTCAATAAAGTGTTCCCACGCGCCTCAGGTGAAAGAGAAGTATGACCAATCCATTGCTAATATAGAAATGATATATAAAGTGCTCATAAACGCGGAGACCAGAAAGTAACAAAGCACATTGACATACCCGTTATTTTGACGGGCAATCCCCTAGTGAATTAATATTACCGATATTAAATTGTGGAAATTATCTGTACTCATTTATGAATATTTACAAGATACATATGATGTTGAGTGTCTATATGAGTGGGAATATTATGGAGAAAGTTGAGTAATATATATCGGCCATTTGCCCAATATCTGTTGTCACTGTTGTCACTGTTAAATATATAAATTACACACAATTGCTAAAACCATCATTTCATGTGAAAACTCAATGAATTTCTGTCTTGGAAGTGGAACATTTATAACCGATAAGAAGTGGAACGTGCTGTATTTATGGAGCTAAGAAGGGGAGCATTTGTTAACAAAGAAGTGGAACCCATGTGGTCTCTTTTGGCCATAAATATAACTCTTGAAACAACACAAGTCGTGAATAATGGTAAAAGCAGCTTAGACCAGTTAAACAAATTAGCTTGTTTCTCAGGGAATATTTTTTTTTCAAAGTGATGAGGGAGGCAGATATTTTTATTTATGTACCATTTCCTAGGAAATTCCCTGATAAAATTGGCGATAAAAACATCTGTATCATTACTACAGTTGCGATACAAGGCACTTGTGACGTCGTTGACCAGTTCAAATTCATGAATGAACTGACATCACATCAATTGTGTGAAAATCAAAACGACATTCCAACATGTATTCTTGCATACTATAAACAAATAGTTCCGAGTTTTTAACATTATTTGATTGCCTACCATCATGGGTATTATGGTATAACATATCATAATGTAACTATTATATGTATTTGTTGAGTATTTAATATACATTAGATAGAACACTCAGGTGTAAGAGATTTTGCGCATTGAATTCAATTTCCGTTTATATGCATATTCGCGTGAACTTACAGGTTGGGAGAATTTAGCAAATTTGACCTCAGTCTCTAAATGAACAACAGCATCAAACTTGACTCAAGGGTTGGTGTTTATATGCAATATACATTGTTAGATGGCAATTATGTTTATACAAATAAAACCATGGTGCATCTTGTGTGTTGTTAACTTTTGCCATGAAGATTTCTGTCAGATGAATAGGGATGGGCAGTATTTTTATATTTACTTATTTATGGCAGTTCATAAAAATGCTTGAGGAGCAGTATGTTTGGAGACAAGGCTTTCCCTGAGAACTTTATTGTTTATCTGGCCTTATTTATATAGTTCCTCTCATAGCAGGCTCATGGTCATTAGTGATTGGATATTTTTAATATATTTTGAATCAGATTCACTTGGTGGAGCTGTTTATGATACAGTGGAGATGTCTCCTGAAGACTTGTACCAGTACGCAAATAGCAGACCAACTAGTGCTCACATAGATTATGAAATTTTTGTGAGTATATTATTAAAACCTTCCTTCCATCCAAATTTCCAAATATACCATTCAAAATGAAATAGAGCATATTGAGGAATAAGATTAGATTAGATTATTAGCTCAACTTTACTTTGTAAAGTTTGAGCTATTGCCATGGCTTTGTCGTCCGTCGTCCGTGTGTACGTAAGGCGTCAACAATAGAGGCTACAGGTCGTACCTTTGATCGGATCATTATGAAATTTGTCATAGCTGTTGACATCAACATTTGTACCGGAATGATTCATTTTGGGGTCATTCGGAAAAAAAACATGGCCACCAGCGGCCATCTTAGATTTCAAAATTCAATCCATTAGCACGGGCTACAGGCCGTACTGTTTGTCTGATCGTCATGAAATTTGTCATGGATGTTAATATTGACATGTAGATGGGAACGAGTTATTTTGGGGTCATTCGGCCCAAAAACATGGCCGCCAGCAGCCATCTTGGATTTTACTCTTTGCATGACTAAATCCTTTAGCACGGGCTACAGGTCCTACTTTTAGTCTGATCATCATAAAATTTGTCAATAATGTTAATAATCACATGTAGATGGGAAAGAGTCATTTTGGGGTCATTCGGCCAAAAAACATGGCCGCCAGCAGCCATCTTGGATTTTACTCTTTGTATGACTAAATCCTTTAGCACGGGCTACAGGTCGTACCTTTAGTCTGATCATCATAAAATTTGTCATGGCTGTTGAAATTGGAATGTAGATGGGAACGAGTCATTTTGGGGTCAATCGGACAAAAAACATGGCCGCCAGCAGCCATCTTGCATTTAAAAATTTAATCCATTAGCACGGGCCACAGTTAGTACTGTTCGTCTGATCATCATGAAATTTGTCATGGATGTTAATATTGACATGTAGATGGGAACGAGTACTTTTGGGGTCATTTGGCCGAAAAACATGGCCGCCAGCAGCCATCTTGGATTTCACTCTTTGTATGACTAAATCCTTTAGCACGGGCTACAGGTTGTATCTTTAGTCTGATCATCATAAAATTTGTCATGAATGTTAATAATGACATGTAGATGGGAACGAGTCATTTTGGGGTCATTCGGTCAAAAAACATGGCCGCCAGCAGCCATCTTGGATTTTACTCTTTGTATGACTAAATCCTTTAGCACGGGCTACAGGTCGTACCTTTAGTCTGATCATCATAAAAATTTTCATGGCTGTTGAAATTGGAATGTAGATGGGAGCGAGTCATTTTGGGGTCATTCGGACAAAAAACATGGCCGCCAGCAGCCATCTTGCATTTAAAAATTTAATCCATTAGCACGGGCCACAGTTAGTACTGTTCGTCTGATCATCATGAAATTTGTCATGGATGTTAATATTGACATGTAGATGGGAACGAGTAATTTTGGGTGTCATTTGGCCAAAAACATGGCCGCCAGCAGCCATCTTGGATTTTACTCTTTGTATGACTAAATTCTTTAGCACGGGCTACAGGTCGTACCTTTAGTCTGATCATCATAAAATTCTTAACAATGACATGTAGATGGGAACGGGTCATTTTGGGGTCATTTGGCCAAAAAACATGGCCGCCAGCAGCCAACTTGGATTTTACTCTTTGTATGACTAAATCCTTTACCACGGGCTACAGGTCGTACCTTTAGTCTGATTTCGGGGTCATTCGGACAAAAAACATGGCCGCCAGTGGCCATCTTGGATTTCAAAATTTAATCCATTAGCACGGGCCACAGGTCGTACCTTTAGTCTGATCGTCATAAAAATTGTCATTGATGTTAACGATGACATGTAGATGGGAACGACTCATTTTGGGGTCATTCGGCTGAAAACATGGCCGCCAGCAGCCATCTTGGATTTTACTTTTCTCTTCATGTCTATAAACTAGTATTAGACATTCAACTTTCCACATTCCTAATCGCTCAATTGACTGTAATATATTAAATTATTCCCTTTCCAAGTTGAGCTACAGTGTCATTGACACTTTCATATTATTTGAGTAATGATATAAAATATCTATACAATTTTATACAAAGATGTCACATTTATACAAATTGAATGAGCAATGTTATATGATTATGGATGGAACTGTGGTCAACATTAAAATATAGATGTAAGTGAGTGATAAAAAGAACTCACTATTCAGATGTATAATCAAAAAGAGATTTAACCAATAAAGTTTTAAAAGATGGTTAGTCGGAGACATTAATATTAGAAAATTTTATTATTAATACTGGTCAGCCTCTATAATTAAATATATCATTCCCAGGTATAACACTGAAAGAAGGACGAAAAATCCCTCTTATTTCCATAGTTGTCCCTAATACTTATGATGGGTTTACACTGTCCAGTCTTAAAAGGATACGGTCAGTTGGAGATAGATCAGAAACCAATATTTGGTACATATATATGTATCACATTACTATGAAGATTTGTGTGCTTTTTAGGAAATTATGAAACATGAAAGTATCAGAATACCAGTCTAGAAGTATCAGCATAGGTTATGAGTCGTCATATATGGTATACATGTGCTACTTTGTGCAGTATAGAATAATTTAAATGGTTTGCATGGCTATATATAATAGCTACAGTTATATATAGCTATAATATATGGCAAGATATGGCTGCCAAGTGAGAATCAAAGTAAGCTAATAACACCATTACCATAAGTCTAAGCTTATTGTAGACTCGTACCTATATACAAATATCTATCTATCCCCTGGAAAGTCTGTGGGTTATGAGGTTTCAGCCACTTTGTGAATGTGGTAAGGCGAATGCCAACTTATTGCTGTGTATCAAGCATATTGCTACAATAGTGATCACTTACTCCATCACAGAAACCACATTTGTAAAATAACTAGTAAAAATTAGAAAAAAATTAAAGCACCCTTGCAATACAGCAACTGATTTCCACACAACAGTCACACCTCAACCAAAAAACAATATACAAGGCTAAGGCGTCATTACAAAACAACTATCGGGTAATCAGCATATTTCCTGATAGATCCCAATAGCATATACAGTTATTCGGAAGTTAATATCGGGAAATGATGCAACGTAAATCGGAAATGTTTCAGAAGCTGTCAGGATTCTTTCGGAGTTTACTTTAATTTTGGAGTATCATAATCGGAAAACAACACTGCATGCTGTTTGGAAACGTTCTGTATCTGGATTACTTCGGACTTTTATTGGGAACTTATGTTTTATAGGCCTATCTTTATTATTGATTTAATAGTTTCCTAATATGAGAAATAATCGGTATAATAGTTTTACAGTATTGGGGAACACGTGTCGTAGGGGTGAACAGGGGTGATCAGAGGGTGCTACAATATCGTATTTTACCTCGACAATACACCCCCACCCATCTGGAAATCTTCAAAATCAAGTCGCAGGGAGCATACCCAAATATTTATGCAGTTCATGTTCATCCCCACAGAATTGCTGGAACAAAAGTTCAAACTCGAAGAAACCTAGCACTTTCACACCTTGTAAAGTCTGGTAACATAGCTCACCTATTCCAATTCCAGGATCACAGATCTCGCTCTTTGATCTTCACTCTTTGATATTGATATATTAGTTCATTTTAATCTTTCATTCTCACTCCATAAAATCCATCTTTCGAAACAACCGCTCTAAGTTTTCCGTGCTCCTCTTTCACTTCCTGTCTCTCGTTCTCTCACCAGAAGTGTCAAACACACTGTAAGCTATTAACATACTCCTTAGACTCTTTCTCTTCTTTTTCTCTTTTTTTTTGTCCATTACTCAGAGTGTGAAATAGGCTTGTATGTGATGCACCTTTCTTTGTCAAAGAATCGGCTAATTGTTGTTTGCTTTCTATCCACTGAATCTTTGATATCTCCTCATTACTTAACATCTGCTTAATGATGGAAATGTCAATCATCAGACGTTTTTCAGATGCAAGCTTTGTAGACTTAATGTTCTCAACAAGTGAACGGTTATCTGTGAACACTTCAATAGAATTAAATTATTTTCAGATGTGTTGAACAGCAATTCACTGAGGATACATCCCAAGTAATAAGTGGAATCTAAACCATCAACCATCGCCAGTGACTCTGCTGCTAGTGTGCTCTTGACAACTCTCCTTATTTTGGTTGATTTCCAACTAATGGGACAACATTGTTCATTTTTGTCAGCCAGAAAGATTATATAACCTGAAGCACTTGAGAATCCATCTGGTAGGTTTGCAAAAAACGCATCACAATATAGTCTTAAACGCGCTGTGTCCATGTCACAGAATTTGGGAAATTTTAATTCTAATGTCTCTAGTTTTAGCTGTTTCAAAAGTTTGTTGGCGTTCACAAGATGCTCAACTTTAGGGTCCTTGATTGACGTACTCATCTCCAACGCATCATATGCAGCATCAGGCTGAGTCTGATTTTCCACCCAGTTTATTTGACCTGAAATGCATCGTAATTGCGAAACTTCATTCTTTGTCAACGCTTCCTGTTTCATCATTTTTCGGGCATTGTCCATAGGAATAAATGATGTAGATTGAATTTATTTGTCCTGATTCATTAGAATTCCATCCTCAGATTGCCTTATATCTAGACCGATATACTTGAATTTGTTACTTTCTTGTTTTCCGGTGTTGAATGTCTCTACCAGTGGAATTATCACATTTGTCTTGAAATCACTATTTCCAGTCCATATAAAGTCATCCACATGAATCAGAAACTTTCCACAAAGCTTATTGTCATGGTATTTGTAGAAAAGACTGGGATCAGTGACAGACTGGGTTCAGCTTAACTGCTTCATAACATCACAAATACGGAAATACCTATGTCTGGATGCATCATTGAGTCTGTACACACATTTATTTAATTTCCATAACTTTCCTGGGGACAAAATACAAGAATCTGGTTTAAGGAAGACTTCACGACTTATCTGGTTCCCTTGTAGGAATGCAGATTTAATGTCAATTACATTACATGTCCAAGATAATGATGATGATAGCGATAAAACTATCTTTAGAGTTTCTTTTCCTGCAGTTGGTGAGTCTGTCTCAGATGTTCATTTTCCTCTTCAAATCCCCTTGCTACTAATCGTGCTTTTAGTTGTTTTTGTCCGTCAAGAACTTTCTCAGTCACAACCCAACGAGTTGAAATATAGGGTTGTCCCACATCATTGACTTCATCATATACAATGTGTTTCTTCCAGTTTTCCATCTCTTTCTGCTTAGCTATTTCAATCTCTTTACTTTGATGATCAACTACAACATTGACATCTTCTTCACAAGCTAGTGAATTGTCACTTTCATCTTCAATGAAGGGTTTCCAGTCAACACTGGGATGCTCCAAATCTACTGATTTAATTTCAGATGATCCACAATCTATCACATTGTACCAGCTTTTGTACTTTCCTGAAGATTTTCCTCCTCTGCTCAGAATTTTAACTTTCATCCAAATGCCATCATCTCCAACGTTATATAGAATAATTTGTCATTTGATTTTGGAAGTGGTTTTTCAACTACCGGTACATGTGTATTACTGTCTGGTAATGTCTCATTACTAAAGTCCTCAATTTCTTCACTATTGGTTAAGATGTCAGGTGTACTAGTAGTCACAGGATGAATTTCTTCGCCTTCAGTGTGCTGCTTTATAGAGTCTCCTGTGTTTTCCTCTGAAAATACCTGCCCAACTTTAACAGATGACATGATGCAACTCAAATGTATACACTACCATGTCTGAGGAAAACAATCTTTCCATCTTGTCCCAACACTTTCCCAGGTCCTTGCCATTCATTAGAATTATCACGTTTGAAATAAACTCTCTCACCGACTTCAAATGTTTCTCCAGATGGACGAATTTGGTGTCTAAGGGCTCGGCGAATCTTTTCTGAAGATTTCGCCTGAACAAAAGCTTGTCTAACAGCGTGCAATGAGCTGATGTGTTTTGCAAATATCTCTCTAATGTTGTCTTTCCTTCTAAAGCAGGAGGCTTATCACACAGAATGGATGCAAGAATCGGATTTGTACCAAAGATAGTTCCATTTTACTTGAGAAAATGGTGCAAACCTGAAAAGTAATTTTTTGCCGATTTCAAATTCAATATATCGATACAATAATTACTGGTCGCCTACGCGTTCATTTTTAGAATTATTGTTTCGAATTCACGGACCGTTTCGCTTCAAACATACAATTGTCCGTGTTTTCGAACAGGCGGCGGACTTAAAATTTATCGAATATGAAAATCGACATTTCGCCATAATCAGCCGCCATTTCAAGGCCTTACGAGGCGCATAGATTATTGTGAGCAATACATCTATGTAATTATTATAGCACCTATAAGGTATGATATAATTTGTCAGATATAAAAAATGCCACGTGATTCGCTACCGGAAGTCGCCTAATTTCGTGGGAATTTATTTACACGTGGACATTTATTTAGCAATAATTACCATCGCTACTCACGCTATCTATCATAATGTTATGAACAACATTCTTTCACATAATACTTTTTGTTTTATGGTTCAATACAACTGATCCAGATGTGTTGGTCACACTTGAACTTAAAGTTGATCATTACATCTTGGTTTATCAATGTAAAAACAGGTACCTAAGAATAACAGTAGTGTCATTATTACTTTAATAAATTGACAGAGATTGATATTTGACAAGTGTTATAATTCTGTTCATGGTTTGATTCTCGTAACGGAGCATCAACTTCAATGTAACAATCTCAGCCATGTGCTAGCGGACCGGGGATCGCACCCTGGTCAGGGTATTCTGACAGAAATCAGAACTCGGTCCGATACCAAGTTTGTCAGGCTAAAAAGTCCCATTCGAGATTACTGAATAAAATCCGAATGCAAATGCCGACTTTCCCCATTACAACACTTGTTCAGGTATGTTGTCGTGGGTGCACTACGCTGTGCGATCGGGTGTGGACAATTAAAACTTAATGGCTGACCCATGTACACACCTAGGTGTGTGCATGTTAAAGAACACTACTGGAGTCACTAGAACTCATCAAAACAACATGCTTTCACAAAATACTTTGTGTTTTCTGTTTCAATACTGTCACACATGTCTCCTATGATCTAGATGTATTTGTCGACACTTGAAGTTGACTACAGTTTATCAATATCAGAAAAATAACGACTGTCGTGGTACTAAGATTCGTTAGTGTCATTAATTTCAGACAGGGATTGACATCTGACAAGAGTCAGAATTCTGTTGAGTACATGATTCGATTCTCGTACAGTGCTTCAACTTCACTGTCGAATTTTGAAATGCTAGCATTTAATGATTGCAAGCATGACACTAAAATTAATCGTGATGACAGATTCACTATTGTCTCAATTCCATATTTTAGTTATTGTTCTGAATTGTATCCAAAATTAACCCATCCTTTCAAAATTGCTGGGTTGTTTCTCGACTAAATGGTGTCTCCTTCCGGAATACAAACATAATTGCTATCCTTCCTGTTCAGGTTTACCGAAAAGAAGCGGTGGGGGTTGGGTTACTACGATTCGAAGAAGCTTATCGTCACTCTGACGGTGTTTAATCATGGTTTCACTATCTACAAATATATTTGAAGATACTTTGGATTAAAAAACTTTCCCCTTCTTGATTCAATTATGAGAATGATTCCAGCCTGACAGGTATTTAGAATCGTGGTGACTTGACCCCTCCAGTTAACTGGCCCACTGTCAATAATAGTAGAGGCTCTTATGTCCATTTTTTGGCTCCCGTGTGCATTTTGTGAAGAAATATAGCCACTATGCTCATGATGTTGCTTGATATCTGGGCCACCAGAAAACAAATGTTAGACACCTGGGGGTCGCGACTGGGTGGATTTATGACGTCATCAAGATGGCCGCCATCCAACATTTCAGAGTAGGCACTGAATCAGTTTGATTAATCACAACCCAAAGGGTTGTTTTACAGTAACATAAGCGACGCAAGTATAGTTGTGACGTCAGTAATTTCTATACCCTATCAACATGAAAAAATTGTTTTTACATCCGGGCGATTCAGACCTATGGGGCCCTATGGTGGCCGCCATGTTGGAATAGAATTGTCAAATTAATAAAACGACGCGGGCGCATAGCATTCGGCAAACCTCGCCAGATTCCGTACCGTTACAGTTAGAATATTACGTCCCCTGGCAGGCCATAGCAACGTTGGAAATGATGACGTAATTTCGTTACAAAATGGTGGCGCTCTCTTGTTTGCGAAATTTGAAATGGAATTGCTTGTTATTGTTATCGCTCGTATTTTAAATGTACAATGGTATCACAGCACGTAAGCGTTGAGAACAAACGAGAAAGCACAAGCGAAGATAGCACTACGAGCCAATTACTGGAATGACTTTAGAGTCAAAGCAGTCAAAAGAAAAAGAAGAATAACAACATGTCAACAAGTTGAACAACAACAACTTGTTAAGTTGTTTTGAAGTTGAAGTGAACTGTGTTCAAAGTGAAAATCAGTCAGTCGGAAAGAAACTCAATGACAAATCTGTGACTGAAAAAAATATGAAAATGAAGGTCACTGACGTAATCATATTAGCTAGTAGTGAATATATGGTAGGAAATATAATATTTCTCTACTGTTGTGATACTATGATAACAGGCTTCACTTTGACAGAAAAATTGACCACATTTAACCGAGATGGCCACCAAAATGGCGACCGAAGTTCTGGAAAATGATGAAATTTCACACATGTCTCTTAAAACATTCACAGTTGTTTGAAATCGGTGGCTAATAGCAACTTAATTTTAAATACATTTGAATACCTAACCATTTGAACATGATAATATATCATACTTTGGGTCTTATTCCTACAAAATGTCGTCAAAATGTGAATTCATAAATATGCTATGAAATTTTACCAAATATCGATTTTGTAATTCAAGCCAAGTGTTAGCCAGAAAATAGCTGAATTTGATGACAAACATTTGCAACAGGTTTAAACATATAGATTGCCATATAATTACAACCCAAAAAAAGCATCTGTATTCAAGATGGCGACCAAAATGGTTGCCTATCACTCCTAATGTGCGATTTAGTGAATATAGGTGAATATATTTGCTCCGTGTTGGCGTAATAACATGGAGATATGAAACAATATGAATAGTTTGTGAACAATGGCTGTCTATACTCAAGAATTCGAGAGAATGAAACGACGAAAATGAGATGAAATCATCAAAATGGCAACCATGAACAATTTCAGAGTTGGCATCGAGTCTGGGAGAAAAATTTAGATAGTGAAATGATTATGTTTCGCGACCAATAATACCATTGGATCACACTTCCTCTTGACGTTGCAATTTGGACCTCAAAATCCAAGATGGCTCCCAAAACGGCGACCGAAATTCTAATAATTGATGATTTTTCACACTCGCCTCTTAAATTATTCACAGCGGTTTGAAATCGGTGGCTACTAGCAACCTTATTTTGAATGAATTATAATATCTAATCATTCGACAGCCATGATATGTTAGATTAACATATTATTATCCATATGAATCTAAATTCAGGATGGTGACTCAGATGGTTACCAAAATGGAGAAATCATCCAAATTTGCTAGTTTTCATTGATAACGCTCCTAATGTGGGTTTCAGTGACTACTGGTAAACACATTTGTTCCCCTGTTGACAAAAGTGCCAGGAATGCTGATACAATCTGATACAATATGAATATTATGCGAACAGTAGCTGCTTATATCCGAGATTTCATGAGAATGGAAACAGAAACCATGAAAAGTAGATAAATTCATCTGATGTTGACCTATTTGAAAATATCCAAATCTGAATATATGCTGATTTCATCCATCATTACATGTACATCGGAAATGTCCTGATTAGGTGACTCGACTGGAGAAAAATCCCTACCTCAACAATAAGGCTGTCGGTATTGAGCAATACTTTAATTACTTCCCCTTGATATCGCCCCCTTATGGGGTTTGGCTAAGAATTTTTCACTTGACTCCTATTGCTCATGTAATGCCATCATACTAAGTCAATTCTACCGAAATTCAGCTGCTCACGGAAATTAATTGAATGGACATCACACAATGCAGTACCCAAAAACAGTAGCGGCATATAATGCGTTGACATTACAGACATCTTCCATGTTAACAAGCTTAATAATTAGTGTATACTAAGTCCAAATATAAGAATAGGAGCTAATATTTGTGTGATTCGTTCTTATTAATATACATGTACGAAAACACAGGGTATTCTTTTGTGAAACTGAGAAAATTTACAATTGCTCGTCTAACATGAATAACATCTAGTTCATATTGTGTGTGCATCAGGGCAGTAATTGCTTTGTCACAGACTACCAAATGAGGGCGTTCAGATGTGAGATCTATGTGTCTGCGAAGAAGAATCGCATTGGCGGATTTCTACCAGACCTCTGCTTATTACATGCGATATATAGCGACCAGAGATAAATTATGTTCAGGTTCGCACCAAAACAGAAACTGCAGTGGAGCTCTGGACAGCTCATATGTCAACTCACTGACTCCACACCCAAGATTTGCGAAAGCGTGGCTGATTTTGATCGAGCTAGGATAGGAAGATAGCCTCATATAATGAGTTCAATTGGTATGCATGTGTATTTGAGTTCCACAGAGATAGTTTTCTGGACATCGCATATACTGCAAGTTCGTTACGTGTATGATCCCCATCTTCCTGTGCAGAACTTATGCACTTATGTCATATTTGTCACATTTGTTATCGAAGTTCTTTTATGCTTGCGTAATGCGGTCTCATCAAAATGTCATACAAGAAACATATTCACACCAAATTTTCTTTAAATGCCTGCATTTCTGTAATTGTATCGGCTGTCGGCAATGTTCCAGATAAACTTTATAATAATTTCTCGCACCAATGCACAGGTCAACTTGGCTGTAGAGGCAATTCAACTCACCGACATGTTGAGGTACATGTATTATTATTGGGTGGAAAATTTGTAGTATTCTTTCCAGATGTTTTATACAGGAACATTTGATATCCCACTACAATGAAATCAGGTATGCAGAAAACTCAGGTCATTAAACGTTGTAATCTTATGCCTTCCTGAGCAATAGTTGAAGTAAATTTCAGTTATGGACTCTTCAAATAGCTAACAATCCACATTGTTATCCTTCATTCCATTTCATCCCATTTTCCTCTCTTCTGATTGGCTGAGAGTGCGTCACATGGCGGGCCGTAAATCACCATATTACCCTCGAGGGTAACATTGTCTCAGTTATTGACCGCTCAGCTGTTACCAGTAAACATAGAACTACGAAGAACTCACCGCGCAGAGATTCTCTGACGGCTCTCTGATAATTTCGAAAAACACTGTTTTTATAAACCCCACTGTTTCATAACAGCCGCGAAGTGGTGTTTGCTAATTTGCATAATTGTGTGTTTTTTTATTTGCAATTAAAGTACGCTATTTATAAATGGTGTTATCACAGACACATATCTGTTATAAGGTGTAATATTCATATTGGACCTTTTTATATCAATAATAAAGACCGTGGGACAAATAGATTATTATGCAGTTGGTATGCTGCAGACAATTGCACATACGATGTACATACGTTACAACTATGTTTATGTACTAGATCAAATAGCCACTCTTTGCTGTTTATCAATTGATTATTTCTTTTCTTCAATACATTCCTCAGACATCAGAGAATACCTGTATGTTGCGTAACGATCTGTGACATATGTCAATTTCTTTTTGCACTACTACAACGTGTTAGTTCCTCATTTTAGCATTCTGGAAATTAACACGTCTGTCGGCGTCTTCACGCTCATTTGAAACGAAACCGAACATTTCGCTGCATGGCTACTCAACTTCGAAATTGCTTTACTCCTCTTTCCGTGAACCGATTTCCACAATGCAACAAGCAAACTGACCGGAGAATATCCGCGCAAATGACGGGTCTGTTAATTGATCAAGATTATGAATGTTTTATTTTCTAAATAGGGATGATTCCAACATAAAATTAACTTTTCGAACTGGATTAAAGAATATATGCGCGCATTTATGCCTGCTATTAAGGAAGTTCGTGTGTACTCCTTTGTCAGATAACAAAACAGTTATCACCCTTGTTTTCGTGAGACACGGGGATTTGTCGCTGCTCTCGACCTGGAATGTCACCCTCGGGCCTGGCGGCCCTCGGGTGACATTCCAGGTCTCGAGCGGGCGACAAATCCCCGTGTCTCACTCAATCGCGATAACTGTATAATGTTCTCTCAATTCAAGCATAACATTGTTATCTATTACTTCCAACTTTTGCGCAGTATCTATATCTCCGTCAAAAGTATCTTGCCCACTGAACTATATGGTATATTATCCCAAGTAGGAGGGGTTAACTCTCAAGAGTTGCAAAAACGGTACGAAAATTCTATGGTACATATCCTCTGTCATGTTCATGACACGTGTAATCACGTGATTTCTGACACGTAGTGAAGTATTCGCCATATTTTTTATCCCTCCTGCCTGGGACGTACGTCACTCCTACGAAGCTAAGTTGCAGTTTTTTGTATAGCAAAAAACAATTTTGTTTTTGTATTATACAAACAACATTATATCTTTGCTTATAGTTGAAAATTATGTACAATTCACATAAAGATTACGACGGTTTGTTCCGAATATAATAATATCGGAATCGGATGACTCGTTTCGTTTTAACCGACTTTGTCTTCCATAATTTTAATCGGTCAATGATTTAATATCTGTTGTCTATGCAGTCAATATGCAACGTTTCTGGCCTATTAAAGGCAGAACATTCGAGGCACCATTGGATATGACTAAAGACGCTGATCGTTTTCTTTATAACAAATCTATGGCATACAGGTGACGTGTTATTTAAGTTACCACGTGCGTTGACTGTGGTAAAAGGTATCACGAAATTAGGTGACTTATTTTCGAGTTCATTTTTTCGTTTGACGGATTCTTTATATGTTGACAATCATCGTCTGGTGTACAACTGACGGAAAAAGCAGTGTTTAAACGCTTGTGAAATAGGCTGATAGGATTGTAAAATCCCGAATGTAAATTTGAACCTTTTTCACCCTGGATAATTAACAATGGGGCCGTTACTGCCTTGGTTGCCACATGGTAACATAACACAACAGGTGTATTTGTGATTGTTCGCAATCACATTAATTACTTTCACAGGACTGCTAATCGAGGTAAGACCAGGTTCATGAATCGCCTTCCCCGTAGCTCCCCTTGAAGTCGATTCCCTCGTTTCGAGGTCCCAAGAGTAGAGAACGAAAGTCGATATATAGGGTTCCTCTAATTGGCGTAATTAGCACTCGGAGCGATAGTCACACCACACAGGACGCGGGTTGGGGCTACCCATCGAACCCGTAGCTCCCACGAGTTGCTTCCCCTAGGACACTGACGCTTGCCGATATATCGTGTTCCTCTAATTGGCGTAATTAGCACTCGGGGCGATAGTCACACCAAACAGGGTGCGGGTTGGGGCTACCCATCGAACCCATTAGTCACAGTTGGTGCGCTCCCTGGACTATCGAACGGGACGTCAATCTGCTTCCTCGGGTCGACCGTTGGCGATTGGCGTGCCCAGGACGGCTGTGATTCAGCTCTACTAACACTCGACACACGCCGTCCATCGCTACAAGTTGTCATCTCGGGGTCAGCGCGGCTGAGGGTTACACCCTGACCATGCTCTCCGGTGCCTTATGATAACAGTGTGTGGGAATTTGGGCTAAAATTACTAGTAGAATGGCCATTTTACTTTGTCTCAATTCAAATTAGGAGACATTTTCTCTAAAAAATTATTACGTTTACGCTATTATTTGGCACCTAAAAGTTTATCCTCCATGCCTTCTGCCCCAGCTGGGCTTGGAATGGGATCACAGTTCACAGGCTTGTTTCCTCCTTATTATAAGCCACCACTTCCGGGGGCTTGGCAGACAGGTTACTGGCCACATTCTGGCCAACAGCTGCCAGTAACTTCGGGTTTGATTTTAAATGAAAACAAAAGATCTTATTCCCTGACGCCATTATAGCAGGAAGCTTGCTTGGGAACTGGTACCTACTAACCCCCCATCGCCAGTTCGGTCGGTTGGATATCTGGATCGGTCGAGCTGCTGCTCCATCCCCGAGATGTACAGGCTCTGGACATTCCTCTGTTCTCTGATGCAGCCAAGTGCAGGAAGAAAATTAATGTCGAATTTTGATTAGCAAATAACCTCAGATTGACATGATTTGATAGCATTGTTCTACAATCAGTTACAATTTAACAGAACATCAGAGTGCTTTCCCTTGTTTTGAGGGTTCCAAGGAAGAGATAGAAACCTTTACGACCAGGACACTGTCACTTGTCGATGTATAGTGTTCCCTTCATTGGCGTAATTAGCGCTCAGGACGATAGTCCCACCAAACAGGTCGCGGGTTGGGGCTACCCATCGAACCCATTGGCCGCATTTGGTGGGCTTTCTGGACTATCAACAGCCATTTTTAGAGCGGGTCTTCCCCTAGTTTGCTGCATGCTTCACACTAACCGACCTATCACACATCTAGGTCGTTCTGCTGCATGTTTTGGGGGGCAGAGGCTCAGACCTGAATATTCCGTATGGTGACCGTGAAAATTTACCTGTGTTTATCATCTGACTACATTGTACATCATTTGAACTGATTTCGGTTGTAGAAGGCGCACCTTCATTTCTTAGAATCGGATCGCGGTGGGTATTCCGCTGGGAACGTGGACTGCTCTCAGGTGCCTTGTGGTCGTGATGGCCTAATAATAGTAAATGTGTGGATTTAGGCTGAACATAATACTTGTGATTGCACATTTTGCTGTCTATCTCCATTCCAAAGGATGGTGATCGTTGGAAAATTTCTCCAAAATTAATAATCGTACCGACATTATTATTTGGCACCTGAGAGTAGCGGTTTGCTTTCTCATTGGATGCTCTGGTCACCTGCGGTGTTCGGCCATGCGCTCCCGATGCTCATGGCTGTTAGTCATGTTCTCTGAGGGGCTATATATATATCTTTAATGATACATTGGATTGTGCCAGCGATCTCTGCTCTGGCTCCGACCATTGGATTGTTGGGCGCAGCTTTTGTAGGGTCTTATGACATGATCTCATGATGACTTATATATCACCATGATATATCTATTATATCATTTTATATATCTATATATGCGAAAGATTTGTATCACCGGGTTTCTGCAATGATATCTTGTGATACATAGGTACCTCAGAGACATGCGACATGTTCTCTGTGGAGTTATATATCTATATTTAGTGATACGTTGGATCATGACAGGGAGCTGTGATCTGGCTCCGACCATTGGATTGATGGATGGGCGCAGCTTTGGTAGGGCCTTCTGACATGGTCTCATGAGGAAAACTTAATATATATATCCCCCGGATATATATATTATATCATTTTATATATATATACGCAATGTGTATATTGTGATACATAGGTACCTCAGAGACATGTGAACGTGTGATAACTGTTCTAAGGGCAGGACCAGTTGACGCTCCTCCGATTACGCCTCGGCGGTACAATCGTTCTGTGGGGAAATGTCTGTTGGAGAAGACGGGGTACTTGGGACCTCCAGGACATTTGTCCCCCACCAAACGCCAGCGGTTCTGGGCGCTAAAGCTGCCAAATCGCGTGCCTACAATCGACACCGGCAGATGGGCCTCCGGCAGCTTAAGCGTAGCGCAGGGGCCGTACCCATGAGGTAAAGAGCCGCGTCCCCCTGGCCATGCTCGTCTTAACGACAAAAAGCGGCCTTGCCTGCCACTCCTCCGTGAAGGGATCGGAGAAAAATAACCTCTCCCCACCCTCCAGCTTGGCCAGGATATTAGCTTGGGCATGACCACCTGCAGCATGCGATGGTGGGGGCTCCCTCTGATCCGATGGCTTGACTCGCTTATAGTTGTCTAACCCATTTGGGCTAATGGGCTCTCCATTAGATCCCTGTGCCACAGATTGGGCATCAGGTTATCTGCCATTTGCATTGGCGAACAGCAGTTAGTTAACTCTTAATGTTGGTTGTCTTGCCATCTTCGGAGTGGGCCTCCTCCAGTGCAGGTCGTTATGTCGCTAAGGCGGAGAGGGAGTTAGTCTCCTCGCATCTCAAATCGGCTGGATTCTTAGAACTGACGGATGAAGAAAAGAGAATTGCTCGGTTCGCTCGCAATTCTGAATTGAATGGCACCACCTGGGATGTTGCTTCCAAAAACAAGGGGGGAGAGGTACATGTTTGAGCAATATAGCACTCTAATTATATGAGTTATTTCACGTAACTAATCATAACAGATTCATTAAAGAGTTCATATTTAGGTACAATCTGTTTTAGAAGAGTGCATTCCCTCAAAAAAAATTTTTGCTATTAACTTTATTGCTCATGCCTCCTCCTGGGCTTGCATTCTAATCCATATAGTTCAGTGTGAAAGGCTTCCTTTAGCGGAAATATGATATTTAAAAAAAATATAATATATATTTCCTTAAAGAAAGCCTGAACACTGAACTATCATAGCTAGGCCCTCCCATGGCGGTGCCATTCCCAACCCCGCAACTCACCAATCTTCTGATTGAGTTGAAAATAAAGTGACGAATTCAATCTATAAAGTGAGTTATATTGGGACTGCGCATGCGTGACTGATTCCGAGCAAGCCAATGGTAGGCGACCAAAAAGTTAACCCCTTTCTACTATGGTTTACAAACGCAGGACATATATCCATATAGTTCAGTGTTCAGGCTTTCTTTAAGGAAATATATATTATATTTTTTTGAATATCATTTTGAGCCAAAGTGACAATTTTGATACCATTGAGTCGGAATATCCTTAAGAAATAGAATGCACCACTTGCATAGCACATTTGTTCCAATTTCTTGATGAAATATGACTATAATCCCAATGGTGATTCAGGCCATGCAATATGGCGCGAGCGATTTTATCGCTCGCGCGTCACCCGCGCAATTTCAATTTGGCATGGGCGATATATCGCTTGCGCAACATTCACTACCCAACATACTTTTGCAGTCGTAATTTTGATGAGTTATCCGTTTGAAAACATATAAGGCAACGCGACATCGCATCTTTGAAGCAGGAGGCTGCCACCGGTATATCTAATTAGGTCAAACCATGCTACACACCCGTCACCAGTGACAGACTGACGATTACATGACCTAACTGTGAACGTGCAGTGCTACCCACAAATCATACCTTACCTACAAGGTACCGGTAGTTTGATGAGCACTGTTGACAGCGATGGGTCGGGAAGGAATCCGCCAATCGCGCAACAGTGCTCGCTGACATGTAAACAAATGAGGTGAATGAAGTGACGAAAACAAAGAATAAATATCGCGATATCGTGCTATTAATTACATGAAATGAGTGATTTATACATAGCACGGATGGGTTATGAGATGATACAAACATAGAAGTGATTTAATTTATGATATGTACGGAATAATGTATGTTTTGACGTGATAGAAGTGGACGAAATTTCACAAATGTACGGAAGCCGCGAATGTACCGATGGATTATATAGATAAAAGTATGGAACAAATAAATGCATGATATAATGATTGATTCTGGTTAGGTAACTTGGTCACTCAGGTATAAAGGAACAAACACAAACATATCATGTACATGTATGTACAATATATGCATGGCATAATGATTGATTCTGGTTAACTTACAATAATATCTTACCATGATGTCACCTCATACATGTATTATACAGTATAACAGCATGTAATATATGATATAAATATATTATAATGATTGATTGTTTCTGGTTAACCATTAGGTCACTTGGATCAGGCATAAAGGAACAAACACAACAATACCATATATGCAAGACATGGTATAATATTTATAAAAGTACTTTATTAAACATTAATAAGTTATACAACATTCATTGATAATTTCACAATTTAATATATGATTATAAATTAATTAAATTTAAATATTATCACTTACCACATAATAAGTTATATGCAATATGACATATGTCAGTTTACTTGTATTTCATATGTTACAACATAAATACCCCATAAAACAGAAATTGCCCCTGCAAAATATTTTAGCCCCTGCATTTTGGCGTAGGGCGAATTTTAGCCCCTGCAGATATTTCATAAGGCCAGCACTGGTGATTTTTTTGTGAAATGTTATACCGCGTTCTGTAAAATTAAATTTTTGAATGATCGTAAGGGGTTGGGACCCCACTAATGGCATATTTTATTTCCCCGATGGTCAGTTAACAAGCTAAATACAAAATAAAGTCACAATTCTCAACCAGTTCCAAACAGCAGAAACTTATCTTAAAGATATCAGTTAAAAACGTAACATTTTCCATTTCCGGTCGCCATTTTGGCTGCCATCTTGGGCGGGGAGTTCAAATGTTGGCATAAAAAGGTGGCGTTATGTGTTAGCTTCACATAAATGTATACATATTTATACATATGACAAGGTATTCTCACTATAATTACATCAAATTGCAACAGCTGACTTAACGGAAAATAGCAGACATATTGGACGCCATCTTGAATTACAAAAAATGCTCAAAGCGGATTTTAGATATGTTATAGAGGATATCTTCCTCTTAAAAATGATATATAAACCAACTTAGTCCAAATTTATTCTAGGTTGACCCTAAATTTTAGTTTATCGACCAGACTAATAGGCATCTGGGCATGTCCTTGCAAAGTGAAATATTGACTGACAAATTTTACAGTTCATTGGTTTGCCATCAATACCAATCGGATTAGTCCTTCTCGGTCTTGCTGGATTATCTCGCAACAAAGTTACCTCTACCCTGATTAAACTGCTGTCTCCCGCCTCTTCCACGAAACTGACCTCTACTTCTCATTGAAGTGTAATAAGTCTCTCTTTCTGCATGCTCCAATTTAATATTAGGATGTTGATCTATCTCTCTATATTTGTACTCACATGATGTCATTGATTGTTTACCAAAGAATTTCCTCAAGGCAATACACATTTATACTCTAGACAAGATCCTTCAAGCAACTTGAATGCAAGAACTGATTGTGGTAAAATCATTTCATGCTTTGTAGTCTTTTTGTATCTCTTGTCATACTCACTAATGTAATGTTCCATGTCCATTTCTGACTGTTTACTATAAAACCTGTCAAAATCTGTGTACACTTCATATGCTGCTGATAACTCATCTTTCTTGTAGATTCCGTCCATAAACGCAATTTACCTTTTGAATCCATCTCCTGATTTTAGCACTTCCACAGAAAGTTCACTGAAAACTTTATCACGAATTCCTCCTTCCGATTCTGGGAGAGATAACGCGATCGCTGAGGCCTGCTTCTTTTCGTCCAAATCAGTAACCGTCTGCCATACCTTCACCTCTTCAAGCCATCTACTATACGGATTTGATTCCGTAAACATCGGAATTTTGAACCCGGAAGCCATTTTTGTTTTGTTTTTCAAACAAAGACAAAGTCCAAGTAATTCAACAAATCAACCTCGCGCGGCTACCATGTAAAGTCTGGTAACATAGCTCACCTATTCCAATTCCAGGATCACAGATTTCGCTCTTTGATCTTCGCTCTTTGATATTGATATATTAGTTCATTTTAATCTTTCATTCTCACTCCATAAAATCCATCTTTCGAAACAACCGCTCTCCTCTTTCACTTCCTGTCTCTCATTCTCTCACCGGAAGTGTCAAACACACTGTAGCTATTAACACACCTAACCCTGGACGTGATTTAGCACTTGATAGCTATATTCTTCAAGTTAAAAAATGAGATTATGACGGGGTGAATAAAGTGAATAAGAGGAATATCAGCGATGTTGAAAGGAAAGATGTATGACATCTCTTCTTAACAATGAGTCAATAATAATTAGACCAGCCAACAAAGGATCGGGGATAGGTGTGGTAGACAAAGCAGATTACATCCAAAAACTTAATTGTGAAGTACGAGGAAATGATTTATATATACTGAAACAGATGGTGACCGGACAGACGAATCGACAAAGAATTTGCAATGGTTACTTAATAACAGGATGTCGCGGGAAGGAAAGATTTCTAGTGAATTGAAAGCATATATGAATCCAAGATACATGTATCTGGTGGCTGGTAAACTTAAAGCAAACCCGAAATTACACAAGGAGAACATACCGTATAGGACAATAGTTAGTGGTATCGGTACTCCAATGGAGCGGATTGAGGAGGTAATGGAGTACGAACTGGAGCAATTTGTAGTAGAGTCACCCACCTACATAAAGGACACTACTGACTTCCTAAATAAAATTAAAGATGCCGTGAACATATACCAGAAAATGCTGTGCTGTTTTGTTTTGATATAGTAAAATTATATCCGTCGGTTCCCCGCAAGGAGGGTATGGAGGCGTGCAAGGAAGCACTGGAGTCAAGAAATAATCCACTAATCGGAACAAAGTATGCAATGGAAATAATAGACCTACTGTTGGAAATCAATAACTTCAATCTTGGTGAGAAATCATTTCTGCAAAAGGATGGAGTTGCCATAGGATCGCGATGAGGAAATGGGACGAATCACTCTTATAAAAGTATAATCAGGCGCCGACTGGAAAATTTAATTGACCACGCTCATTCAATACATCCCAAGATCAAGGTTGAGCTTCGATATGCAGAAGATAAAATTGATACAGTGATACAGTGGTGCATTTGTCAGATGATGGGAAATTGTATACGGATTTGTATAGAAAACCGACAGATAAGATGCTGTATCTGGACAGGGCTTCTAGTCACCCCGCTCATATAAAGAGGTCGGTGGTGTATGGTCTAGGTATCTACGTAAGGAGGATTTGTGAAAAACAGGCATGTTATTTGCGACATCGCCGCGAATTAAAAAAGCAACTAAGGCGGAGGGGATACAGTTGCACGATTCATCGAGAAACAGCTCAGAAAGGTCGATAGATTAGACAGGAGGCAATTGTTAAAATGCTGGAAAACAGCCAATGTGTCCAAAAATGAAAGGGTGCCTCTTGTGGTGACATATAACAGCACTATCCCGGGTTTAGGAGAGATAACCAGGAAGCATATGGATATTCTATATGAATCAGACCGGATGCGGACGGTTTTTGCTGAGCCGCCTTTAATCTCATACAGAAGAGACAGTAATTTGGGAGATATTCTGGTTCATCGTAAAACAAGTACATCTGTGTCGATGGCTTCACAGTTATGTATGGATTCGTGTGCCACTTGCACAATTATGAGTTTGGATGAAGTTAAAAATACGACACGGAATGCGAATTATAAAGTATGTAGAAATAGTAATTGTAAAACCAGAAATGTGATATATTGTTTAAGTTGTTTGATATGTGGATCTGCTGTGTACGTTGGCGAGACAGAGAGACAATTGTCGGAAAGAATTGTGGAACATCTGAGGGACATTCGACTTCATGATGGTAAGCCGGCCTATGGACATTTTAATTAACCGGGACATTCCATTGACAACATAAGGGTATCAGTTTTAGAAAAGGTTATTGGGAACAAACAGCTGAGACTGATACATGAAGACCATTGGATAGCTAAGTTGAAAACCCGGACTGGCCACAGTTTCAACGCTAGAGGAAATGGCGTCAACTGTTGGATGTCAATGCTGCGATAGCGTTGCTTGACGTTCTCTGACGAAAGACATTTTAACATTGTTGTAAAATATCCGCCATTGTTATTTGTTGTTGAACTGAATGCCATCATGTGATTTTGTCTGAATAATATCAACTGAAGAAGGCCTAAGGCCGAAAGCTTTTGAAGAGCGACTTATTTAATTTGTCAGCCTACAGGGTCCCTCATTTCCTGGACCATTTTTACACTACTGGGTTGCTTCGGTGGCCGTATGGTATTGACGTCGGACTTTGAGTCGCAAGGCGCGCTCGCCGTCGGGCCGGGGTTCGTATCCCACCCAATCTCAAAAAATTTGCATTGTCTCAAAAATCAAATTTGCTTCTAAAAATAGGCGCCTGGTGTGTTGTATAGTCCCAAGCATGTTCTAAGAGCAATGCTCGCCATGTTTCGGAGGCATAAAATATATAACATTGCTGCTGTGCCCTACCTCCTATATAGATATATATTATGTTTGCTAATATATCATACTTCCGAAGTTTGTAAATGTTTTTCAATTCATGCACATCTGCAATACAATATTCTTGTAAAATTCTATTCTTTGTACCTCGATCAGACTTGGCTAGAAGAAATGTATTGCAATATTATTATTTAAGAAATGATTGTAATATGATATTATTTAAGAAATGATTGTAGTTTGAGTGTGTTTTATTGAAAGATGTGGATGTTGGGCACACTAAATGTGCTCCAATGCCAAAATGCTATACCTCTCAATAAAACACGTTCAAACTACATTCATTTCTTACATTTCTATAATTTTTTCCTTATTAATAATTACCATAAACTCTGCTGATTTTTATGAATACCCATACCATATAGTATGGTGCACATAGTGTCGATTGAACACTCTTCATTCGTCCGTCTGTATACACTTTATGCATGGTGCGATAACTCAGACATTTTCTATCCGATCGGAACCAAATTTTGTATGAGTTTCTCAGCCCAAAATACAGATCGAGTTCAAATATGGATTTGATCCAATTTTATTTTACGGAGTTATGGCCCTTTTTCCAAAAAAGTCTTTTTTTGGATGAATTCCTTGCTCATTTAAAAAATAATAATAATTAAAAAAAAAAAATTTGTTTAACTTAATAAAATAAATCCACCATGCTGATTAATCTGAATTGTTGTGAAGGGGTCTTGGATGGTAGGTACTTTCCAAGTGACCCCCTCCCCCTCGATTTACCCATTCCATGTCTTTGAACCTTTTTATGTGTACCCATACCATGTATGGTACACATAATGCCGACGTCCGGATCAACCATCCGTCGTTCATCCGTCCGTCCGTCTGTCTGTCTGTCCGTAGACACTTGCTATCCGATTCGATTACTCTAGTATTTTTTATCGGATCCTGTTCAAATGTTATGTGCATGTTTATGATGACACACCCCTCACCTGTATTAGTCGGTCTCACAACTGGGCTCTTTAGGGAATGTCCAACCACTTTCTGTTTGATACTGATTCTAGAGTACTTTTCGATGAGGAATTCAGTGGTGCCGACCGATTTTTGATAAAAGGGGCCCAAATTCCATTTTTAAGGGCCTGAACCCCAATTTTGGGGTTCAGCACTTTAATCTCAAAGTTGAGCCCCCAATTAGAATTTTATTGACCTATATGGATCAGTGCCACATACAGGTATCATTTCTGATATTTTCTGTACCATTATCAGACGGGATTGACCTTCAAGGAGCTCTTGACCCTGAAAATACAAAATCGCCGACTTCAAATTTGCAAAAATTTAGCAAAGTCAACAATAATTAAAAATTGTGCTACCTATAGAATTATTTTCATCTTTAAAGGATTAGCACCTTTGTGCTTCCTCTCATGAGTGCTTAGCAAGGTTTTTTGGATGGAATATATTGGTCATAGAATGAAAAATAGACATTTTCCGAATAACAAAGATGTTGAGGTAAATCATCAATTATAGGGCATTTGATCAGTAACCTAAAACTCCTGCAATAAGGTTACTTAGTGATATAGTTTGAATGAATACATGTAGTTGTGAGTAGTTCATCCTTTGCTATCTAGATTTCATGGCCTTTGATGCGAGATGGCTGCCAAAATGGTTATAAATGGGATGACATAATCACATTATCATTATAAATGAGTTCAATATGTTTTTTTCTTTAAATTTAAGGGAGAATAGAATGTATTTATGGTATTCTAATGTTGAATTGAATTATACTCAGCCCACAAGTAGGCTTAGTAAATGTTGAGTTACTACAATTCGATAAATCGGTGTGATTTGGTAGTCGAGCAGATTGTGTATTGAACAGTCCCACATCAATTTTTATTGGCCACATGTCATCACCGCCAATTTGAATAAAGGTTCTACTATTTCCTTAACATGTACATTATTTTAGGACAAATATAATGGCTAGCCCGGCATGATCACTTATACTTATATTCTGATTGAGTGTTTTTTTATGAATCTGAACATGTATGTACATTGTATATGTACACGTAGATGTATATTTGCCCAAAATTGTTTCTGGTTCAGTTTTGAGAGTTTGTAAGAAAACAAGTCATAAGAAAGAATGCAATTGCAGTAATATTAAAAGATATTGTCCTGTTTAAAACTAATAAATGTATGTCTATTGGTTATTGGTGTGATTTCCAGTAATAAAGATTAAAAATAATCCTTCACATTTAGTCTAGTCAAATCTACACATTAAAAATATAGGGCTTCCATACATACAGAATATTTTCCAACTTGACAATCGTTCCTTGTGTTCAACTGAGTGAGTTCATGTGAGGTTATTTGGCAAGCTTGATTCTCAAGTGTCGGTTTTATGGGCTTGAAATTCAGAACTCAATCCTGTTGTATTGTGAGTTCAAAGTGAGTTAGAAGAAAAATACAAGCATCAGTTGATATTAATACATACCAGACAAATCTACATTCTGCAGGTAGCCATGCTATGCAATACTGTCTCATATTTTAACTTATCAAGTGAAAATGATCACATTACCATTAACTATTTAATGTTGTTAAATTTTATAAAGTAGAGCCCATTTGAAACTGGTTTGCTGACCCAGAAAAACTTCATTTTATGATACCAGACTGTCCATGAGAAAAACACATACAAGACATGGAAGTCAGTGAATAATCACAAATAGTCATACACCATATCTTGTCAGATGTTTTTGTAGATCTGTGGATGTTGTAATGAAATATAGATCTCCATTATATTTGCACCATTTTATTTTTCATATCGTCCCTTTAAATTTACTTTTATTTTTTGAAGTACTGTAAATGGTTTGGTTTGATGTTACAGGCACAGGATATATATATATATACTTTACATATCAAATATTGTGTACCATGCGAGTACATGTGTCAGTTGCTTTAGTTGTGTGATGTACATGCAGTAACTATATTCTAGTGAAATTTATGGTCTGCACTCTGTAGTTTTTCAAAAAACATGCTATGGCCATGCCTATATATACATGTAGACTGATTCTAACACTATCATTGTCAGGTTATAATCAATGTTTGAGGATAGTTACTATGTATTTTTCATTTGTGTTGCATTTGTCAATATTAATGGGTCCCAGGAGCCCAGATGGTACTAGTGCAGAGCCCATTTAATTTTCATGAGATGGTGGACTGCATGTCCATAATCCTAAATAAACATGACTCTTATCAGACCGAGATGGTATAGTGTTGGTTTTCAACAACCGTACTAGAATTATAGTTAAAAAAGACTCAACCATTATTTTCCACTGCCCTATATGTCACAATATATTCACAATATATTCATATGGCAGTATTCATCCGAAGTTGAGTGATGAAGCTAATAAATTTGCTATGATACTGCGGTAGAGCAAAGTGATCTGAACAAATCAAGGATAAGCCACTACATGTAGAAAACATTAAAAAACATGTATATTGTGAAATATTTTAATAATGGCCGCTGGTTGTTACAAACAGGCCATAATTGAGCTGACTATTCATGTTGTTTACCAAACATCAACGTACACATTACTAAATATTTTGAAATATATATGTTCTTGAATGTTTCAAACAGACTCTGGCTTTTGCACAAAACGCTCGGATTAGCCAAACAATGAAAAAATTACCAACTTTAGGTAAAATAATGGTACTCTTTCTTGACACAATCACTTTGACCTACACACATCATAGCAATCCAGCAGTACACATCAGCATGATATTAAATTAGCAGGAGCACTTAACCTGGGGTGGTATTAAAGATGAAAATATCTTTAAAATGGTAAGTTATGAGGGCTCTTAGCTATTATGAAGAATTATGTTAGTGAAATTATAGACCCTCATCTTCTTCAACCTGCAAGTGCTGCAAGTATCATGGCGTACCAAAATTAATCTGGGACTGACAAAGGCTCATTCTACTATTGATTGAATAGTGATGATTCCATCATTTCCTAAATCTTTTTGTGAGATGAGTTGTCATAGTCATTTTGGAAGAATTGATTACTTCTGAAATTTATACTGGGATATATGGCCATCTCTCGTCTGATTACAACATGTTTTTACTATGTACAGATAAAATACCAATTTTAAGATCGCAACTTGTGGTTGCTGCATGAAGCAAACAGCTGGTCATTCCATTTAGCAAAAGTGTTTAGCATGTTCCATAGCTTGGTCACTTAAATCAGCTGCTAAATGTTGTTAACAAATTTTGAAAACCATGTTCAATCTGTACATTTCAGTTGATTAGAGCACAATCATTACCTGATTTTTGATAAAGCACACCAATTTCCAAGGCATGTCCAAAGTCTGGAAGGGCATTTGTTGTGTGTTGAGGTCAACACATGCTCAGCAGCGATTTCCAGCTAATCCCATTTTGTGTGGTCAATTGTGCCCAAATTGGTCAGAGCATGCGGATAGTTCTTTTCTAGAATAGATCTCGTCCTCGACTCAATTGATTCTGGTAAAGAACTATGTTCTATAACCCTCACTTATTAAAATAAATTTCAAACTAAAATGCAATTCAACATTAGAACCATAAAAGACATACTGTTCTCCTTTAGCTATAGTTTAAATGAAATGCCACATTGCACTCATTTACAACGATAAAAATGTGATATGTCATCCCATCTATAGCCATTTTGGCAGCCATCTCATATCAAAGGGAGTGAAATCAATATAAAAAGGATGAACTACTCATAAATACAAGTATTTATTCATATCATATCATTAGCTACCCTCGTTTGCACTACTAATCAATTACCATAAAATTTATGATTTCGTCAAAATCTTGGTTATTGAGAAAATGCCAGTTTTTCATTCTACGGCTAATACATTCCATCCAAAACCTTGTTGAGCACTCATGAGTGGAAGCACAATGTACTGATACTTTAAAGATGAACAAAAATTCTATATGTTGCACTATTTTAATTATTGTTGACTTTGCTAAATTTTGGCTAATTTTGAAGTAGGCCATTTTGGATTTTCAGGGTCAAGAGCTCCTTGAAGGTCAATCCCGTCTTATAATGCTATAGAAAATATCAGAAATGATACCTCTATGTGGCATTAATGCATATAGGTCATTAAAATTCTAATTGGGGGCTCAACTTTGAGAAAAAAGGGCTGAACCCCAAAATTGGGGTTCAGGCCCTTAAAAATGGAATTTGGGCCCCTTTTATCAAAAATCGGTCGGCACCACTGAATTCCTCATCGAAAAGTACTCTAGAATCAGTATCAAACAGAAAGTGGTTGGACATTCCCTAAAGAGCCCAGTTGTGAGACAGACTATATAGTTTTTGGTATCGATCGGTTGATCGGTTTAGAAATGATCAACACTTTCCATACATACCTTTGTCCGATTGTGTTCATATTTTGTATGCAGGTTTATGATGACACATGGCTCACCTGTATATTTTTTGGTATCGATTGGTTGATCGGTTTAGAAAATAATTAACTCTGCACACAAATGCTATCTGATGCATCTATTTTTTTAAAGTCAAACAATTTTCTTATGATCTACCTCATATTTCTTATCTAGGTCTTTCTTAGCACGTTCTTTATCTTAATGTATTTTGGTATTGTTTTGTTAACCCTTTCCACTCTTGTTTTTAAATAGAATTCATCCAAGCTGTGATGACTTGAAAATTTTCATCTGATCAGCACCAAATTTGGTACAAATGGTCCTCACCTCAAAATACAGATCAAGTTCAAATTTGGGTTTTATCTGATATATTTTAACAGAGTTATGGCCATTTATAATTCAAGTAACTGATAATGTAATTAATAGCTGTTGTTTGCCACTGTGTTATTTGGAGAGAAGTTCTCATGACACAGAGCCTGTCTTATTGGTTTTTATTTATTTTTAGCTGTACACTAGATTGAGTTAGATAGATTGTACATGGTCAGCCTTGGTGGCTAGCAGACTTTGTTTATCAAATCTGTCAAAAATATAATTTATGGATGGCTCTCTATTCTGTTCTGTGCAATATTAAGTTAACCCCTTTGTTGAAACTGGTTCATAGTACAAAAGTACAAATTGGAATAGTCCATTGTTTATTTGTAGGGATGTTTTACAGACATTGTTGTTTGTAGACATTGTTGACACTGTAACTTAGAAATAAATTAACCCACCCATTCCATAGTTCCATCATATGATGTCATTGAACATTATTAACCCTCTCCGCACATCATATGGTCTTCTGATGTTTTTCATCTGATCATTCTCCTATTCTATGTCCAGGTTGATGGTGATCCACTTTTCCCTTGCGCATGGATTTTGGGATTAAAAATAACCCATTCCATAGACACACGATATCCGATATCAGATATTAAATTATCTCTTTCACCTTGAACCAGGTTCAGTAAGGATTTCTATAAGCCACCAATTGAATATTCATCATCAGATGAAATATCTTATTTTGAAATTCACTCAATTGCATTTGGGCTGCAGAATAATAATAATGGTGCTGGTATTCTTGAGACTTCTTATTGGTCAAATATTTCTCACCCGATAACTTTTATAATCTCATCCAGGTTAATCATGACACATTCTTCACCTGTATAGATTTTGGTATTGATTGAATGGTTTTGAAAATATTTACCCCACATTTAATAATATTCTGCTGTTTACAGACATTGTATCTTTCCAATGATCAGCTTAGAATAAAATTAACCATAGATGTACTGTATGCAATGTTATGACTCTAATATTTTCAATCTGACCATTCTCATATCTCACCTTCAGTTATCTGATAATTCTGCATTAAAATATTTTATATCCAACCATTATCAATCATATTTAATATCCAGGTCTATACACCCCTCACTTGTATAGATGTTCAAGTATTGATTGGTCTCTAATTTCAATGATCCCATAACTTTTTAGTATGTAGCTAACCAAGCCTGTAGCCAGCTTTTAAAAAGGCAGTTCATAATTTATGGGCATATCATGATATGCCAAAGGCATATCCCGAATGCCGCAGGCCTGAGGTGGGGACAGGCAGGGGAGTGGGTCGCCCCCTCCCGGTAGGTGGGGGGTCCGGGGGAAAATTTTGAAATTGAAAGGCCTGAGCGTGATTTTATGGCCTTTTGGTAGTCTTTTCCTCACTTGTCCATGAGCTATAAAATGTGCTATTTTTAATTTAAAATATATGGAATTCAGTATACAATCACTTGCTAAGTTTACACAAATACTATAGTCAGCTCACGATTCATTCTCACGTCTTACATATCTGGACATCATTTAATATGACGAACCTTGAGAACCGAGCGATATGTGTCCACCCCACGAAGGCATGGCGAGCCCTTACAAACGGTGTGTGCCCTCCCCGTCATTGGACTGTGTAGGCATGGTGAATTAACCCTTATAACCGGGTGATATATGCTATATCTCGTGAGGTAATAACAAACCCCGATAACAGGGTTATATACATACATGTTGCATGACTGTGTCCTCCGAACCTGCTTACAACGATCCCCGATTATCGGCAGATGTGTGCCCTCCCAGGAGGACATGGTATATATATACATGTATAGAACCAGGCGATATAGGACGTGCCCCTATAGAGCCTAACGAGGACATGGCGAACCCTAAATACCGGGCCATGGGACTGTGTCCTCCTCACGAGGACATTGCGAACCATGAAAACCGGATCATATACACCAGGAAGACTGGTCATGACAGACCTTGATATAACCCAGCCATAGGACAGCATGACATTGTGCCCTCCCACGAGGATATATATGCCGAGCCTTGATATAACCGGACTAGGGAATGCATGTGGTTCTACGTGCCCTCCCCACGAGGGCATGCATAATAACCCCTAATAGCTGGATATGTGCCCTCCCCAATAGGCATGACGAACCCTGATACCTGGTGATATGTGCCCTCCCCACGAGGCATGACGAACCCTGATAGTTGGGGATATGTGCCTTCCTCACGAGGCATACACGGCGAACCCTGATAACTGGTTAATATGTGCCTCCCATGAGGCATGACGAACCCTGTCTAGTTGGGGGATATGTGCCCTCCCCAAGAGGCATGACTAACCCTGGTAGTTTGGGATATGTGCCCTCACCACGAGGCATGACGAAACCTGGTATCTTGGACATATTTTCATTCCCAACGAGGCATGATGAACCCTGGTAGTTGTTAGTCATGTTCCCTCCCCATGAGGCATGACGAACCATGATAGTTGGGGATATGTGCCCTCCCCACGTCGCATGATAGTTGGGATATGTGCCCTCCCCACGTGACATGACTAACCCTGATAGCTGGGGAATATGCGCCCTCCCTATGAGGAATGACGAACCATGATAGCTGGAAGATATGTGCCCTACCCACGAGGCATGGCGAACCCTGATAGCTGTGGATGTGTGCCCTCCCACGAGTCATGTAGATGGGCATATGTGCCCTCCCCCCGAGGCATGACGAACCCTGAATGCTGGGAGATATGTACCCTCCCTACGGAGAATGACGAACCCTGATAGCTGGGGAATATGTGCCATCCCTATACGAGGAATGACGAACCCTGATAGCTGGGAGATATGTGCCCTCCCACGGGGCATGACGAACCCTGATAGTTGAGAGATATGTGCCCTCCCCCACCGTCGAGGCATGGCGAACACTGATAAGGCCTAACATACCGGCACACATAAGGATGCCCTGCTTACAAAGGACTGTGAACCATGATAACCGGTCGTCATGTGCCCTGTCCTTGTGGGGCCCGAATATTCATTTGACGGATATATCCCAGTTGTCTCCCTTTTTTGAATTTGAATTTTTCTGTTCGCAAGATATTTCGCGATAAAGCGAACAACCGGCTGCTGATTAGTCCGTCCAGAACGAGGCAACAGTTCTTTCATAAACGGAATGAGACATCCGAAAATTTCCGCCGGCATATGATAATATAAACAGAACTTTTCGTGACTTCTCCAAGCGGTGATCAGAATAAATCCTTAGTTAAATCAGAATAATTCATTTCTGCTTTGATTGAAACGCTAAATGTAGTCAATGATGACCTAAATGCTTCCTTTTTAACCCTTTACCCAACAAACCGGCCAAAAACGGCCAAATAAAGATGCAACAGCCTAAATTATCTTGGGTCTGTCTCAATAAAACCATACAAATATGGATATCATTGGAACCGGCTCCTTGACCACATTGTGATAGTTACAGTTATGCCCTGTGCCAATGCATTCTCTTATATATGCGAGTCGACCATAGGTCGCCTCGCATATATAAGAGAATGCATTGGCCTAAAAAAAAACTTTTTTTTAACACTTTTTACCATTTTTTCTTACATTCTTTAACAATTTTATAATTTGTAATGTGTTAAGCCAATGCATTCTCTTATATATGCGAGGTGACCTATGGTCGACTCGCATATATAAGAGAATGCATTGGCACAGGGTAAAAAAAACGTTCTGTTGGGTAAAGGGTTAATGCAAGTCATTATATCTACAAGTTAGTGGACCTCCCGGACCGGTCTAAATCCAGTTTGCGAACAGAAAAATTCAAATTCAAAAAACATTAAAAAGGGAGACGACTGGGATATTTCGGGCAAAACGATAATATAACTAGTATGTCGGCGATCAATATACGAACGGCACGCCGTTCGTTTCGAGGACACTTTTAAGGATTGGGGAAAAAAAGGCCGTTCGTTCGAACGGTACGAACCCCCCTGGCTACGGGCTTGCTAACACAACAATATAATGTTATGACTCAGGTTCCAATGTAAGAAGTAGATATAAAATAGAGTTATTATGATGTTATGTACTTAATTTCGTAACTATTATATCTTTTAACAGCTATGGTGCATCTGTCTGACTATGGTTGGGTTTATTTAGCTTTATAACTCTATAACACATAACATGTATCTGTGTTGGAGTGACCTAATAGGTTGAAATTGAATGCCATATCTATGGTCATATTGTGTTTATGTGAGCAAGTTGCCCAATAAGTCTTGATTCCACTTGGGAAATATTAATTAATAGTAAGCTGTGAATTGTTGAAAGTCTTATACTCATGAAAAGATTGGTGTACAGATTTATGAAAATAGCTAATCACTATCGCCAAGGTATGGGTTAAACATCTGCAGATCGTGATTGGCCTCTCGTTTATTATTAAATAATTATATTATTTTGATTTATCACATAATTAACCCAAAACCCGGCCTCATATTTTTTAGTAAGACACACGCATATCATTGGCACGTGCAGTGACATTAGAGCTTTAACACCGCGATGATATCGATCAATGTTATTATTAGGTTAATTAGAATATAATTATGATATTCAATTTGTGTTGGGTTATTTAGTTTTTGACTGCAAGATAAACTTGGGTGATAAGGCCAAACTTTTTTATTTTCCTGCTTTACGGATCCGCCGACCCTGTTTTATATGGCCCAACAAGGAAATAAAAATCAAATATAATTTTTATTTTTATTTTCACAGCCGACAGCTGTTTCTGCTTATCAGTAACAAATTATCTAACCACATTTCACTGATTAAAGATGCATAGGACACACCAACTATAGATATCTCTGGCTTTAATTACTTTTAACTACATCCATGAAAACTGAGAAGTCAGATTGAGTTTATATGTGTTGGCCACCAAGATACCTGTTTGCTTTCTATAAATCTTGACATCTCTTTAAAACTTTAAATGGCCTTTAGAATACATTTTGTATTCCTGGGAATTTACGGTGATCTTTATGACTGAAGACTGAAGCCTATGTGGGTTTGCTCAAGTTGCACATTCACTATTTATCACTACCGGTACCACTAATCTCACCATTCCCATGTGTTTATTAACCTCTCTATACTAAATACTCATTGACCAGACAAGTAGATTCCTCAGGAAAGGTTCAGATAATAAGTTCAACAAGTTCTAAACTTATTATGTGAACATTTCCCACCAACTAATAGGAATCCTTCTGCAAATATATTATCTGTCGGCTACTTATTTTTCCATGACATCCATCCAGATGAATAATGGACTATTTCAATGTATACATTATAACTGAATGGGGGAGTCCATTTATTCAATAATTAAAATGTTGAACAAAAACAAACCCTTTATTTCTGGATTTTTTCAATATTATTCAATAATCTGAGCTATGTTTCAAATAATAGTACTGGATTTGAATTTTGTGATATACATCCGAAAAGTGTTCTCTATAAATGACTGACAGAGAATTATAAAGACACAGTTACAACCTTAGCGAATGTCCAAAAAAAAAAAAATGATTCAAGCATTTTTATTTTTATTTTTTTTCCGACCGACCCTACCAAAACAAGGTTAAAAAAATCCGTAAAGCAGAAAAATAAAAAAGTTTGGCCTAAGGGTTGTTAAAAATTTTGTCAACATGAAAAGATACATTTAGAATGTCATATGTTTGTCATGAAGGTGCCTTTACTTCTTAATTGGTTGTGATAAGGACACAACAAGATAAATAGAACTTCTTACACTGTCATAGCTCTATAGTTTAGATGCTAATATATTAACCCATCTCTTTTGATCCATAAATTCCAATAATTTGTGTTATTTTGTAGAATTGTCTATAGTACATTAGTACATAACAGTATACTCTATTATCCCGATCCTTAAAATTTACTATTGCCAAGTGATGGGTTAAACATCTGCCTATCGGCCTCTCATTTTCTTCTGAAAGCCGTCTGCAGATTCAATATTATGCCATCCAGCACTGTTAGGTAGCCCAATATTATACTTGTGACTTATTGATCGATTAATCTATGGCCACTCACTAAAACTAGACAGTCAATGACTGTGGGTCGCTCACCAGACTTTAAAGACTGAGAAGACTGGGATTCTGAAGACTAAAAGAGTCAGTACTTGTCAAATTTGCCTCACAATAAGTACCTAGAACTATACTCAGCTTTGAAATTGAAGTGTTCACATTGACATACATACACATTCTTAATTCAATTAGTTCATATGTTGTGTATGTGTGTTGGAAGACAAATTTGTGTTGCAATAATATACATCAGAAGATTTTTTTAAATATGAAAAGTGTATGTTATCAGGAACTGATTCTACAGGTAGTTCATACTCAAATTTAAAAGTTAAACAGTAGGATAAAACAGACAAAATGTATGAAAGGTTTTAAATAACCATACCAATCATGTCAGTTTAAAGAAATTTATCAAACAAGTTTTTTTTTTCAGTGGATATTTTTCCTCATCAGAAGCTGGACCCACCCCATATCTTGTTATAAAATAATAAGTATTAGGTAAATTTTAAAACTAGGAGCCCCCTTCTCTTAATCAATGGTCTATTATTTTTAATTCAATTTAGTTTGTGTAATTAGTTTTGGGGAAAAAATTACATCTCATTGAACAATTCTGCAACCAACATCCCCCCAACCCTGATCGTCTATGGGCACTGCGAGAATAGGACATGTGTGATTTATTTGGATGCCTGACTACCAACTCAATAGGCAATAAAACCACCCCATGTTCAATTGAGGAAAAACATCTGTGCCCCACTGCTGTGAGTAAACATAAACATATATATCAAGACTTTGCAAATAAAACAAAGATATGTCGGTTAACCCTTCTATGACTGGAACTTCCGAAATTTTGCGAAAACCCTGTGCATTCTCTTATTTAAACACTGAGCTTCACATATATAAGAGAATACATTGTCCTGACATTATTTCCTTGACCTTGAAAGCCAGTGCATTCTCGTATATATGTGAAGCTCCCAATGGGTGACTTATTTTATAACATATATAAGAGAATGCACTGATACAGGGGATTTAATGCTGCACCAGCATAGCTCCCATCATGAAAGGGTTAATACCAATAGTAATATCAAACTGTCAAACTGTTAAAAACAGCAGCCAAAACATTGGATTAACTCTTTGATTGCCAGGGGCCGATATTATCGGCCGTAATTTGGGGACGTTAAATTGCCAGGGCCGATAATATCGGCCATAATTGTAACGGTAATTATTTTGGTCACAGCTGTATGACAATAAAAAAAAATGTATTGATGTTTATTAAAAGTAATTTTTTAATTGATTCTAATTAAATTCCTCGTTATTTTAAACAGTTTTATCACTTTATAGACTTAGAAACATAAAATTTAGTAAAAATTTGGGGACGCTAAAATGCCAGGGCCGATTTTTTAATTGATTCTAATAAAATTACCGTTATTTTAAACAGTTTTACCACTTTATAGACTTAGAAACATAAAATTTTACACATGCATTCGCTCTTTTGAATATGATATTTGTTTACCGTAAGTTTCAATAAAGATGAGATGCATTTTACCTATTGTTGTCAGTCCTTTTGCAGTCTATTTCGACCACTTTTCTCAACGATTGAGTTTTCCATTTTCGTGGTAAACAGTAAAACTCGTAAATTGTCAGAACCGAACGACTGAGATACCACGAGAGCATCCATAGCTGGTCAAAAATAGTGTAACTTGATTAAAAAAGTCCTGAAATATTTTTTATATTACTGGTATGGCAATAGTTAATTTTTTGTGTGCAATTTTTGCAACCTGAATGCAGACATATTCCGCATTCTCTTTACCGTGTTTACAAATTTCTCAACACTGGTACAAAATTTGCAATCATGAATAATCAATCTGATTCGACCTTTCTGACAGTGATTTTAATGATACTAGTGGCGAATCCTCTGTCAGTGATAAAAGTGATAGCGATTGTGATGATCTTTCGAGTCCTCCAATTGATTTCAATAGGGTTTTCAGAAGAATCTGGGCCGATTGATCCTCCGCCTCGTCCAATTGTCTATTTTATTATGTTTGTCACGGTGAATTTCTTGATGATGATTGTTACGGAGACCAACAAGTATGCAGAGCAGTATATAACATCAAAGTTACCAAATGCTTTTAAGCCCAATTCAAGAGTCCACCAGTGGTATAAGACGTGTTTAACTGAAATGAAAGCTTTCATTGCAGTAATCTTGAATATGGGTCTCATCAGAAAGCCATGCATGACTATGTATTGGAACAAAAGCAATCCATCACAATCCACTCCATGGCTCCGTCAAGTATTCAAGAGAAATCGCTTTCAGAACCTTCTTCGATTTTTTCATGTGTTTGATAACGGAAGCAACCCAACAGTAACGGATCCATCGCACCCAGAGTATGACCCTACTGCAAGATTTATGCCGGTTGTTAATCATGCAAATTGTGTGTTTAAACAAAAGTACATACCAAATAAATTTGTAACAGTCAATAGAAGTCTGGTCGGAACTCGATCACCGATCGCCATTCGCCAATATTTGCCTAACAAGCACCACGCACATTTTGGTATAAAGCTATGGATGCTCTGCGAATCTGTGACAGGTTACTGCATGCACTTTTTCCCTTATTTGGGTAAAAAGTTTGAAGATCACCATGTTGAGGTTAACCAGCCCTATCAAGTTGTCATGCAATGTTTGAGTATGACCAGGTTACTCAACAAGGGTTACCATGTTGTTGTGGACAATTTGTTCACATCAGTTAGGCTAGCCTGGGACTTGATTGAACAGGGTACATTCTTAACTGGCACCACTTGTAGAAATAGGAAGGACTTGCCTCATGATGTGAAGGTTTCGAATCCAGGTTTACTAGAAAAGATGTATTGGATTTGTGAAAAGGGAAAGATAATGATTTTATCTTTCAGAGAGAAAAAGAGTCAGAAGAAACCAGTGATCCTGGTTTCCACCTCCACTATTTCCCGGGACACAATATCTAAGACAGGAAAAACAAAACCTGAAATTGTCAATGAATATAATACCAAGATGTCAGGTGTAGGCATGAATGATATGATGCTATATGCATACCACAACGAACGAAAAACAGTGAAGGCTTGGAAAAAGGTTGTTTTCAATATTATTTCGAGAATGGCTTTAAATGCTTATATTATTTATAAAACAAATACTTCAGATTGTCCCAAATTGAGTCATGTTCAATTTATTGCCAGCATAGTCGACGACCTGGTCTCTGATCATTTGTCTTGTCAGACTGAGACACCTATCTCCAGTGACAATGAGGCAGTTGGCATCGGTCTTCGAAGGTTACCAGGTAAAACTGAGAAGGAGTGTTCTGGGTGTTCAGATCGAAAGCAGGGTGTGAGGAGAAGGACGAGAACAGCATGTGCTTATTGTGGGAAAGTTGTGCATCACGAGTGTGTGCTTTATAGGCATTGGTGTGTTAAGGCGTGGGAATCATAATGGTAACCGTTGTGAAACTGATGTCAATTAGCTTATTGTTAGCTTTGTCCAAACTCATTGATAGTTAGATAATTACACAATAGTAACCAAGTCACTCATGTGTACAGTATTAATGCCCAAAGTAATTGACCACTTAACCACATCAGAATTATTCGTAATTTATCAGCCTGAGGATTTAGGCGGAAATATGGCTTGTTGCCATTCATCGGAAAGCTCCAATTCTGCTGTGGTTAAGTTGTCAATTACTTTGGGAATTACTGTATCAGAAATAATGTGCATTCCCCATCATAAATTCTAACTTGAATTACAGTGAAGTTAACTTCCAGATTTCATGCAAACAAAGTTGGATGACTAATATACTTGTAGTACATTATAATGACAACATCGTTATACATAATTGCTCATAGACTACTTGTATATCATATACTGGAATGTCAATACGACGCAATAAGTTAATTATATTGCCACTCCCCCCCCCCCCAATATACCACGATGTTGGTACTTATATACATATTTATATATGCAGAGTTAATGCTGAATTATGTAGCAATGTAAACTGACATTTACTAAAATTGACTGAAACTAGAGTCTGACTTGCAAAATGATCACAGACTTCCAAGCCTTCAAACTCATGTATAGTATATCTACTTGCGAGATTAAAATCACACTTCCTGTAAAACCCATGGAGCCATTCAATATATAGCTAAAATGAAAAGCTATATATTACTGTGCATATTTTATCTGAAAACTGTATTATAAGATAGGAAAAATACCGACAAAATTCTTAGCCTTCTTTCATTATATTTTCTAAAACTTTATATGGCAGTGATATTGATTTATAGTACAAGTATCTTTCTAATACACGTACCGAGAAAGAATCATTCTTCGTGCAAATTTGTGGAATCTGTGAATCTATTGAAACGGTTACGTAAATTTGGCAGCTATGTTTGACCATATCTATTATGGAACTAGTTCAATGAACTTGAAAACTACATATAGGGTTAAAACAACGACTACTTAATCAAGCCTGAGAATAATTTGCCTGTCATTTGCCAAATGAGGTCCCCATAGGGTGAATTTAGTGATGCTATCCGGCATAGTGGACTGGTATCACCAAATTCACCCTCTGGGGACCTCACTCGGCATGGCCTCATCTGTTATGGAGACATAGTTTCAGATTGAAGTTCCAAAATGGTGAATATTATGGTTCTCATATTCTAAAACTGTACAGTCCACGACAATAAGTTTTTTATTGAAATGTAGCACAAATATTTGTTTCTGAATCTCAGACAAGTAGACTTATACATACAGTTTATTGTTCATTATTTATTGTTCATTAATAATCTCATGTATTTATTATGCATCATTCATGCATACAATTCCTGAAAGTTGAGTTGACTTTAATTTTAAATATAAAAGAAAACTATTAAAAATTTAATTAGAGCTTGAAATATAGGTTCATTTCATCAAAGATTTAATAGGTCACAACAAAATGCTAGATTATCATACAACTGTTTGTGAAAATTGGGGACAATGAGGTAAATATTTATTTTTATTGTTTCCTACACATGATCATGGACAGTGCTCGAAATTATACCGGGTATCCTCATTTAACATGATAGACATTCTACTTTATGTCATACCAATTGTTCCAAACCTGCTCAGTTTGATTAAATTTGAGTACTGACTTTAATATTGTGATGTATTTCAATTCAATAAATTTGAAGAAAAAAAATTCCCCCAAAATTGTCACAATGAAAAACTAAAGGCGGGCACTAAATTATGTTCATAAAGGATGAGAATCTAGCTTTTTTTATTGGCCTTAGGAACGGGGAGAAACAAGTTAAAACAAAGCAACAGTAATTGTGTTGTGCCACACTTGTAATTTGTAGTGAGTATAAATTCATTGACAATGAATTATTATTCGCCAATTTTAAAAAAAGGTTGTTATATGTAGATGGGTTGTTTGTCCGTCTTCTGATCGTCTGCATTTGGTTTCAGGGATGATAACATTAGATTGAATCGAGTGAACTGAACCAAATTTGGTATGTTTGTTTACCAAACTACAGATCAAGTTCTATTATGGGTTTCGTCCGCATAACTTTGACTGAGTTATGTCCCTTTTTGACTTAGATTTTACCTGATATGTGGTTTCCAAATGATAACTTTAGATTGAATCGAGTAAATTGAACCTAATTTGGTATACAGATCAAGTTCAAATATGGGTTCTGTCTACATGCCCCACTCTATTCCAGAAACGGGTGGGCGTATTATGCCACGCCCTGATGGCGTGCTCTCGTATACTTTATTAATAGTATATACTTGTGATGAATCATGATTGACTGTAAAATGTAATAATAATGTACACCCCGGTAACTGAGTTTTTCTAGAAATGGATTCTCTTTGCAAGCCCTATAAACTAGTGGCTAAAGTTCTGTTGGAACTGTCATTCACAATCCTCTTGAGAATCAACACAAAACCTTGGCAGTGCAGTATATATCATTTGGACATGCATAACTGTTTCTAAGTCCAGATTGTAAAATTAATTTATTTACCAATTGGCTCTTCACTGAATTTAAGTTTGACCACTTATATGCACTGTATAAAGTAATAATAACCCCATTGCTTGACAAATTATAAAGTAAATATTTTCAAGAGGCACTGTAAAAAATTTAACCAGTGCATGGTTTACATTTACATCTGATGTTAGTCATCACAATAATTGGTTACCAACATGTAACCTATATCAGATACTGACAGATAGTACATGCAACCTGGAAAGTCACAGAATTTCAAAAAAATGTCCTCTCCCCACATTATCATGGTGGTAGAACCCGACCCTAAATTGCTTCACAAGTAGAAGAATGAGTCCAGAAAGCTGTCTGGTCCTATATATCATTTAGATGATTTGCTCTGAAGCAGCATACGGTAATTGTATCTTCAAATATTGGGGATATAGTTATGCACATTTACAGACAAAATTCAATAATAAATAAAGGTGACCTATGAAAAATAATAAAGTTAATCTATCTAAAGTTAATTGTTTATTATGCATTGTTTTTTTAAATATCAGTGAGGTAGGGACATCCCTGTATGAATTGATATACCGATACTTTATTTTGTCAGTAGGCGATTGCTATTGTATCACAATTTTACAAGAAAATTGTGGTTTTTCTCTAATATCTCTGGCAATTTAGGTGTAAAACTAGCCCGGCAACGAAAGAGTTAAACTGCATTCATCTATTAAATGGTTCCAACCAGTCTGTTGGGAATTGAGATAACTATAATTAGTTTATAATATCTCAGCTGTACAAGGTAAAGTGATATCTAAACAATGAATGTCAAATAGCCTGTACTGTAGTCAACAGAGGATATTTTATGTGCAGGGAAGGGATCTGGCTATATATAGTGTGGGTGGGAGGGACAGATATTGGGGTGGGGGAGGATGTGATGTGGTATGTCTAAAAAATTACTACAATAGTCAGTACTTGTCAAATCACTTTATAACAAGTAGTTATAATCAGGGACATAGCTAGAGAGTCTTCTTTGACTGGCAGAGTGATTTTCAACTTGAAATTTCCAACAGCAAACCCCTGACTTAAAGCCACTCAACTCCCAAATGGACCAAACTATCCTTTTTACAACTGGTACTTTCAAGATCTCAAACTGTTGGAAATTTCCAATATGACATCCCTCATAAAGTTGGCAATTGGCAATTTGTTGGTCTAATTACAACATGTTTTCCAGTAAAGTTGGTAGTCAAAACCAGAACCCCCCCCCCCCCAATTTGCCACCCACCCCAAATTAAGTGGTTAGCTTATAAATAAAGATAATAATCCATATATATGGGGTAAATTCATTGATCTTGTAATTACAATATATCATATCATTAGCATCAAGGCTCAAAATACAAAATGTGTTACTGCCTGTCAAAATGACAGGCACCAAATGGATGGAGCTGGTCATTTCAGAATGGTGCCTGTCAAATTTTCACAATGATGTGACATGTGGCTTTAATACGGTCTCTGAATTCTTTACAATTTACAAATAACCAACAGTCGATGGTCCTTTATTATTTATGTAATCACAGGACAATTCAATGTCAAATATCAATCATACCTTTGTTTTTAATTATTTATTAAATAAAATAAAAAAAATAACATGAATAAAATCTCAAATCAAATGGAAAAATGTCAATGTGTGACCCACTTCCAGTACAGTTAAGTTATGGCCCAGCTTGCAAATTTATACAATGATCTGGGACTTGTCATTTGTCAATCACACTGCATTATAGGCTACTAAAAAATTGTTTGTTTCCAATTACGAAGCCAAATAATTCCAGGTACATTTAGGGGATTTTTATTTTAAACTATATATATATATATAGATCCTTAGAAACTTTTCTCACATTGTATGTGAAGCCTATGTATTTTGTGGGAAAGAACTAAATCCAGCTCAATCAAAAAGGTGACTAGTTATATATCAATGTTTTGACAGGACATTGGCTGCAAGGAGCCTGAGTATTACAAAATAGCAGATAGATATTAAAGAGTCTCCCAAAATATTGATTAAGAAGTAACCTTGCCACTGATCTTAGAACAACTGTGATAAATATTATTATGAGCCAGGATCGACGGCTGTTATACGTGTATTTGATACTGGTGTGGTATGATATAAGTTACTATTTAGAGTTCACTCCCTTGCAGTGGTTATCCGATATTGTAATACGACCCTGCCTAACTATGCTTAAAAGCCATGTCCTGATTGGCCAGTGGCCCGAGTTACCATGGCTATCTCGTTCCAGTTTTGTGGTACAATTCTACTATTTCCAATTGTACCACGAAAATAATCGGTTTATTCAGATCGCCGCACGCGACTTTTCCCGTCTTTTCTAACTCCGCGCAAACGGGGCATCAACGGAGTACACCCGCAACCCTTTGAATTTTGCATCTTGACAATCTTGCGAATTTTCTAGCGATTTGTCGCTTGAAACCAGTTTGGTTGCCAATGAATATGGTCCAAATGATGTTATGGTATATTGATATATGTTAGGACCAAAGAAAGTTACTTAACAAGTATATTAAATGACAAAATAAATCAATGGGGCCGGGCTGTGCATTCGTCGATTCGAATCTCGATCATATTCGATATTTCGGAATCAAGTTGAAAATGAAAGCGTTTGTTCACCAGTACAGAAGGGGAATAAGATTAGTTTAGTAAACTAGATCATTTTGATCGCTTTGTGTAAGGAAAATGGTCCATAGTCGATGATCATATTCATGTTGTCCCAACAACGTTCAAAACAGAAATGACCGCAATCGTATTTCCTGTACAATTTAAATGAAACGCACGGGCGCCGCTGAAAACACATCGTTTTTTAGCCAATCACAACGATTATTTCTAGAAGAGGTGCCTCGAAAAGTCAACGGGGGAATTTCATAACAAGACAAGACATTACTAGAGTACTCCATGCAAAGAAATCGAGTACGCCCAATACGAATTACACCACGAAATGTTTTCTCACCTGAGACCGAAAAAGCGCAGTATTTCGTTGACTATTCAGTCGAATTGTGACCATAAACTTTCAGTCGTATTACAAAAGAAATAAATACACGGTGTATCGGTGTGTATGGTCAAGTTGTACCACAAAAAACTGATTGTAGAACTCCGCTACGCGTCGTCCTACAATCCGTTTTTTGTGGTACAACTTGACCATACACACCTCTACACCGTGTATTTATTTCTTAAATAGCATACTGTATTAAAGCATGAGTTCCCTGTATGTATTAGAGCTCTTTCCATCAATGTATCACATTATTATAATCAATAATGTGAACAATATTCAACCTGCTAAAAATATCCCCACCAACCAACAGTTCAAACAAAAGCCCAATGTTTGAATCCATACTAGTGTTACACATTTTAGTGACTCGCATTAAACACCACACTGTTATCCCCAACCCCATTCTAATGCTCTTCGAACTTAAGAATGTTATTTAAACAAACAAATGTGTGGCCATAGAAAACACTCAGCCAATTCACGACATTTTATTTTAAATTTAATGCGCTTGATAAAATATAGTCCACCAATTACCATCGCTCTTATCTTTAAAAATACTGATAAACATGAAAAATTGCCACCTCAAATAGAAATAAATATGCACAACAATTAGTTTCTGCATGTACCTGATGTCTTTTTCAGATGTTTACCACTTACAAATTGCGGTTTTGATTTTACCGCGATCTTGAAGTTAGAATCGAGGTCAGGTCATAATGAATATTAAAATGAGGACCTTGATTCTAACACTGAGCGGTGATTGGCTGTTTCTACTATGTCAGTCATGGAAAGGTCAGGTCACAATGAATATTAAAATTAGGAACTGTGACTTGACAAATTTTTTTTTAAAGTTGGAATTATCGACAGATTTCTCCTCTTTAGAAATTGTTTCCTGATCGATCTGTTGATTTGTATGAGTAAATAAATTATTAGCCAACAAGAAATCCCTGAGCGCTAAACATTTAGTTGATCGTTTGGCCGATTTTTAATCATAGTAAGCCGCGCGGGGTGATGTTAGAGCAAGATATCGTCCATTGTATTTTGAGCCGGATCAATCCGAAAATTTACGGTCTTCGGAGACAATATTCGGTGGTTAAAAATTTATCAAATGCTATGTATATGAATGGTTTTGATGGGAGTTTGTGGTATTGATTGAAAGATGAATTCTTCGCCGATACATCCGTGGTTATATTTGTGGCATTACTGGTGTGAATGGCCTAAATGCCGAGGGATGTTAAAAAGGTGAATTTCTACAGTTACCCTTGTCCTATTATACTACCATTAGCGTGAAGCAGGCGCGTATATAGCAGCGGCGTATATGGGCAGCGCAAAAGGGGGCGGACAGCGGAGCGCGTTACAGGTCCCTGTGCTTTTAATCGACCAAATTGCTTCAATCTTCACATATCACTAGTTTACATATACACACACCCCTACACAGTTTAGTTCTTACATTTCCGTCTTTTAACCCTTATTTTAACTTGTTTTCGGTTGTGTTCGGTTATGTTCGGTTGTGTTCGGTATTCATAGTGACCGATCAAGATAACACCATCTCAGTGTAATTACCATCACATAGCACATGCCAGAGAGTGTGGCATGTGTTGACTTATTAAGCATATTGTTGATATTAAGCTTATTGTTGATCAGGGTTCAATGGCAAAAATAATTCACATTTGGCAAAAAATATTTTCAATTGGCAAAAGTTTTGGCAAGTCACTTTTTAATTCCCCAAGAAAGTTGAAAAAATATTGGTCTGTCAATAACATTTATTTCAGGAAACTCTTACAACATAATTATATTAGTTGTGTTTTATAAGGTTTAGAAAAAGTTAACACCTCTATTAAGATATGAGTTAATCTCATAGCATTAGTACCGATGGTTGGATGGATTACTAGTATTTAGTGTTGTGGTAGTGTTTACATAGCTAATCCTCCAGTGATGTGCCCGTCTGATGAAGCAACCCTTCTACCATTTTATTGTTTGGTGATTGGCTTATTGTTATATGATATGCCTAAATAGAGATGCGAGTATAATTAATTATTAACAAACTGCTTTTCTATCGATATCAAAACCACGAGTGTTCAAACCACGAGTGTCGAATTAAAGATAAGACTTAAGGTTGCAGAAAATGATACTATCCAGGATAGCATTTGGCAAATGCTAAAATAATTTGGCAAACAATATTTTCATTTGGCAAATGTAAATTTTGGTCCAGCGCGAACCCTGTTGTTGATAGTGATTCATGACTTGTCAAACAAATTTAGTTTCATTGGGAATGAGAAATTACAAGGTAATAAGGGTGTTTGACCCTTCAAATGGCAAGGCTAATCTGTCTGTTCCTGATTTACCAGAACCTGGACTGATTTCAACCAAATTTGATGGGGTGATTCGTGGTTCCCCAGTGGATGTTATAATCATGATAGTTTTTTTTTAATTTAATTAAAAAAAAAAAAATTATTATTAAACAAAAAAAGGATTTTCATTGTTCTCTTTTTTGGTTAAATTGAGCAAGTAGTTCAATCTATAATTTTTTTTTTATAGTTATGTCCCTGGCCCTGCCCTCATTTGACCCAGTGACCTCATTTGAACAAACTGAATGCCAGTCACCCATGCACCCTTCATATCAAATATGAATCCATTCGGCCTGATGGTATTTGAGAAGAAGCTGTTTTATGAATTACTATGGTGGGAAAGAGTTATGGCCCTGGCTTCGCAACTATTTTACTTGATCTCATTTTAACAAATCTGAATGTGTCACCTGGGGAACATCCACACCAAATATGAACCCATTCGGCCTTTATATAGTTCTGGAAAAGAAGTCGTTCTAAGAATTACTATGGAGGAATAGAGTTATGGCCCTGGTTTTGCAACTAATCGACCAGGTGACCTCATTTGAACAAATCTGAATGTGAGTCACCGAGGGAACATCCACACCAAATATGAACCCATTCGGCCTTATAGTTCTGGAAAAGAAGTCGTTCTAAGAATTACTATTGAGGAATAGAGTTATGGCCCTGGTTTCGCAACTAATCGACCTGGTGACATCATTTGAACAAATCTGAATGTGAGTCACCTAGGGATCAACCAAACCAAATATGTACCCATTCAGTTCTATAGTTCTGGAGAAGAAGACGATTCTTGACGGACGGACAGCGGATGAGGAGTGATGACTATAGCTCCACCGGAGACTTCGTCTCAGGTGAGCTAAAAAGCATGCCCAGTTATTCAATCTACCGCTCTGAGTCATCTAGGTCAAGAAATATGACGTTGGTTTGTCTTATGGTGTGTTTTATTGGAATATAAATTACATGACCCAATTGGCCGATCACTGAACAGGATTTTAGTTTAAGACACACATGCTATGAAAATATTTTAAGATGAAACTGAAAATACCTCTATGTCCAGCTTCAACTGATATTATCACATTTATTCCATATGATTTTAACAACCGAGTTGGTCTATTCAGTGAACACATTTAATATTGCTCTGTTACAAAGAGGAAGTTTATAGGCACATATTTTCTTTCTTCAGGATCTTCCTGGAAATGATGATTCAACAGCCTGATACTAACAGAAATTCTACAGAAATTATCTACTCTTATTATTCATAATATTTCAACTTGACCTGTCTTCGAAATGGATTGTGATTATTTTTAACAATGCTTTAATACATTTGTTATTTGATTATGAATTTTACAACAGTTGAATGTTTTCTGTATTTTTATGTATCTGTATGCATGTACGTATGTATGCATGTGAATTTATTTTATGACCAAAGGTTTATTTTATCTATACAAATCTAAACGCTTGAGAGAACATTGTATATTTGGCATTTACTTTACTATTCTCTGTCCATTGAAATAAAAGACATGTGATACAACCAAGTTTCGTGCTGGCGTTAGTTAATTTTGCCAAATGCAAAAATAATCCACATTTTTGCAAAACATATTTTCATTTAAGCAAGTCACTTTCTGACGCTATGAGGTGAACTGCATCTTAATTATATACTATTATTCAGAGGATATAATTAACCTCTTCGCTGCTAAATGACGTTATGACGTCGTGTGCTGGGCTGCTGACGTTATTGCCATTTTCCAATGGGAAACTATAACGGTAATACCACAAGAACTATAAAACTGACTCGGTTGAAAGGCTATTATCGTTCACAATCGTGGAACATCATACACTGTTAGAAACTTGGAGATACAGTTATTCCGATGCACCAATCTCTGAGTTCCAGTTATGTATAATGGCCTACTTCTTGTGTGCTGAAGTAGGTCCGTAGTACCTACGGACCATATAGCACACGGCGTGCACTTTTACGTCCGTAATAGTTACGGACGTCATAGCAGCGAAGAGGTTAAGATGCAGTTAATATGATAGAATAAATATGGACAGGTGAAGTGTTACTGTAAATATGTGGTGGCGTTTATATTGCTAATCCTCTTTGTTTCAATACGCTCTTTTGATGAAGCAACCCTTCTACAATTTTATTGGTCGGTGATTGGTTTATATTGTTTTATAATAACTCTTAGAGAAGCAAGAATTATTAAGAATTAGCTGCTTTGATATCGATATCAAAAGTCATTTAAATATCGATTGTCGAAATATAAGACTCAATGTTGTAGAATCTGATAGCATTTGGCAACTTCCAAAATAATTTGGCAAAATTATTTTCATTTGGCAAAAGTAAATATGAGGCCAGCGCAGACCCTGGATACCACCATTCCTCTTGTAATAGATATGTCTCCTCATATGTATAATATATATGCACAGGAGTGATATGTGGCTGCTGCACCCAATTGAACAGAGATCCTTCCCATACAAAAAATATCAGTGAGGATTCATGTTCAAGTAATTTATAAGCTTCTAGAAACTGTTCAGAATAATGTACGAGGAGACTTTTATAGCGTGGGGTAATTGATTATAATTTTGAGACAATTTTCTACAATAGATTGTAATATATATTCCTATCAACTTGGTGTGTCTTTTTGGCAATAAAATTCCCTTTCATTTGGCGAAATGAACAAAGCGAAGTCGAGCTATGATATCAGAATCTACTGAACAAATCGGCTCGTCATTCTCCCTGACTGCCGAGAGCCCTTTGACCTGTTATAAAATCAATATTTTCAAGCAATAAATTGTCGCAAACGTGTAATTAAACACGATGCCATAACCTATAAATGCTCATATATATTCTACCAGTCATTTTGAAGCCACCAATACCTCTTTTATTTCACCCAGTGTGTTTGTGCTCGATATTTTCAACTTTATTCATCAAACGAATTCCACAAACTAGACTTGTCAGAGACTAGCATTAAATATTGAAACCGAATGTAAAACAAGAATGTACGGCCCAAGTTCTCGTGGAATTCCCAGAATTTTAATATTGTATCAAAACAAATTCCAATTATTTAACTATACTTTCAAGTCCACTTCTGTTTTTAAATCAGATAAACTTCTTGGAATGGAGAAAATTGATAAATCAAATGTTTCTTCAATAGTCTATCTGATATCTATGCATATATATTTTTTCAAGCCAACATTTGTGAACTTTACTCTTGATTATTGTCAGCAAGTCGCTCAAAATTTACTGCAAGTCACAGACACGTCTAGTTTCTGGAATTTGTTTGATGGATAAAGTTGAAAATATCGGGCACAAACACACCGGGTGAAATAAAAGAGGTATTGGTGGCTTCAGAATGACTTGTAGAATATATATGAGCATTTATAGGTTATGAAATCGCGTTTAAGTAGTTTAAGTTCGCGACAATTTATTTTTGCTCGAAAATATTGATTTTATTAGGGGTCAAAGGGCTCTCGACAGACAAGGAGAACGACGAGCAGATTTGTTCGGGAGAATTCGGTAGAGTCCGATATCATATCTCGACATTGCTTCTTTCGATTTCGCTGAGTTATATGTCACATGAAAGGGAATTTTAATGCCAATAAGTCACACCCGGGGGATATTTTGGCTGCAATTATCAATTTCTAGAATTTGTAGGGTTTTGATTGTTGGGGTGCATGGTTTTAGCCAAAATCGATCATTGGAACCTTTACACTGGTATATTGGTATTTTAGTAATTTTCCCCAGGGGCCTGTGATGCAAAGTGGTGGAAAAAATAACTCACCATGACTCAGTTGTGGAATAGAAAAATCTCTCCTTGATGGGCCAGACTCTCGGCAAGCCCCGTTCAGTCCAAACATCTGACTCTCAGGTGAGATATTACCATATCATGTGCCACAAGTCTGATGGATAATTATAATAATGTTGGTGGTAGAGTCTTAGTTGCCCTAGTTGAATCTAGTTGATTTGCGATATTACCTAAGTATATATTGTCTACTTTTAGCTACCAAGAGACAGTTGATATAGCATTGTCATATTGAGCACCTCACCCATCACAGTTTACTAAATTAATAGGCAATATTCTTAAGGAAGATTACTCAAAGGAAATATAGTTAAGGAGGATTACTCATTTACTATGTTGCTGAGATTATGGGGTCCATAGTATGATACAACTAACACAAGCCACAGCAATTGTCTTCCTGTGCTTGAAAAGGTAACAATTGTGTCAGGGGAAGTCCTCACTTTTATTGCCGATATGAGCCGATATTCACAGCTGCATAACAAATTAACAACAGAGTATTCTATGGGAGGTCGTTTTCACATTTATTAGATTATTGGACTTAAGTGCAATTCAATTGCGCTAAAGCGCAATTGTTTACATCTTTACCCAATTGCACTTAAGTGCAATTGAATTGCGCTTAAGCGCAATAGCTATAACAAGTTTTCACCCCTAGAAAATCAAATGAGGTTCATAATCAGGTTTGGCTGGGTAGTCATAAGAATTAAGGGAGTGTTGTTTATGATGAAATGAATTGTGCTTATTAAACACAATTGTATTGCGCTTAAGCGCAATTGAATTTCATTTGTGTACAACTAATTACACTTTAAAGCACAATTAATTGTACTTAAGCGCAAATAATTCCACTTATTAAGCGGAATTGAATTGCGCTTAAGTGCAATTGAATTGCACTGAAGTCCAATTATTTAATAAATGTGAAATGGCCTCCCATTGTATTCTTTTGTTGGGAGTACTTTGGGATGATTTCTAACTCCATCACCTAACAGTTATTCAACTAAAAAAAAATAACATTTTCTGGGTTTATATGACAGCGGAAATTGCAATTTGCAATGATAACTCAAGAAGAAAGATGCCAAAGAGTAAACGATCAGTGTCCATGTCCAGGTCAGGCACATCCTGAATTACACTATTATAGTAGTATTCCACTATTATAGTGTTATATGACCATTACCGTTTTGTGAATTTGATAAGAGGTATAATCCAAAATCATATTTCACCTAAATTATTCAAAATCAGTTTCTCACTAATTAGGTATCATACATATATTTTGTCCAGGAGAATGATTAATCATGATGGCACACGATAAGCAACTCAATTAGCATTCAATTAGTTTAAATGTTGTTATGAAGGAACAATTAAGTCATCCTGTTATTACTTACGCCAGTCTATGCTGGACGCAAGTAATGTTTTCGGTCTGTCCAGATCTATGTTTATTTGTTTATTTCCGTGAATATGTTATGTCATACCAGAAGTACAGAATGAAAAGAATGCACATGCGCTAATATGAAATGGTTGCACCAATTGTAATTTAAATCCACATGCATGCTTAATTTGCTTTGTTATTGTCCCCCGAAAATAAAATTTTCAGGTGACTATAGAAACAGGCTCTGTCCGTCCGTCCGTCACACTTTTGAGTACCTTCATGGTGTAATCATCTCCTCCTACAGATTTCATCCCAGAGATTTGAAACTTCAGAATATTGTTGCCCATATATTGAAGATGTGCAACATGTATATAGATGACGGAAAAATTATTTTTTTACGGAGTTATTAACCCTTTTCGACTTTTTAATTTCTTTAACAAAGTGGCATCGACTTGCCACGTTGTCGGGGACAATGTGGTCGGCTGACCTTTTATCTGATTTTAATTTGGTAATAAATCATTCATAAAAGAACAATATTGAAAGATTTCTTTTTGGAAACTGATAAAGATGCCATGATGTCACACATCAGGACGTTACAAGCTACATGGGCACACAAAACACCAGACATTATTGTGTCAATGACAGCTGACTCATATTATACATGAGCAGGCTAAAACGAAACTCGGAAAATGAGTTGAGATCAAGTCTAAAAGATGCTTGCGGAATCGTTTTTTGTTTTCGCAGAGACAGTGATGTGCGAACATATTTCTGGAAACTTTCTTCGAAGTTCAAAACATTTCCGAAAGACAGAGGCGCATACAAACCATGTCCAGCCAAACAGTCCAGAGCATGGTTCTATTGAGACACAATTGTACTGAAAAATGTGTATGTGGAAACATGGATTATTGAAATGCCTAATAAATTAACTGGGAAAACAAGCTTTCTCATTCTCAACACAATAGACATTTTGATGATATGTTCCTGAAGACTGCAGATCAGTCGCTAAGGACATGTTTACATTGACACATTGTTAATCAAAGACTAGCAAATGATCGTGTGTCTTTTATTTAATTATGTTGGCATTTGAAATTGACTTTGATGGTTTTTGCCGCTGAAGTGCAATGGCATACACAAATTATTCTAGTCAAACTAGTAATTTAACCCAATTGGTATATAATATATAGCATCATCGGCAACCAATCGTCTTCACACCCTTCATATGAGCGATGTCTATATTGTTCTATAAATATGTCAAAAAACTCATACGGTATTACTAAGACCATCATTAGTGTAATAGATCAACTGGAGGTAACAGAGATATTCTGTCCGTACACACTACTATTTAAGCAATGGATGAACTGAAATTTGACATCTAGATTTTCTATCGATCTCTCAAAAGAGGGCCCAGCACCCGTGGTTCAAACTTGTTGGCAAGACACCACAAAACATGCCAAATGTGTGATGGTTGCAAGTATAGGCAGCTCCAGTATGTGCATTCTAGTTGTCATTTAGAAAGGCATATATTAGTAATATTATATATTGAATAACAAAGCTGGCGCAAAAGATTGCATAACAGATTTTGTCTGCAGACTGTTCATTCGCTGCGATATTGTTAAGAGTGAAATTTTTCTGTGCACTAGCGGTATGTGCCGTCTTCTATTCCCGATGCAAATAACGGCAACATGAATATGTTATGGTCATATATACCATTATAATAGTGGAATACCACTATAATTGTGGAATTCAGGATGTGCCTGACCTGATGTCTGTCCATCCAAACAGCCTATAAACAAATCAAATTGTCAGGATTGTCTTTTATTGCAAATTTTCTATTTTGTAATACTTTTTATATTTTATGATATATTGTTACCTTTGAAGATGAATATTAAAATTGGTTGGGCTTGACATAGCTTGACCTATATAACCTGTATATTTCTGAATGATTTTGCTATATAGTCTTGCATACAATTTTTTTTCACTATTTTCCAACATTATTACATGTACTACAGAACTGAATATAATATCAGTTTGACATTCAAGGGAAAGGAGAACCACATAAGCTGCATTCCACCCATTTCAGTATGCCTGCCCGATCTAGAATTATGCCCCTCAATTTACTATCAATGTGTCTTTTATACAAACATTTTCATTATCCTGTTCAGAATAATTTGTATCACTGGATGGGAGATTTGACACCAGCAATTTGTCTTCCCACTGAAGGCTTGGACCGAGAAAAAGATAATTTTGATGTTTGTTTATGCATAATTACACCATAAAAATATCTAAAATGTACCGTGGGAATTTCCAATATGAACAAGCAGTATGACTGCGGTATCCCCCCCCCCCCCCCCCCCCCCACCTAGGTGGGCAAAGTTGGGGAATGGTCATTTTCAAAAAAACTATTGAAATCAGTAAATATTTGTTGGAGATTTGTTAATATTTGTTTAGTTTGGGCTTATAATTTAAATTGTAATACCAAAAATTACAATCAAAGGGCCGTATTGTACGTAATTGACAATTCCATGATTTTAATTGGCCTTTGGCAGTCATAATATTCCACTTTATAACTCTTGTCAATGAGTTGCGGCCATATTGAATAAATCCAGCCCCCATTCCGTATTTTAAGTGCTACAGGACAAAGTTCTGGAGGTACATTCCATATATGGAATTCATGAATATTCAAATATCCATATATGGAATGCACCTCCAGAACTTTGGCCTGTAGCACTTAAACTCCGGAATGGGGGGGCTGGATGGATCTAATATGGCCGTGACTCAATAATCTCACTTATTGTCCCAGAAAGTCTGCATTGTACGCAATTGTCAATTCCATGATTTTAATTAGTCTGTGGCAGTCATTCTGCTTGACTAGACACTGGCTTTATGAGGCTACATCGTTACGCCATCATGATGGTGAATAAAGCAGAACGTCATAGAGCCAGTGTCCAGTCAATCATTCCACGTTATTTTCCCAAAATTCTGTGATTTTAATTAGCTTACAAGTTTGCTAGCTGCGAAAAACTAAAAGAAATATATGCGAAAGAAATCGTCAAAGGGGAAAGTTTTAGTGTATAATGACAATAGGTCTCACAAGAATAGGTAAACAAAGACCAACATCTAATTGATGACAACCTGACCATACACCTGAAAATCGGACTGAGCAATCTAGGGAAATTTCTAGAGAAAATTAACATATTCATAGCGGCTAGCCTAAGCATATGTATATATTCATAGCAGCTCGCCTATGCATATGTATAGATTGGGAATGGAACATACCAATATAGTTCATTTAAATGGGAACTGTTAATTGTCGCATCATTTCAATGTCATATGGCTAGTTTGGTGTGAATAAGGTTCAAATATAACATCCAATAAAAAATTAGATATAATTTTATCGATAAACGTGTTTTTAGCGACTTTTAAAAATCGATTATTCTTTATCAGCTTATTTTGCTCGAGTCACGTGACTGCAAAATAAGTGACGTCAACGTGGGACATCCCGACAAGGTTACCCGAAAACGCTGTTTACAAACATATGGCAAGTTTTCCGCACATATTTCGCGTCAGAAAGTGACCCTGAACGTGAAAACGGCGATGATATCACTACAGTCGCAAGGACAGCGAGACTTAAAATTTAAATTCACCAAGTCACAGTGTCAACAATCATTGAATCAATCAAATTATCAATGTCATTCATTGTTGACGACAATTGTCATGATAATTGATTGTTATTCTACAAATGAATAATCTACATCTAATTCTAAAAAAAAAATTCGAAGAAGACAAGGAAAATAAAGCAACCAAATTTGAGGACTGCATCACTATCAGTATCCACTCATTCACTGTCACTAGTGTCAGTGTTAGTACTGTTACTGTGACTGTCCCCAGTGTGGCAGGGAGTGTCTGTCAAAATCTGGTGGAGAACTTAAGAGGTGTGTAACAAGTGCTAACAGCACCATCAGAGAATCGTTCGATCTACTGCGTACTAGCACTGTACATTACGATGACTTCTTAAAAACAACCATTGAGTGAAACTGCCTTGAACAGTCAGTTGTTGATTCTGGAGATCGGTAACACTGAATGTCTGAAGGATTTATTATTATATTAAATATGGATTCTAATATCTAGTAGACGCTTCATACCAGTGTCGTTGGATAGGATTCTGAACAGTGCCGGAGTAGAAATTGAGTACACCTGAAGTCGAACAGAACAGATGTCATGTCAACTTTCACGTTGCATTATATATATTGTGACCATATAAATGATATACAACTATAGTGACTTCTTCATTATTTCACTATCCGATACCGTGGTCGTTTCATACCATATTTTTTTGTTGTTTCATACCGGATTGTTTGGTTACTTTTTTTGTTTCCCTATGGTGTGACATACATGTATAGTGACATGGTATCATTGATATGAACGAATTGATTTCCAACATGGTGCGAAACAACCAAACAATAAGGTACGAAACTACAAAAAATATGGTGCGAAACTACAAAAAATATGGTACAAAACGATGCAATGTTTTTAATACGCTTAAGCGTATATAATTGAGCTTAAGTGAAATCATTGTGCTTAAGCACAAATAATTGCTCTTAAGCACAAATAATTATTAAAAGTGAATTTGGACTCCTATAGAAAACAGCCTCCCATATTAATATTATTGTATTCAAATGCCTATTATTAAAAAAATGGTAAAAGTTCAAACCCACCCTCCCCCCCCCCCCTTCCCCCGTCACTATTAAAAATGAAATTTTTTCTGTCAAAATAATAAAATATATTCCCACAATACAAGTTATTTTCATGAGTGAAACATATATTTTTCATACTGTTTAGTTGTTGTTGCCATGTTGGTATAGATAGAACTAAAAATATTACTAGTATTACTGTATTAGATTAATTAGTATTACAGTACTGTGTACATGTATTTCCTCAATCAATAAATGAGTTGCCGAACGCGGCTATTACTTAAATTCTTAATATTAGTTAATGAAAGTGTCAATGACACTGTAGCTCAACTTGGAAAGGGAATAATTTCATGTGTTACAGTCAATGGAGTAATTAGGAATGTGGAAAGTTGAAAGGCCTAGTTATGCAAAGAGTAAAATCCAAGATAGCCGCTGGCAGTCATGTTTTTTTGCCGAATGACCTCAAAAAAGACTCGTTCCCATTTACATGTCATTGTTAATATCCATCACAAATTTCATGATGATCCGACAAAAGATACGACGGGGAGCCTGTGTCAAAGGATTTAGTCATGTAAAATCCAAGATGGCTGCTGGTGGCCATGTTTTTTGGCCGAAAACACCCCAAAATGACTCGTTCCCATCTACATGTCATTGTTAACATCCATGACAAATTTAATGATGATCGGACCAAAGATACGACTTGTAGCCCGTGCCAAAGGATTTAGTTATGCAAAGAGTAAAATCCAAGATGGCTGCTGGCGGACATGTTTTTTGGCCGAACGACCCTAAAATGACTCGTTCCCATCTACATGTTAACATTAACATCCATGACAAATTTCATGATGATCAGACAAACAGTATGGCCTGTAGCCCGTGCTAATGGATTGAATTTTGAAATCAAAGATGGCCGCTGGTGGCCATGTTTTTTTGCCGAATGACCCAAAAATGACTCGTTCCCATCTACATGTCAATGTCAACAGCCATGAAAATTTCATAATGATCCGACCGAAGGTAGGACCTGTAGCCCGTGCCAAAGGATTTAGTCATGCAAAGAGTAAAATCCAAGATGGCTGCTGGCGGCCATGATTTTTGATCGAATGACCCAAAAATGACTCGTTCCCATCTACATGTCAATGTCAACAGCCATGACAAATTTCATGATGATCATACGAACAGTACGTCCTGTGGCCCGTGCTAATGGATTGAATTTTTATTTATTTTTCCGAATGACCCCAAAATGACTCGTTCCCATCTACATGTCAATGTCAACAACTATGACAAATTTCATAATGATCCGACCAAAGGTACGACCTGTAGACCGTGCTAAAGGAAATTGTTGACAAATCACACATGCACACACACACACACACACACACGGACGACGGATACCAAGCCATGGCAATAGCTCAAACTTTATCATTTGTGGGTACCCGTTTCAAGGTGAAGGTCACCTCGGGCGGAAAAACTGACCCGATGAAAATCTCCCCCGTTCCTAGGAACCTCTAAGTACAAACACAAGAACATAAGAATCACACAACACGCTCATGTCTGGATACAGACATGCTCATGTCTGGACACAGACATACAGTACGAATCACACTACAAACACTCTTTATCAACGTCACTGCGGAAAGGAACGCTCTTTAACTATCACACGATTAACCCCAACAATTCCAAGGACGGCGGCAGTGGGAATGGAGAATGAGTGCTCGGAGCTTCTCAAAAGCAATGCGACGACACTGATAGGAAGTTTGAGCTCAATCGGTGGAGGCGTTTTCGAGTCTATAAAGCCTATACACACATACATGTATATATATATATACTAGCATTTCAAGTCGATAGCTCTACCCGTTTCCGAGATCTGGTCTGCGCATGCGCGAAGCTGGCGTCGCACGGGCTCGGCGACCCGATAAAATTCGTATCCGGGGCAAGATACATGTACATTCACTTAGCAAATTTCAAGTCGATAGCTCCACCCGTTTCCGAGATCTCGTCTGCGCGACGCTGGCGTCGCACGGGCTCGGCGACCCGATAAAATTCGTATCCGGGGCAAGATACATTCACATAGCAAATTTCAAGTCGATAGCTCCACCCGTTTCCGAGATCTCGTCTGCGCATGCGCGAAGCGGGCGCCGCACGGGCTCGCCAATATGACAACGTCGACCGCCTGGTCAAACTACACACACGTACCAAGTTTCGTCTCGATCGGTCGAGAATCGTAGATTTGTATAAATGACAGACAGACAGAGGTCTTCAAAAATATATATGAGACTAGCCGATGAGCCCGACGTTGTCCGGGCTATTCAAAAACCAAATTTCAAGTCGATAGCTCCACCCGTTTCCGAGATCTGGTCTGCGCATGCGCGAAGCTGGTGTCGCACGGGCTCGGCGACCCGATAAAATTTGTATCCGGGGCAAGATACATTCACATAGCAAATTTCAAGTCGATAGCTCCACCCGTTTCCGAGATCTCGTCTGCGCGAAGCGGGCGCCGCACGGGCTCGCCAATACGACAACGTCCACCGCCTGGTCAAACTACACACACGTACCAAGTTTCGTCCCGATCGGTCGAGAATCGTATATTTGTATTAATGACAGACAGACAGACAGACAGAGGTCTTCAAAATATATATGAGATATACAGAGTCCATCGCGAACACACACACACACACACACAGATTTCCCAAAATATATAATAGACTAGCAGGTGGACCCGACTTCGTCCGGGCTGTTTCCCCTCTGCTTTTCGGCGAATTGCACGATTTGACCTTGAATTGTCCATTTTGAAGGTCACAAAGTCAGGTGGGCTCACGATTTGACCTGTTCAAAACACTGCCCGTACAAAAGTACCCGTCGAAATCCATCCGGTTTTACCCGATTTGACCTCGAATTGATCATTTTGAAGGTCAAGGTCAGGTCGGGGTCACGATTTGACCCGTCCAAAACAATCAGTGGACAAAAGTAACCCCACGTATAAAATTTCGTCGAAATCCCATCAAAATTCGCGATTTGACCTTGAATTGACCCGATTTCAAGGTCAATGTCACGTCGCACGGGCAAACGAATAGGCTTACGACACTCCCCATACGAAAGTATCCCCAGACACTAATTTTCATCGAAATCCTGTGATACTCGGGCGTTTGACCTTGAAATGACCCGATTTCAAGGTCAAGGTCACGTCGCATGGGCAAATTAACAGGCCCATGCCACTCCACGGCCGAAAGTACCCTCACGTACCAAGTTTCATCGAAATCGGTTTGGTCGTTTTCGAGTCCATCGCGAACAGACAGACAGACACACACACAGATCTTCCAAAATATATAATAGACTATCCGATGAGCCCGACGTTGTCCGGGCTATTCAAAAACCAAATTTCAAGTCGATAGCTCTACCCAGCCCGACGATGTCCGGGCTATTCAAAAACCAAATTTCAAGTCGATAGCTCTACATGTTTCCGAGATCTCGTCTGCGCATGCGCGAAGCTGGCGTCGCACGGGCTTGGCGAGCCGATAAAATTCGTATCCGGGGCAAGATACATTCACATACCAAATTTCAAGTCGATAGCACCACCCGTTTCTGAAATCTCGTCTGCGCATGCGCGAAGCAGGCGCCGCACGGGCTCGCCAATACGACAACGTTGACCGCCTGGTCAAACTACACACACGTACCAAGTTTCGTCCCGGTCGGTCGAGAATCGTAGATTTGTATAAATGACAGACAAATAGACAGAGGTCTTCAAAATATATATGAGACTAGCCGATGAGCCCGACGTTGTCCGGGCTATTCAAAAACCAAATTTCAAGTCGATAGCTCGACCCGTTTCCGAGATCTGGTCTGCGCATGCGCGAAGCTTGCGTCGCACGGGCTCGGCGACCCGATAAAATTCGTATCCGGGGCAAGATACATTCACAAGCAAATTTCAAGTCGATAGCTCCACCCATTTCCGAGATCTCGTCTGCGCATGAGCGAAGCGGGCGCCGCACGGGCTCGCCAATACGACCGACTGGTCAAACTACACACACGTACCAAGTTTCGTCCCGATCGGTCGAGAATCGTAGATTTGTATAAATGACATGCATACAGACAGACATACAGACAGACAGAGGTCTTCAAAATATATAGGAGATAATATAATATAGTATATTGATTTAATATTATTATTTAACTAACCGTGATTCATAGGGACTGTGATCTGAATTCTGATGCATAATTCTCAGAAAACAGCCTCTTCAAAATACGTTGATTGTATAAAATTTGTACCAACAACTCGGTGATAAGTACATGTTGTTGCGGTGAGCAATACGTTTTGAGTACCAACTTCGTCCGGGCTGTTTCCCCTCTGCTTTTCGGCGAATTGCACGATTTGACCTTGAATTGTCCATTTTGAAGGTCAAGGTCAGGTGGGGTCACGATTTGACCTGTTCAAAACACTGCCCGTACAAAAGTACCCGTCGAAATCCATCCGGTTTTACCCGATTTGACCTCGAATTGATCATTTTGAAGGTCAAGGTCAGGTCGGGGTCACGATTTGACCCGTCCAAAACACTCAGTGGACAAAAGTAACCCCACGTATAAAATTTCGTCGAAATCCCATCAAAATTCGCGATTTGACCTTGAATTGACCCGATTTCAAGGTCAATGTCACGTCGCACGGGCAAACGAATAGGCTTACGACACTCCCCATACGCAAGTATCCCCAGACAAATTTTCATCGAAATCCTGTGATACTCAGGCGTTTGACCTTGAAATGACCCGATTTCAAGGTCAAGGTCACGTCGCATGGGCAAATTAACAGGCCCATGCCACTCCACGGCCGAAAGAACCCCCACGTACCAAGTTTCATCGAAATCGGTTTGGTCGTTTTCGAGTCCATCGCGAACAGACAGACAGACACACACAGATCTTCCAAAATATATAATAGACTAGCCGATGAGCCCGACGTTGTCCGGGCTATTCAAAAACCAAATTTCAAGTCGATAGCTCTACCCAGCCCGACGTTGTCCGGGCTATTCAAAAACCAAATTTCAAGTCGATAGCTCTACCTGTTTCCGAGATCTCGTCTGCGCATGCGCGAAGCTGGCGTCGCACGGGCTTGGCGAGCCGATAAAATTCGTATCCGGGGCAAGATACATTCACATACCAAATTTCAAGTCGATAGCTCCACCCGTTTCTGAAATCTCGTCTGCGCATGCGCGAAGCAGGCGCCGCACGGGCTCGCCAATACGACAACGTTGACCGCCTGGTCAAACTACACAAACGTACCAAGTTTCGTCCCGGTCGGTCGAGAATCGTAGATTTGTATAAATGACAGACAAATAGACAGAGGTCTTCAAAATATATATGAGACTAGCCGATGAGCCCGACGTTGTCCGGGCTATTCAAAAACCAAATTTCAAGTCGATAGCTCGACCCGTTTCCGAGATCTGGTCTGCGCATGCGTGAAGCTTGCGTCGCACGGGCTCGGCGACCCGATAAAATTCGTATCCGGGGCAAGATACATTCACATAGCAAATTTCAAGTCGATAGGGCAATTTTGTTATCAAAATGTGTAATTTCTAAACCGGAAATATTTACTCTATAGACTATATATTACTCCGACGATACCGGTACACTTATGTTACACGAACTATAGTGACCTTTGAACTTCCCATGATTCTCTTGGATTTCCCATAATTCTAATATCGGGTATAAAACACTTTTCGCGCCGAAAATATTCACTCGATTTCGAATTTTTCGACATGGCACTTCGATTAAGTTTTTAGTTCCTTGTTTAGTTATTTAAAAAAACTTTCGACAGATCGATATATTGTCATCCGAAGTCAGCTCTAAGGCCGGAACGAGAGATTCAATCAGTATATTGACAGAGCACAGCAATATTGTCATCGAGATACCGAATTAATCAGTTAATTATTGCTAATGTATCGGCCAATGGAGGAATGTATTCACTCAGGAGCAATTACATGTGTTCATTCCGTGGGCGCTTCTGTGGTAATTCTTATTATATCAAGGAAATGGACTCCCGACTATCTGGACTTTAAGGTAATATAAATCCTTAATATCATCGTTCGTCGAACCATCAGAGCGTTTAATGGTCAATGGTTATGGAAGTTTTAATTACATTTTATCAAATGTTAACGCTACACGATATTCACGGTTAACAACGAACTTGGTTCTGGGGCTTTCTCAGCAATGCCCGCTATTGAACGATTGACGTCCGTGCTAACATTTACGTTCATGGTGCTAACTGCTTGTTCGAATGGAGTTCTGTGCTGCATCCATGTTTAGCATGTGGACATGACGTTAAGAGTTATTTATAACCTGAATCTGTTATTACTATTGGAAGTGACATCATCTGTGACATCACGATCTATTTATATTATTGCCATGTTTATCAGTGACCTCAATTCTATATGGACCATGCAGTGTCTACTTTCATATTGTGACATCATCGTGGAATTCAAGATGGACATTAATGACTTATTCACTTATTGAATGTTATACTTCAAATTTTGACTTTGAATTAATTTCCGAGATCTCGTCTGCGCATGAGCGAAGTGGGCGCCGCACGGGCTCGCCAATACGACCGCCTGGTCAAACTACACACACGTACCAAGTTTCGTCCCGATCGGTCGAGAATCGTAGATTTGTATAAATGACATACATACAGACAGACAGAGGTCTTCAAAATATATAGGAGATAACAGACATGACAATTGGAACTTATTCCCTATTCCTTATTCCTTATTTTCAAAAATGTCGTTTTCGACCGATTTGACGGCATGGTTGGGTGGCCCGCCCCAAATACCGACTAGAAACACCCCGACGCCCACCCATCACCCCCAGGGGGTGCCACCCCGAGGGGGTGAAAATGGGGTATGGACCATTTTCGAGAACGGTAAGGATTTCGACCGATTTGACGGCATGGGTGGGTGGCCCGCCCCAAATACCACCTAGAAACACCCCCACCCATCACCCCCGGGGGTGCCACCCCGAGGGGGTGAAAATGGGGTATGGACCATTTTCGAGAACGGTAAGGATTTCGACCGATTTGACGGCATGGGTGGGTGGCCCGCCCCAAATACCACCTAGAAACACCCCACCCATCACCCCCGGGGGTGCCACCCCGAGGGGGTGAAAATGGGGTATGGACCATTTTCGAGAATGGTAAGGATTTCGACCGATTTGACGGCATGGGTGGGTGGCCCGCACCAAATACCACCTAGAAACACACCCACCCCACCCATCACCCCCGGAGGGTGCCACCCCGAGGGGGTGAAAATTTGGTATGGACCATTTTCGAGAACGGTAAGGATTTCGACCGATTTGACGGCATGGGTGGGTGGCCCGCCCCAAATAACACCTAGAAACACCCCCATCACCCCCGGAGGGTGCCACCCCGAGGGGGTGAAAATGGGGTATGGACCATTTTCGAGAACGGTAAGGATTTCGACCGATTTGACGGCATGGGTGGGTGGCCCGCCCCATATACCACATAGAAACACCCCACCCCACCCATCACCCCCGGAGGGTGCCACCCGAGGGGGTGAAAATGGGGTATGGACCATTTTCGAGAACGGTAAGGATTTCGACCGATTTGACGGCATGGGTGGGTGGCCCGCCCCAAATACCACCTAGAAACACCCCACCCATCACCCCGGAGGGTGCCACCCCGAGGGGGTGAAAATGGGGTATGGACCATTTTCGAGAACGGTAAGGATTTCGACCGATTTGACGGCATGGGTGGGTGTCTCGCCCCAAATACCACCTAGAAACACCCCCACCCATCACCCCGGATGGTGCCACCCCGAGGGGGTGAAAATGGGGTATGGACCATTTTCGAGAACGGTAAGGATTTCGACCGATTTGACGGCATGGGTGGGTGGCCCGCCCCAAATACCACCTATAAACACCCACCCCCACCCATCACCCCCGGAGGGTGCCACCCGAGGGGGTGAAAATGGGGTATGGACCATTTTCGAGAACGGTAAGGATTTCGACCGATTTGACGGCATGGGTGGGTGGCCCGCCCCAAATACCACATAGAAACACCCCACCCCCACCATCACCCCCGGAGGGTGCCACCCCGAGGGGGTGAAAATGGGGTATGGACCATTTTCGAGAACGGTAAGGATTTCGACCGATTTGACGGCATGGGTGGGTGGCCCGCCCCAAATACCACCTAGAAACACCCCCACCCATCACCCCCGGAGGGTGCCACCCGAGGGGGTGAAAATGGGGTATGGACCATTTTCGAGAACGGTAAGGATTTCGACCAATTTGACGGCATGGGTGGGTGGCCCGCCCCAAATACCACCTAGAAACACCCCCACCCCCCACCCATCACCCCGGAGGGAGCCACCCCGATGGGGTGAAAATGGGGTATGGACCATTTTCGAGAACGGTAAGGATTTCGACCGATTTGACGGCATGGGTGGGTGGCCCGCTACAAATACCACATAGAAACACCGCCACCCATCACCCCCGAGGGGGTGAAAATGGGGTATGGATCATTTTCGAGAACGGTAAGGATTTCGACCGATTTGACGGCATGGGTGGGTGGCCCGTCCCAATACCACCTAGAAACACCCCCACCCCCACCCATCACCCCCGGAGGGTGCCACCCCGAGGGGGTGAAAATGTGGTATGGACCATTTTCGAGAACGGTAAGGATTTCGACCGATTTGACGGCATGGGTGGGTGGCCCGCCCCAAATACCACATAGAAACACCCCCACCCCCACCCATCACCCCCGGAGGGTGCCACCCCGCGGGGGTGAAAATGGGGTATGGACCATTTTCGAGAACGGTAAGGATTTCGACCTATTTGACGGCATCGGTGGGTGGCCCGTCCCAAATACCACCTAGAAACACCCCCACCCATCACACCCGGAGTTTGCCACCCCGAGGGGGTGAAAATGGGGTATGGACCATTTTCGAGTAGGTAAGGATTTCGACCGATTTGACGGCATGGGTGGGTGGCCCGCCCCAAATACCACCTAGAAACAGCCCCCACCCATCACCCCCGGAGGGTGCCACCCCGAGGGGGTGAAAATGGGGTATGGACCATTTTCGAGTACGGTAAGGATTTCGACCGATTTGACGGCATGGGTGGGTGGCCGGCCCAAATACCACATAGAAACACCCCCACCCCCACCCATCACCCCCGGAGGGTGCCACCCGAGGGGGTGAAAATGGGGTATGGACCATTTTCGAGTACGGTCAGGATTTCGACCGATTTGACGGCATGGGTGGGTGGCCCGCCCCAAATACCACCTAGAAACACCCCCATCCCCACCCATCACCCCCGGAGGGTGCCACCCCGAGGGGGTGAAAATGGGGTATGGACCATTTTCGAGAACGGTAAGGATTTCGACCGATTTGACGGCATGGGTGGGTGGCCCGCCCCAAATACCACATAGAAACACCCCCACCCATCACCCCCGGAGGGTGCCACCCCCGAGGGGGTGAAAATGGGATATGGACCATTTTCGAGAACGGTAAGGATTTCGACCGATTTGAAGGCATGGGTGGGTGGCCCGCCCCAAATACCACCTAGAAACACCCCCACCCCCACCCATCACCCCCGGAGGGTGCCACCCCGAGGGGGTGAAAATGGGGTATGGACCATTTTCGAGCACGGTAAGGATTTCGACCGATTTGACGGCATGGGTGGGTGGCCCGCCCCAAATACCACATAGAAACACCCCCACCCATCACCCCCGGAGGGTGCCACCCCGAGGGGGTGAAAATGGGGTATGGACCATTTTCGAGAACGGTAAGGATTTCGACCGATTTGACGGCATGGGTGGGTGGCCCGCCCCAAATACCACCTAGAAACACCCCCACCCATCACCCCCGGAGGGTGCCACCCCGAGGGGGTGAAAATGGGGTATGGACCATTTTCGAGAACGGTAAGGATTTCGACCGATTTGACGGCATGGGTGGGTGGCCCGCCCAAATACCACATAGAAACACCCCACCCCCACCCATCACCCCCGGAGGGTGCCACCCGAGGGGGTGAAAATGGGGTATGGACCATTTTCGAGTACGGTCAGGATTTCGACCGATTTGACGGCATGGGTGGGTGGCCCGCCCCAAATACCACCTAGAAACACCCCCACCCCCACCCATCACCCCCGGAGGGTGCCACCCCGAGGGGGTGAAAATGGGGTATGGACCATTTTCGAGAACGGTAAGGATTTCGACCGATTTGACGGCATGGGTGGGTGGCCCGCCCCAAATACCACATAGAAACACCCCCACCCATCACCCCCGGAGGGTGCCACCCCGAGGGGGTGAAAATGGGATAAGGACCATTTTCGAGAACGGTAAGGATTTCGACCGATTTGAAGGCATGGGTGGGTGGCCCGCCCCAAATACCACCTAGAAACACCCCCACCCCCACCCATCACCCCCGGAGGGTGCCACCCCGAGGGGGTGAACATGGGGTATGGACAATTTTCGAGAACGGTAAGGATTTCGACCGATTTGACGGCATGGGTGGGTGGCCCGCCCCAGATACCACATAGAAACACCCCCACCCATCACCCCCGGAGGGTGCCACCCCGAGGGGGTGAAAATGGGGTATGGACCATTTTCGAGAACGGTAAGGATTTCGACCGATTTGACGGCATGGGTGGGTGGCCCGCCCCAAATACCACCTAGAAACACCCCAACCCCCCACCCATCACCCCCGGAGGGTGCCACCCCGAGGGGGTGAAAATGGGGTATGGACCATTTTCGAGAACGGTAAGGATTTCGACCGATTTGACGGCATGGGTGGGTGGCCCGCCCCAAATACCACCTAGAAACACCACCACCCCCAACCCATCACCCCCCGGAGGGTGCCACCCGAGGGGGTGAAAATGGGGTATGGACCATTTTCGAGAACGGTAAGGATTTCGACCGATTTGACGGCATGGGTGGGTGGCCCGCCCCAAATACCACCTAGAAACACCCCCACCCACACCCATCACCCCGGAGGTTGCCACCCCGAGGGGGTGAACATGGGGTATGGACCATTTTCGAGAACGGTAAGGATTTCGACCGATTTGACGGCATGGGTGGGTGGCCCGCCCCAGATACCACATAGAAACACCCCCACCCATCACCCCCGGAGGGTGCCACCCCGAGGGGGTGAAAATGGGGTATGGACCATTTTCGAGAACGGTAAGGATTTCGACCGATTTGACGACATGGGTGGGTGGCCCGCCCCAAATACCACCTAGAAACACCCCCACCCCCACCCATCACCCCCGGAGGGTGCCACCCCGAGGGGGGGGAAATGGGGTATGGACCATTTACGAGAACGGCAAGGATTTCGACCGATTTGACGGCATGGGTGGGTGGCCCCGCCCCAAATACCACATAGAAACACCCCCACCCCCCCACCCATCACCCCCGGAGGGTGCCACCCCGCGGGGGTGAAAATGGGGTATGGACCATTTTCGAGAACGGTAAGGATTTCGACCTATTTGACGGCATCGGTGGGTGGCCCGTCCCAAATACCACCTAGAAAACACCCCCACCCATCACACCCGGAGTTTGCCACCCCGAGGGGGTGAAAATGGTGTATGGACCATTTTCGAGAACGGTAAGTATTTCGACAGATTTGACGGCATGGGTGGGTGGCCCGCCCCAAATACCACCTAGAAACACCCCCACCCCCCACCCATCACCCCCGGAGGGTGCCACCCCGAGGGGGTGAAAATGGGGTATGGACCATTTACGAGAACGGCAAGGATTTCGACCGATTTGACGGCATGGGTGGGTGGCCCGCCCCAAATACCACATAGAAACACCCCCACCCATCACCCCCGGAGGGTGCCACCCCGCGGGGGTGAAAATGGGGTATGGACCATTTTCGAGAACGGTAAGGATTTCGACCTATTTGACGGCATCGGGTGGGTGGCCCGTCCCAAATACCACCTAGAAACACCCCCACCCATCACACCCGGAGTTTGCCACCCCGAGGGGGTGAAAATGGGGTATGGACCATTTTCGAGAACGGTAAGGATTTCGACCGATTTGACGGCATGGGTGGGTGGCCCGCCCCAAATACCACCTAGAAACACCCCACCCATCACCCCCGGAGGGTGCCACCCCCGAGGGGGTGAAAATGGGGTATGGACCATTTTCGAGAACGGTAAGGATTTCGACCGATTTGACGGCATGGGTGGGTGGCCCGCCCAAATACCACATAGAAACACCCCACCCCCACCCATCACCCCCGGAGGGTGCCACCCGAGGGGGTGAAAATGGGATATGGACCATTTTCGAGTACGGTCAGGATTTCGACCGATTTGACGGCATGGATGGGTGGCCCGCCCCAAATACCACCTAGAAACACCCCCACCCCCACCCATCACCCCCGGAGGGTGCCACCTCGAGGGGGTGAAAATGGGGTATGGACCATTTTCGAGAACGGTAAGGATTTCGACCGATTTGACGGCATGGGTGGGTGGCCCGCCCCAAATACCACATAGAAACACCCCCACCCATCACCCCCGGAGGGTGCCACCCCGAGGGGGTGAAAATGGGATATGGACCATTTTCGAGAACGGTAAGGATTTCGACCGATTTGAAGGCATGGGTGGGTGGCCCGCCCCAAATACCACCTAGAAACACCCCCACCCCCACCCATCACCCCCGGAGGGTGCCACCCCGAGGGGGTGAACATGGGGTATGGACCATTTTCGAGAACGGTAAGGATTTCGACCGATTTGACGGCATGGGTGGGTGGCCCGCCCCAGATACCACATAGAAACACCCCCACCCATCACCCCCGGAGGGTGCCACCCCGAGGGGGTGAAAATGGGGTATGGACCATTTTCGAGAACGGTAAGGATTTCGACCGATTTGACGGCATGGGTGGGTGGCCCGCCCCAAATACCACCTAGAAACACCCCCACCCCCCAACCCATCACCCCCGGAGGGTGCCACCCGAGGGGGTGAAAATGGGGTATGGACCATTTTCGAGTACGGTAAGGATTTCGACCGATTTGACGGCATGGGTGGGTGGCCCGCCCCAAACACCACCTAGAAACACCCCACCCCCACCCAACACCCCCGGAGGGTGCCACCCCGAGGGGGTGAAAATGGGGTATGGACCATTTTCGAGAACGGTAAGGATTTCGACCGATTTGACGTCTTGGGTGGGTGGCCCGCCCCAAATACCACCTAGAAACACCCCCCACCCATCACCCCCGGAGGGTGCCACCCCGAGGGGGTGAAATGGGGTATGGACCATTTTCGAGAACGGTAAGGCTTTCGACCAATTTGACGGCATGGGTGGGTGGCCCGACCCAAATACCACCTAGAAACACCACCACCTCCCCACCCATCACCCCGGAGGGTGCCACCATGAGGGGGTGAAAATGGGGTATGGACCATTTCGAGAACGGTAAGGATTTCGACCGATTTGACGGCATGGGTGTGTGGCCCGCCCAAATACTACCTAGAAACACCTCACCCCCACCCATCACCCCCGGAGGGTGCCACCCGAGGGGGTGAAAATGGGGTATGGACCATTTTCGAGAACGGTAAGGATTTCGACCGATTTGACGGCATGGGTGGGTGGCCCGCCCCAAATACCACCTAGAAACACCCCCACCCCCACCCATCACCCCCGGTGGGTGCCACCCGAGGGGATGAAAATGGGGTATGGACCATTTTCGAGTACGGTAAGGATTTCGACCGATTTGACGCATGGGTGGGTGGCCCGTCCCAAATACCACCTAGAAACACCCCCACCCCCACCCATCACCCCGGAGGGTGCCACCCCGAGGGGGTGAAAATGGGGTATGGACATTTTCGAGAACGGTAAGGATTTCGACCGATTTGACGGCATGGGTGGGTGGCCCGCCCCAAATACCACATAGAAACACCCCCACCCCCACCCATCACCCCGGAGGGTGCCACCCCGCGGGGGTGAAAATGGGGTATGGACCATTTTCGAGAACGGTAAGGATTTCGACCTATTTGACGGCATCGGTGGGTGGCCCGTCCCAAATACCACCTAGAAACACCCCCACCCATCACACCCGGAGTTTGCCACCCCGAGGGGGTGAAAATGGGGTATGGACCATTTTCGAGAACGGTAAGGATTTCGACCGATTTGACGGCATGGGTGGGTGGCCCGCCCCAAATACCACCTAGAAACACCCCCACCCATCACCCCGGAGGGTGCCACCCCGAGGGGGTGAAAATGGGGTATGGACCATTTTCGAGAACGGTAAGGATTTCGACCGATTTGACGGCATGGGTGGGTGGCCGGCCCAAATACCACATAGAAACACCCCCACCCCCACCCATCACCCCCGGAGGGTGCCACCCGAGGGGGTGAAAATGGGGTATGGACCATTTTCGAGTACGGTCAGGATTTCGACCGATTTGACGGCATGGGTGGGGTGGCCCGCCCCAAATACCACCTAGAAACACCCCCATCCCCACCCATCACCCCCGGAGGGTGCCACCCCGAGGGGGTGAAAATGGGGTATGGACCATTTTCGAGAACGGTAAGGATTTCGACCGATTTGACGGCATGGGTGGGTGGCCCGCCCCAAATACCACATAGAAACACCCCCACCCATCACCCCCGGAGGGTGCCACCCCGAGGGGGTGAAAATGGGATATGGACCATTTTCGAGAACGGTAAGGATTTCGACCGATTTGACGGCATGGGTGGGTGGCCCGCCCCAAATACCACCTAGAAACACCCCCACCCCCAACCCATCACCCCCGGAGGGTGCCACCCGAGGGGGTGAAAATGGGGTATGGACCATTTTCGAGTACGGTAAGGATTTCGACCGAGTTGACGGCATGGGTGGGTGGCCCGCCCCAAATACCACCTAGAAACACCCCCACCCCCACCCATCACCCCCGGAGGGTGCCACCCCGAGGGGGTGAAAATGGGGTATGGACCATTTTCGAGAACGGTAAGGATTTCGACCGATTTGACGGCTTGGTGGGTGGCCCGCCCCAAATACCACCTAGAAACACCCCCACCCATCACCCCCGGAGGGTGCCACCCCGAGGGGGTGAAATGGGGTATGGACCATTTTCGAGGACGGTAAGGCTTTCGACCGATTTGACGGCATGGGTGGGTGGCCCGCCCCAAATACCACCTAGAAACACCACCACCTCCCCACCCATCACCCCGGAGGGTGCCACCATGAGGGTGTGAAAATGGGGTATGGACCATTTTCGAGAACGGTAAGGATTTCGACCGATTTGACGGCATGGGTGTGTGGCCCGCCCAAATACTACCTAGAAACACCTCACCCCCACCCATCACCCCCGGAGGGTGCCACCCGAGGGGGTGAAAATTGGGTATGGACCATTTTCGAGAACGGTAAGGATTTCGACCGATTTGACGGCATGGGTGGGTGGCCCACCCCAAATACCACCTAGAAACACCCCCCACCCCCACCCATCACCCCCGGTGGGTGCCACCCGAGGGGATGAAAATGGGGTATGGACCATTTTCGAGTACGGTAAGGATTTCGACCGATTTGACGCATGGGTGGGTGGCCCGTCCCAAATACCACCTAGAAACACCCCCATCCCCACCCATCACCCCCGGAGGGTGCCACCCCGAGGGGGTGAAAATGGGGTATGGACCATTTTCGAGAACGGTAAGGATTTCGACCGATTTGACGGCATGGGTGGGTGGCCCGCCCCAAATACCACATAGAAACACCCCCACCCATCACCCCCCGGAGGGTGCCACCCCGAGGGGGGTGAAAATGGGATATGGACCATTTTCGAGAACGGTAAGGATTTCGACCGATTTGACGGCATGGGTGGGTGGCCCGCCCCAGATACCACATAGAAACACCCCCACCCATCACCCCCGGAGGGTGCCACCCCGAGGGGGTGAAAATGGGGTATGGACCATTTTCGAGAACGGTAAGGATTTCGACCGATTTGACGGCATGAAGTGGGTGGCCCGCCCCAAATACCACCTAGAAACACCCCCACCCCCACCCATCACCCCCGGAGGGTGCCACCCCGAGGGGGTGAAAATGGGGTATGGACCATTTTCGAGAACGGTAAGGATTTCGACCGATTTGACGGCATGGGTGGGTGGCCCGCCCCAAATACCACCTAGAAACACCCCCACCCCCAACCCATCACCCCCGGAGGGTGCCACCCGAGGGGGTGAAAATGGGGTATGGACCATTTTCGAGTACGGTAAGGATGTCGACCGAGTTGACGGCATGGGTGGGTGGCCCGCCCCAAATACCACCTAGAAACACCCCCACCCCCACCCATCACCCCCGGAGGGTGCCACCCCGAGGGGTGAAAATGGGGTATGGACCATTTTCGAGTACGGTAAGGATTTCGACCGATTTGACGCATGGGTGGGTGGCCCGTCCCAAATACCACCTAGAAACACCCCCACCCATCACCCCCGGAGGGTGCCACCCCGAGGGGGTGAAAATGTGGTATGGACCATTTTCGAGTACGGTGAGGATTTCGACCGATTTGACGGCATGGGTGGGTGGCCCGCCCCAAATACCACATAGAAACACCCCCCACCCCCACCCATCACCCCCGGAGGGTGCCACCCCGAGGGGGTGAAAATGGGGTATGGACCATTTTCGAGAACGGTAAGGATTTCGACCGATTTGACGGCTTGGTGGGTGGCCCGCCCCAAATACCACCTAGAAACACCCCCACCCATCACCCCCGGAGGGTGCCACCCCGAGGGGGTGAAATGGGGTATGGACCATTTTCGAGGACGGTAAGGCTTTCGACGATTTGACGGCATGGGTGGGTGGCCCGCCCCAAATACCACCTAGAAACACCACCACCTCCCCACCCATCACCCCGGAGGGTGCCACCATGAGGGGGTGAAAATGGGGTATGGACCATTTTCGAGAACGGTAAGGATTTCGACCGATTTGACGGCATGGGTGTGTGGCCCGCCCAAATACTACCTAGAAACACCTCACCCCCACCCATCACCCCCGGAGGGTGCCACCCGAGGGGGTGAAAATGGGGTATGGACCATTTTCGAGAACGGTAAGGATTTCGACCGATTTGACGGCATGGGTGGGTGGCCCACCCCAAATACCACCTAGAAACACCCCCACCCCCACCCATCACCCCCGGTGGGTGCCACCCGAGGGGATGAAAATGGGGTATGGACCATTTTCGAGTACGGTAAGGATTTCGACCGATTTGACGCATGGGTGGGTGGCCCGTCCCAAATACCACCTAGAAACACCCCCACCCCCACCCATCACCCCCGGAGGGTGCCACCCCCGAGGGGGTGAAAATGTGGTATGGACCATTTTCGAGAACGGTAAGGATTTCGACCGATTTGACGGCATGGGTGGGTGGCCCGCCCCAAATACCACATAGAAACACCCCCACCCATCACCCCCGGAGGGTGCCACCCCGCGGGGGTGAAAATGGGGTATGGACCATTTTCGAGAACGGTAAGGATTTCGACCTATTTGACGGCATCGGTGGGTGGCCCGTCCCAAATACCACCTAGAAACACCCCCACCCATCACACCCGGAGTTTGCCACCCCGAGGGGTGAAAATGGGGTTATGGACC